>JARHVA010004251.1:1225000-1545000 GCA_037957365.1 Torreya grandis
TACTTTATAATGGTATAAACATATAAGGTCTAAATCTATTTCTAACTTGGAAGAGTTGGTTAATGTGTTGGTCTAAGAGTTTCAATCCAATGATTTACTTGAAAGCAACTTACTTCACTTTATCAATTGCAAACAAGTAAAAAATGAGATTGCCTAAAACTTTATCAAATGTTGGAAAGCCTTAGCTCAAGAGATTGAACACAATATGATTGAGTACAACCTCTTCTACCTTTTTAATAATGCATTAAATTTAAAATTATAATACATTGTTAGGGCTCTTTCTCCAAATTCACTGGAGGAAGCCTTATACCAAGCTTAACACAAGACTACCTTATAAGACAATTCAATCCTTCCCAACCTAAGCTTGACACACAAATGCTTATAAGACCCAAAAATAAGCATGATAATGACAATGGTTTCTATGGTACTTATCATTCTAAGAGAACCATCCATGTTATTATGCCTAGAAGCTCCAATGAAGTGAATCTCTCCCTACTTATAAATATAGTTCCCTTCAAACATCCTCATCCTCCCTCACAGGTCAACAGTTGTGAATCCAACAACATATTTCCATATATGAGATTAAAAGATACCTTTATATACCCTATCGTATAGATATAGATCATTCCCATCCTAATGATCATTGGTGTGATCCCAAAAAAATTGTTGGTTTCACACAAATTGGGGACATTCTCATGAAAATTGTAAGAAACTTAGACACCTAGCTTTTTGAGTTCTTTCTTAGTCCAAAATTTGATCACAAATCCATTATTATAGAGCATCACCAAGCCTATGATATGGTAGATGAGGCCCATGACTCCAAGATTAAATGATAAACACTTCACCAAGCCAATGCTCACCTTACCATCTATTTTAATCCTCTTCCAAATCATGCTTAAAGTTAACAAATGAACAATCAAAATTAAACCTCTTCCTAACAACCTATCAATGTTGTTGAAACCATTGTTAACTCTCATAATTATAATAATAAGGAAAGCTTGGTGAACATGAAAAACATGAAGCATGTTGTTTCCTACATTGATCATTATCCTCTTCAGATGGACAACCCTTATCTAGCTTATAAAATAGTTCAAGATTATTCTCCATATCATTTTTTAGCTATTATAACTCATGAAATTATTACTTCTATACTTTTTGATAGCCCAATTATGTTGGCCACCATGATATAATTCTATGTGGATCATATTATATTAGCCAACCTAGTATAATTCCCTATTCTCACCAATTTATCAACAAACTCACTGTTGTCAATTAGACTCGCACCCTTGTGAAGGTAGTTTTAGGCCTTCACAGTCTATTGCAACATGGAAACAATCCTAGGTTGTGGGTAACCTAATAAGTGGATTGAATCTCTAGATTCTAAGGGCTATCTCCTTTTGGTGTATCAATTAAGACCTTTATCTATGCTACAAACTGTTTGGAAAAAGTAAAAAATAAACTTGAATGAAAATCCTATCTAGTGATGGTGATACACCTAAATTTTGAATTGATCCACTCAATCTGAGCTCCTAAAAATAGTGATCTAGACAAGAAAAGGGCTGAACTTTCAACTCTAATTGACCACTATGCATAAGTATTTCATGAAAAGGATTTATTTGGTGATTAAAGTTTGAGGGAAATGATGGAATATGCCTAATTTAAGGCACTAAAAAATCACTTATATCCACTATAAACTCAACCAAGAGACATCAAACATAGAACATGACCTACATAAATTGATCAACTATGTTGCTAGATAAGAATCAAGACTTGACAAGGAAGATAAATTCTATCACTTATGCAAATCACTGACATGAATACACTATACCAACATTATGAAAAATAAAAATAGTCCTTATATTAATCTAAAAAAAGGTTACAAACTCAGTCTTTGATATAATTTAATCTTGTCAAAAGAGGGATACAATTCAAGGTTGAAAAGCCAACTTATATAGAAAAGATACAATAGTTAAGAGGATGGCATTGAAAATAGAATAGGAGATCAACTAAGTCAAACTTGTGATATCAAAACCTTCAAGTAAAATATACTCTTGTCTTATGCCATTACATGAAAATTTCTTTGGCATTGAAAATGATGAAGAGTCCAAGTTTGAGTCAAACTTTCATTATGCAAAATGCTATGGCAATCTCCAGATATAGACTCAACTTAAATTCCTTGAAACATGAGAACAATCTCCTTTGCATGAAATCAATACCAATGTTGAACTTAGAATTCCATTTGAAGGGATGAGGTGGACCCAATTTTGAAAAGTCAAGATCTTACATGGAAAGCCATGCCACAATATTCAAAGGAATATACCTCTTGATTGATCCTGAAGCAGAGTTAGAATAAGAGGAGTCCTCCTTTGCATGGAAATCATGGGTGGATGTGGCACTTGATAACCAATCAAATCTAAATTAAAAATAGTCAACTCCAAAATAAGAACAATTAACTCCACTTGCATGAAAAAGATCTTTGAATATTGAGGAGCATGCATAAAGTCCCTTCTCAAGTCCTTGACATTTATTGGCCTCTTGTTCTCAACTCTTCATTTCTGCATGCTTTGCTTCAAGCTTGGGGCACTTGCATGTAGACTGTTTGCTTCTATCCCTATTTATTTCCATAGAGTTTTCTTTCTTTCAGACTTTTTAGCATATCTGTTTTGGATTTTCCTTCCCAAAAATTATCTCTTTTTGTTCATTTCCTTCTTGGTTTCTTTCCCCTTTGCCTTGGATTTCCTCCTCGGTTTCCTTTGTTTGGGTTTTGTAATGGAATTTTTAGAAGGGATTCTAACCCTTCAAATTTTTTTCTTGTCACTTCCCTGAAAGAATGGACCCTTCATCTTTTGATAAATGCCCTCTGGGCTTTTTGAAACGTCCTTTCAGGATTTTTATAAAGTCCTTTTTTAAAGGTTTTCAATGCTTAGATAAAACATTAAGTCAAATGAAATAACTAATATGACAAAAATTGAAGTATTATATGCAAGATTGAAGTCTTCTTTTTTCTATCCCTTTTTGAAAATGCTCTAAGCAAAAGCGAAATGGCAATGCTATGAAAAGCTTTAAATGATACGAGTGGCAATTTTCTTTGTGGAGTCAAAATCATCAACACTCAGTACAGTCTATTTATTTAACCACTTTAAATCCTATTGTATTGGCCAACTTGGAAAATCATATTTTCATGATTCTACCTCTACCGTATTGGCTGACTTGATATAGTCTACTTATCTACCAAATTTCGAATCTACTATATTGGCTATGTCGATACAATCTATTTATAACATTTTTGTGTCACCAACTATATTGGTTAAGACAATATGGTTGGCTCAGCCTACCTCCACTATTTTTACATCCTAATTTAACTCTAAGTTTTATAACCTTTGAATCCATGGATTAAGTGGTTATTATCTAAATTATTATTGATTTGATTTGAGCTTTATGACATTTATTATTATGGGATAGTGATATGATGATTAGGTACATGATGTGACAACTATACTTTCTTATTTATTTACATTATGGATATATATTGGTTAGTTATGCATCATTTGTTGATATATATGATGACTTGGACTAACTACCTACTTGTTGTGAGATAGATGCAAGTTTGATCCTACCCTCAGAGGATGGTGAGGGAGAACATCATCGGAGAGGATGGAGTAGATGGAAGAATTGAGAGATATCAAAAAAATTGCTAATGACCCTACACACACACCCAATAGATTTAAAATGTTATATGCATGACATGTTTTAAATGTTAGTACATAGTTATAGAAATCTTGTTTCTGATTATATTTTGTAAGTAGATTTAGTTCTTGATATGCATATGATTACATAAGTTTTCTTTACTTATAGTTGTCTAGATTTTAGAGAATTAAAAAAAAAAATAGATATTTAAAATTAAATATATTTATAAACTAGTGTAATGTCTTTAAAAATGTCTTTGAATGTTTAGCTCACTGATTATTGATATTCAAGATAACAAAAATAAGACATGTATATAGCAATTATATATATATATATATATATATATATATATATATATATATATATATATATATATATATATATATATTTTAGTTACTTAAGAAGAGCTTGAACTATCTTAAAGTACTAACCTAGAGTTAAGTTGATCTTAAACTTAGTTTTTGAACAACATGCATGAAATTATGTTGAAAGTTAGAAATTAGATTTCATTATTTAATTATTCAACATAAACTTATGTTTTAGATAAATTGAGAAAAGTGACATAATGATTTAATATTAATTAATAAATTTAAATTAAGGATAGACTACAACTTTGGATAAAGTAACAACTGCAGTTAGTGAAATTAAAAGGAGAGTAAAATACCACGCATGGGAGCAAACTAGGAGACGATATCATGCAAGAGAAGATCCACGATAGATTTAGAGGTGAATGATTTTATAAATATATGTTAGTGAAATTAAAAATAAGGGCATAAAATAGGATATACAGAGAGAGAAGGAGGAGGCAAATTGGGGAGAATTAGAGAAAACAAGCAAGAGGTAACTTCATTGTTCAGGCAAATCCTTATAAGGTTAGTTTTGTAATTCATAATTATGTATTTAGTATATTTTGGAAAAAAAAAGCAACCAATGAATTAGACTACACTTAAATTATTGGTATTTTATTTCTCTTAAAATCTTGGCTAAATATAAACTCAGATTAGACACAACATGGCTGAGTGCATAAACCCTTAGTTGAGGTTGTAGATTTCCATATAGATGATACTTATAGATTTTAAACTTTGTCTCAGTCCCAAGCATTTAATATTATTATACTTATATAATTATAAATGTATTATATATATTTTAGAAGTACTTTAAAATTATGCTCTGTGAAGATCTTGAAAGTGTAAGCTTAGGTTACGAAAATTGAGCTTTGATATTCTTAATCCATAGTTGGTTTTCACCACTAGTTCTAGGCATTGTTTACGGTACAAGATTTGTTTATTATATGGAATCATTTTGATTAAATTATGTGAGAAAAATTACATAGTGTAGTCCATATTTAAAGTTGATTTTGTTAATTTATATTGACCCACCAGGATTTGAACCTAAAACATTACATTAGCTTGTTGGGGCACTGTACTGCTAATAATTATATTGAAATGTTGAGTCATTAAAATAAAATGCTGAGTCATTATATTGAAATGCCAAGTCATTATATTGAAAATTCGAGTCATTAAAATGAAACACTATCATTATATTAAAATATTGAGTCATTGTATTGAAGTGTTGAGTCATTATATTGAAATGTTGAGTCATTATATGAAACACTAAGTCTTTATTGAAATGTTGAGTCCTTATTATAATTGAAATGATGTATCCTAAATAAGAAGTGCATCTTTCTTAAAATAATAATTATTGTAAGTGGAATGCATTGTGTATATTCTAGAGAAGAAAGAAATTAACAAAGAAAACTATGTTTCTTCTTTACTGTAAGATTGAATATTCATTGAAAATTTAATTTTGCCTTGGATTTCTATATTGCACTGCCAACCAAGTTGAGATACCAGCTCAAGTTGTACTTTAATTAAGAAGCATGATTATCATAGGATCCTTATGAGGATAGTAACATGAGTAAAATATTAAAATGGTTTGTTATGAACTCACACCTTGATCGAAAATCAATGTTGAAATGCTTTATATACTTAGTTAGGTAAGAAATAGTAAATGTACAAAGGAAACTATGTTTCTTCTTTAGCACAAGATCGAATGTTGAGTGGATATAGATTATGCCCTAAATTATTTCAAAAGAAAAGAGGCCACATTAATTACTTAAATCAAATATTTATTTTTATAAATTAGTTACAACCTGAGTATCATTTTACTATAGTTAGTTGAATATATAAATCCTAGGATAAGAGTTATTATATTAAGTCTTAAGCCTTAGGAAGGTCAACATTTATCTTGTGAATTTTCATATATTAGAATATTAAAATGATAGATGTGGGTATCAGATATAATATAACATAAATATATATGAACTGGATTAATTGAATCATAACTTAATAACTTACTATTTTAGTCTGGTCACGAGAGAGAGACCTTGTAAATTAGGATAATTACATCCTTATGATCAAATGTTTTTATAGAGGATCTTACTCATGTAATTTTGACATGTTGTTAATAAATATTATGATCATGTGACATAAAACTAAGATTATGAGATAATTGTTTCTCAACCTTGTTTTGATCCTATAATCTGTGTCAGATTAATTGATGAGCCTTAGTTAATCAATGAATAGGATGTGACTACTTATATTTGTAATCCATTGTCATATGGTGACCGTGATTGAAAATGGATGTTCATTATTTTTAGAAAGATGAACATAGTTTTATAGTTTTTGAAATATCATTTTATATTTGAGTAAATAATAACAAAGATAGATATTTTTGTAGAATATTACTATACTCTTGTTTGATTAATACTTTATCTCGAATTGATATAGTTATAAGATCTAAATCTCTACTATGGATTTGCTTAGAACACTCATAGAGGCCAAGTAGTATATCTGTAGGCACAATAACATTATGCAAATATGTCAATAGGGTCAAATTTGTAGAGTCATGTAAAGATGAAAGCTCATGTACAGTATAGATATTGTGAAAGTATTAATATAAGTAAGTAATAAGACATTTATAGAATAAATTAGTGCATTATGATGTGTTCCTAGTGATTATGTCTTCTTCTGATTATTATTTTTATATAATAATTTAGGTTATGCATGGGTGGTATAATACTTTAATTACTAGACTACTATTTAAAAGTGTTAGATTAATTATTCGTGTTTGAGTAAGGTGCTCATGCATAAATATCTATGATATTATGAGATGTCATAAATTTTTATAATATTAATGTATGTTATACTTAGATGGTACATACTATTTTTGTTATGTCTAGACTCACACTTATGTGAGTATATGTGTATTAGTTATTACTTGAACAATATGTTTGTGACAATTAATAGGACATTATGTATACGTGCATACAACCTTGAGAGTATAAAAAATGCTATGTTAGACTTTTATGTGTTGGTATGACTTACTTTATTATATCTACTTGATTGAATAAAAGCTTATGGTTTCATGTATTTAAGATTTATTTGTATGATTGATTGAGGAAAATTAGTAGTTATGCCTTAAATCACTAAAATATGATAATATGAGTTATCATGGGGTGTAGTTTGTATGAAACTTATAGTGGTAGTTGAAATATGCAGTTAAATATGTATTTTACTTGGGTTGTATAAACCATAGTCATTATTTATAGTATGAGTTAGATAATAATGTAAGATTCATTCATACATTGAAGAAATAAATGTATACTTTGTTTACTCCTATGTTTAACATGTGATGTGATATGATTGCTAATAGGATGAAAATTATGTGAATCTTAGGGATAAATAATGTAGTAAGACATTATATTTTGGTATGTATGATTTACATGTTTGTATGATATCTTGCAATAGAATGAGTTTTCTATGATACATCACATGTTTAGTTTTAGAAATAATAAAACACTTGGGTACTTGCTTGTTACTCTGGTTTCTTGCACTATAACTATCTACTCATCCATGAAGGGAGGGATATTCCATGATGGGATTAGCATGGTGAATCATTAGTATGTAGTTGGTGTGGAAAAGTGCTCAGATGATGGTTTCCCTCCCACATCAATACTACTTATTTAGAGACAACGCTTGAAATTATTAGAGATACACGAGTTGGTTTGATTCGAGATTTGGAGGGATTGGTATCTATTATTTATATTAACGCTAAATGCCTAATGAAAATATAATTGTATTTTATTTGTATATACTTGAACAATAATTTTTATATTAGTGGACTAGCTGTGGCTAAGTCCTAATGTATTTACTTTCCTTGTAATTGTAATATATGATATTGCATTCAATATTGGAATTTGAAATTGTTATTTTTATAAGTTGTTGATTATATTTTTGGATAAGTTATTTAGTATGGCTTTGGTTTGATTGAATGAATGTCAAGTAATTAGTTTTAAAAAAAATTATTGCATTATTCTAAGTACAACTTGAAGGGTTGCAACATTTGGTATCAGAGCTATGGCTTGAACTCTAGGACCTACTGAGTCCATTAACATTTTTGTACCTTTATGTTTAGCAGAGAGGAGAAATGTGTATGTATGTATGGTATATTAAGTGTATACCTTAAGAAAATTTATATCCCATTAGGGTTGTTAAAGTGTTGGTTTATCAAGTGTCTAGTTGGTGATGGTTATTGAAGGTGTTTAGTTAGGTGAGTACATAGCATAGTTCATGAGTTGTGAACAAGGTATCTCTACCATATTCTTGATCTTTTAGATAGAACACCTTGAGTTTGATTACATATTTCATGGTAATCGAATCACCTTCACCATTTGTATTTTATGTTGTGGGTGTTTTTAAAAGCATAGAGTGTTTTTCATTTAAGTATTTATGCATTAGTTTTATGTCTTACATACACAAATCTTAGAAGTGGGAAATCCCATAATACCATTCTAGGTTGGCACCTCCTAGTGTGGTGGGAATTTTCTTGTAGTTAAATGTAGATGTTTTGATTGTGAATTTATTTGTGTTAAGAGTTTGTGAATTAACAACCTTATATTATGTAGACTTAAGAAGAAGTTTCATTTCTCTTAGTTATATTAGAGGTGAGTTGTTATTCTCTGAATATCCTCTTATATAATTTTAAGCTACTGAGAAGATTCATATTTATAGGATGTTGATTTAGTGTTTTCTTAAGCGAAAACTTGTTTTTGAATTGTTATTTTGATCTTATTCCCTTGATTTTATGGGATAGTGTTTTCTACTTATTATTGAAGGAAGTTTTAGGATTGGATGGATTAATGCATCTTTGAAGTTAGTATTTTCATTTTGGTTATGGAGGTAGGTTATGATAACACCCTTACAAGTTTGGTAAGTGAATAGTGATTTGGTAACTTGAGTTGCAGTATTTTCTTTTACCATGTGAAGGTATGTAGGTTTTTTTTTGAGATGTTAGTTCTCTACTTTTCACTTGTGAATTTTTAGAGTCACTATTTTATCTAACTTGTGACATTGATCACGAGAAGCAACGAACCTTGAATTTATATTAATTATAATTGATTCTAATTATTATGTTATTAAATACCTTTATTTAGACTAATATTATTCTCTTTTAAAATCATGTTGTTTTGAAGAGTTTTATATGTACCTTTTTTCGAGAAAAAGTAAGGTATAAGATGTGCAGAACATCTTGGTAGTCTAAAAGGGTGGAGAAAAACTTTTAACTTGTTGAGTTTTAGCTGAGCAAATATGGAGACATTGTCTCACTTGTTCCTTTATAATGTTGTAAGGAAAATATAATCCTTAGCCTTTATATGTTATGTTAATTTTGATATTATTTTCTCTTGGCTATGAATATAACACTATAGGTTAAGTTGTGAAATATGATACTAGTTGTGTTTGGCTATTGGTGACCTAATGCAAGTGCAGAATGACTATTTGATGTTTCTTGTATGTATGTTAATACTAGAATAATTTAGCATATAATATCACTTTCTATGATCTATTAGTATAAATTTGTGTTTCATGGAACCTTGTGCACATTTTGGAGATTAATAGGTCATGGAGACCTAAGGGAGGAATGGTGAATTAGTAATCTGAGTTCTAAGTGATAAGATTATATCTTACTTAGACTCACAATGACTTGGTAGTTACTGAGTTTAGATCTGATATATGAACTTTTCGAATCTAGGATTTGATAGATGAACTTGTCAAATTCAATCGTATGGCCATACACATGTATACTATGGATGGGTATTCCATAATTTTGTATACTTTTAAAATGTAGTATTTTCAATTCCTATTCATCATCATACTTGCCAGGATCTCCCTAGAGTAGTGAAAATATTGACATGTTATACTTATCTTAAGATACACATAGTAGCGATAGTATTAACTTATATACATGATTCTTGCCAAGTTCCCTAAACACTTTTCTCTGGGATGAGAAAAACACTATCTAGGTTAGAGAGATGTGTGGAGGGACTGAAAGGTTTTATGGAAATCTCCCTTGTTATTTTTTTTGGCTATTATGATGATCTCATGTGTTTTTAGGAAGTCAGTGAAACTTTTATCAAGATATTATAATCTTGTCTTATCATTTCTTGACCCCGAAGAGGTCATGAAAGAACCAATCAGAGTAAGTGACAATCATAAAAATTGTTTGCATAATAAAAAATGTCACAAAATAGGGTCTTGTGGGACCAATACTCTAAGGATAGTGCTACTTGAGAATACTATGATGAGTTCTACAGGTTGTTTTTGTATTTATTTGCATGATTTGATACTTGATACTATGTTTTTTATTCTATTAAACCCTGCTTGTTATTTAAAAGTATTGTTTGAATAAGTTTCATCAGGATGATGATTAATTTTAGGAGGGAGGATGTTACATCCTGATTTCACTATAAGTTTTATAACCTTTGAATCCATGGCTTAAGTGGTTATTATCTAAATTATTATTGATTTGATTTGAGCTTTATGGTATATATTGTTATGGGGAAGTGATATGTTAATTAATTACATGATGTGACAACTATACTTTCTTATTTATATATATTATGGATATATATTGGTTAGTTATGCATTATTTGTTGATATATATGATGATTCAAACTAACTACCTACTTATTGTGAGGTGGATGCAGGATTGATCCTACCCTAAGAGCATGACAGGGGAGAGCATCATCAAAGAGGATGGAGTAAATGAGACAATTGAGGGATGTCATACGAATTGCTAGTGATCTTACATATACAAAATAGATTTAAAATGTTATATGCATAACATGTTTTAAATGTTAGTACATAGTTATGGAAATCTTGTTTCTATTTATATTTTGTAAGTAGGTTTAGTTCTTGATATACATATGATTGCGTAAGTTTTATTTACTTATAATTGTCTATATTTTCGAGAATAAATCAAAAAATAGATATTTAATTGATATTATATTTATAAACTAATGTAATATCATTAAAAATGTCTTTGAATGTTTAACTCACAAATTATTGATATTCTTGAATGTTTAGCTCACAAATTATTGATATTCAGGATATCAATATAAGTAAGACATATGTATATAACAATTATAGACACACACACACACACACACACACACACACACACACACACACGAGATAAATAAATAATTAACCTTATTTTAGTTACTTATGAAGAGCTTGAACTATCTTAAAGTGCTAACCTAGAGTTAAGTTGATCTTAAACTTAGTTTTTGAACAACATGCATGAAATTACATTGAAAGTTAGAAATTAGATTCTATTATTTAATTGGTCAACATAAACTTATGTTTTTGTATAACTTGGTAAAAGTGGTGTAATGATTTAATATTAATTAATAAAGTTAAGGATAGACTATGACTTTGGATAAAGTGACAACTACAGTTAGTGAAATTAAAAAGAGAGTAAAATGCCACGTATGGGAGCGAATTAGGAGAAGATAACATGAAAGAGAAGGGCCATGACATATTTAGAGGTGCATGATTTTATAAATAAAGGCTTGTGAAATTAAAAATAAGGGAATACAGTAGGATATATATAGAGATGAGGTGGAGAATTGGAGAAAGCAAGCAAGAGGTGACTTCATTTTTTAGGTAAATCTTTATAAGGTTGGTTTTGCAATTCATAATTCTGTGTTTAGTGTATTTTGGAAAAAAAAATCAACCAATGAATTAGACTACGCTTAAATTATTGTTATTTTGTTTCTCTTATAATCCTAGTTGAATATAAACTTAGATTAGACACAACATGGCTGAATGCAAAAACCCTTAGTTGAGGTTGTAAATTCCCATATAGATGATCCTTGCAAATTTTAAACTTTGTCTCAGTCCCAAGCATATAATATTGTTATATTTATACAATTATAACTATGTTATATATATTTGAGAATCACTTTACAATTATGTTTTGATAAGATCTTGAAAGTGTAAGCTTAGCTTATGAAAATCGAGCTTTGATATTCTTCATCCATAGTTGGTTTTCACCATTGGTTCTAGGGGTTGTTTACGATGCAAGCTTTGTTTATTGTATGGAATCATTTTGAATAAATTGTGTGAGTATAATTACATAGTGTAGTCTATACTTAAAGTTAATTTTGTTATTTTATATTGACCCACCATGATTTGAACCTAGAACGTCCCATTAGCTTTTTGGGGTATTATATTGTTGAGCATTATATTAAAATGTTGAGCCATTTAAATGAAACAATGAGTCATTATATTAAAATTCTAAGTAATTATATTGAAACACTGAGTCATTATATTGAAATGTTGAGTCATTATATTGAAACATTGAGTTATTATATTGAAACATCGAGTCTTTATATGAAACATCGAGTCTTTATTGAAACGTTGAGTCCTTATTATAACTATAGTAATGTATCATAAATAAGAAGTGCAACTATCTTAAAATAATAATTATTATAAGTGGAATGCACTATGTATATTATGGATATGAAATAAATTAGCAAAGGAAACTATGTTTTTTCTTTAATGCAAGATCGAATGTTCGGTGGAACTTTAATTTTGCCTCAAATTTATATATTGTGTTGCCAGCTCGAGTTGCATATTAATTAAGAGGCATGATTATCATAGGATCCTTATGAGGATAATAACACAAGTTAAGTATTAAAGTGGTTTGTTATTAACTCATACCTTGATCAGAAATCAAAGTTGGAATGCTTTGTATACTCGGTTAGGTAAGAAATAGTAAATGTACAAAGGAAACTATGTTTTTTCTTCAGCACAATATTGAATGTTGAGTGGGTATAGATTATACCATAACTTATTTCAAAATAAAAGATGCCACATTAATTACATAAATTGAGCATTTGTTTTTATAAATTAATAATGACATGAGTATCATTTTACTATAGTTAGTTGAATATATAGATCCTAGGATAAGAGTTATTATATTAAGTCTTAAGCCTTAGGAAGGCCAATTTTTATCTTATGAAGTTTTATATATTAACACAATAAAATGATAGATGTGAGTATCAGATATAATCCAACATAAATATATATGAATTGGGTTAATTGAATCATAACTTAATAACTTGTCAATTTAGTCTGGTCACAAGGGAGATACCTTATAAATTAGGATAATTACATCCTTATGATCAAATGTTTTTATATAGGATCTTACTTATGCAATTTTTACATGTTATTAATAAATATTATGATAATGCAACATAAAACTAAGATATGAGATGATTGTTTCTCAACCTTATTTTGATCCTATAATCTGTGTCAGATTAATTGATGAGCCTTAGTCAATCATTGAATAGGATGTGACTACTTATATTTATAAGCCATTGTCATATGATAAACATGCTTGAAAATGGATGTTCATGATTTTTGGAGAGATGAATAGAGTTTTATGGTTTTTAAAATATCGCTTTACATTTGAGTAAACAATAACAAAGATATATATTTATGTATAATGTTACTATACTCTTGTTTGATTAATACGTTATCTTGGATTGATATAATTATAGGATCTAAATCTCTACTATGACTTTGCTTCGAATGTTCGTAGAGGCCAAGCAGTATATATGTAAGCATAGTAGTGTTATGCAAATATGTCATCGGGGTCAAATTTGTAGAGTCATGTAAGGATGAAAACTTATGTGCAATATATATATATATATATATATATATATATATATATATATATATATATATATATAATATAAGCAAGTAATTAGACTTTTATAGAATAAAGTAGTGCATTATGATGTGTTCTTAGTGATTATGTGTTCTTCTGATTATTATTTTTTATAAAATAATTTAGGGTATACCTGGGTGGTATAGTCTCATACTTACTAGATTGATATTTAAAAGTGTTAGATTGATTGTTCGTATTTGGGTAGGGTGCTCATGCACAAATATCTATGACATTACAGGATGTAATAGAGTTATACAATATTAATATATGTTATACTCAAATGGTATATATTATTTTTGTTATGTCTAGACTCACACCTATGTGAATATATGTGTGTTGGTTATTACTTGAATAATATGTTTTATGACAATTAATAGGACATTATGTATGAATGCATACAACCTTGAGAGTATAACAAATTCTAGGTTAGATTTTATTGTTTTTGTATGATTTGCTTTGTTATATCTACTTGCTTGAATACAAACTTATAGTTTCATGTATTTAAGACTTATTTGTATGACTGATTGAGGAAAACTAGTAGTTACTCCTTAGATCACCAGACTATGATAATATGGGTTATCATGGGGTTTAATTTGTATGAAATTTATTATGGTAGTTAAAATATATAGTTAAATGTGTATTTTACCCAGGTAGTATAAACTGTTGTCATAATTTCTAGTATGAGTTAGATAATAATGTAAGATTCATTCATATGTTGATGGATTAAATGTATACTTTTCTTACTCCTATGTTTAACATGTGATGTGATATGATTCTTAGATGATGAAAATTGTGTGAATCATGGGGTTAAATAGTATAGTGAGACATTATTTTTTGGTATGTATGATTTACATGTTACTACAATATCTTGTAATAGAATGGGTTTTCAATGATACACTTCATGTTTAGTTTTAGAAATCATATAACACTTGAGTACTTACTTGTTACTCTAATTTTCCACACTATCACTATCTATTCATCGATGAAGAGAGGGACATTTCCTGATGGGATTAGTGTGGGGGATTATTGGTCCATTGTTGGTGTGGAAAAGTGCTAGGATGATGCTCTCCCTCCCCAACACAATATGACTTACCTGAAGACTACACTTGAGATTATCATAGATACATGAATTGGTTCAATTCGAGCTCTAGAGGGCTTGGTACCTATTTATTATATTAAGGATTAATGCCTAATGGAAATGTAATTATATTTTATTTTTATATACTTGAGCATCAATTATTGTATTAGTGGACCAACCATGGTTTAATCCTAATGTATTTACTTTCCTTGCAATCATAATATATTATATTACATTTAGTATTTGAATTTGGAACTTTTATTGTTCTAAGTTATTGATTATATGTTTGGGTAAGATATTTAGTATAACTATGGTTTGAGTGAATGAATGTTAAGTAATTAGTTTTTTTTTAAATTACTACATTATTCTATGTACAACTTAAGGGGTTGTAAAAACTATACTGGTAGTGTTGTGAACATGTAGTTTAAATCTAAATCAGACTCAATTGGATTTAGCTTCATCTACTACTAATCTACTTCAAAATTTAGTTCCTCTTTTACATTATTTTCCAACTCAAACTAGTTTTGATAAGTGGGATCCTATAGAATAACTTTATAGACTCCCATCTCATATCTTGTTTTTTAAGCTTATGATAGCTACTCCAAGGCATCAAAACTATATTATAAAACAACCACCACTTATGGGGAAAGAAGATACATTTCTTGGGTCTAAGAAAAGTATCTTGCAACAATTCAAAGATATGTCCATCTATGTCGATCGCACTACAAATGCATCTCTCTCCTAAAAATGTCCTCTTTCATCTATTATCCCTAATGAAATGTTAATTCGTTCAGATATTTTTCATGTTTTTATTAGTTTCCAAGTTGATGACATCCAATTCAAGCCAACCTTGATAAAGGAAGGCTCTAACACTTATTCATTGTAAATAATTAAAACCTTAGGATATTATAAATGTGACCTTAAGTCTACCCAAAGCAAGTGCCAAAGATATGATTAAATAAAAATCCCCCTTTAGGATGTGGTTTCTTCTTCTCATGATACCACTTGTTATGGTTAGAGTTAAGGTCATGATATTCAATTTACTTATATCTTATAACAATTTTATCAATCACCTTTTGACTCATTTCATGAGGGTTGTTGACTCTTACACATTCCAATGTGATAATTTTACCTACATGGGTGTCATTTATAAGGTACAAGGTGATACCAACACTTATAATTTTGAAAATTCCATAATAGAATGTCTATAAAATCCCAACCCTTGAACCCTTACCTAACATGCCATTTCATGAAAATCAACATTTTAACTATCCCATCAATTTCAACTAAGATCACAATCATAATCCCAAGTTTATGGGAAACATTCCACCCAACCTCCTTAACTATGACAATGATGAGCCAAATGAGATTAGTTTTAAAATAAAGACATTGGACCTCCCTTAGAGTATCATAAGTCAATTATTGCCTAAATTATGACCCCATTATTATAAGAATCCAATTGAAGAGTTTCTTGCTTCTATGGTTATTCCTAATAATCCTCCTTACCATTGATCTTCTAGAAACATAGTGGTTGAATCCTTTAACATAAATCTCATCACTCCCAAAATTATGAATACAATTACACCTTATATGACCCATACTTGTTTGGATATGCCCAAGCTAAAGATGCAAAAATCCTTCATTATCGTTCCTCTCTTCAACACTTTTAAAAGCAATCCTCCTTTTATTCTAACATTAATTTAATTGACATCATTCTACCTATCAATCCTCTCTTCGAATCTCCCAACATTATTCTTTATTTGATTTATGTTGATAGTCTGAGATGGAATTAGTTTGTACTTCTAGTTCAAAAATAATTCTAGTTATTTATGAGCATCTTCGAAGCTTGCTTAATATCGATTTATGAATAAACCTTATCATTTATTTATATTTTTTGATATTTCAAGTTCACTTCCTCAAGATATGTTGGTTACCCTCATATGACTAGTTCTTGCTACTTCTAAGCTGGAAGAGGCTCAATCCAATAATGAATACTTATTTTTTATCCATTTGATGATGATGGCTTATTAAATGAGATTCTAGATAGACCTTATTACATTCCTCCCAATAGGTTGGATACAACACTATGCCTACCCACCCTAGAGGAAGAGCCATATTGTAAGTTTTATAAGGTCTATGATCATTTGGCTCAAGAGTGTAGAGTTTAATAGTGATTTTTAGATAAATAGAAACCAAAAGGCCCAAATTCTACCATTTATATTTTATCACCTCAATCTTCAAATCCTAGGTGCTCTTGTTGCTTCCATAAAACTAGTACACATTATTTGACTAACTGTCAAACCCTTTGATAGTAATTCGATGTACTTCCTCTCGAGGTGGTTAATTTTGCCTTTTAGCTAAACATGTCACCTCTAAAGTTTACATTTGATTATATCCCAAACATGGGGAGGTGTATTAACTTTGGCACCAATTTTATTCACATTATACAAATAAGTATAAATCTATCTAGTAGCATTTTAGATATTTTTTAAAGCCCCCACCTCAATATTCCCAACAATGTTCACATGGTCCACTGAAGATAGAGGAGTATCATCCCTTATGAATAGAACCACCTCTTCGAATAAAGGATGTGTGTCCATTTTGTTCTCAAATGGAATCCTATCTTATTCATTTATTTTATTCTCATTAGGAGGCCCCATGTCCTCATTCTAGCACACCTAATTTTATTTGGAGTTTATTTGCAAGGCAGTGTTTCCACAACTCTCATAAAAGGTAGAATAGACTATGGTTTAAGTTAGATATAAGTTACAATGCGATTTTACACATGTTATTGATGATGTGTGTAAATATATTTCACATCATTTGTGATCAAATATTTCATTATTTCTTTTACTTCATATTTATTTACATGATTTGATCTTATATTTTTATCTTCAACATACATGATGTTAGCTATATATATTGCTTGTATCATGATCTTTATGTTTCAACACTTTATTATTCAACATATCTTTACTTTATATCTTTTTATAAAACTTTTTAATTGACCTTAGTTTCCCTTATAGATCTTTCATATCACCTCCAGGTTTTATTTTCTAGTATTTTATTTCCCCCCTCTTTTGGAATGATTTACAATTAGCCTTAACTTCCCTTGTGGATCTTTAGTAGAACCTTTGGGTTTTTTTTTTAGTATTTTATATTGCCCCTAATTTGGTTTGATTTATAGTTAGCCTTGTTTTCCCTAGTTAATCTTAGGTAACACCTCCAGGTTTTTTTTTCATATTTTACAGTATCTTTCAATCGACCTTAATTTGTTTGTGATTCTTGGGTATCTTTTTGCATTCTCCCTCTTTTGGGATGATCTCTCTATTAATTATTTTTATATACCCTTTGTAGGTTAGTATGACTTATCTAGTGACATGATTACCATATTTTATATCGGTTCCCTTCTTTGGAGTCCCTTTTTGTGATTTGATTTAAATCTCTATGTACTTTTAGATACCCTCTTTTGCCTAGTCACTTTTGAAGCAAAACTCTCCCTTTTTATGGTTAGCTACTAGCATAGCTTCATTGTGTCAATCTTTGAAAATGGATAGATCTTACACTATCCCCATAGTTACCTCTCCTTTCACTTGTGTAAAACTTGGGTCAGTTTCAAGATTGTATTCTTTCCTATGTTGAAATCGTAGGAGTCTTTAGTCATCTTGGTCTTTAGGTTCTCCTCTCTAGTGGCTTGGTATAGGATCTCTTGTGTTAATCATCTTTAGAAACCATTATTGGTTTTTATGAATTTTTATAGAGGATGAAAATATAAAAATAAATAAAAAATTAAAACTCATATTATAAGAAAAGACAAAGTCAAAAGGCAAATTATATCTCAAAATTTAGATCACATTAAAAGTCGTGCTCTTTTTGGCACATCCCCTATTTTAGTCAAAGATCAAAATCCACAATTGGCCTCATGATAGAGATGACCATTGGGGTGAAGTATTATAGTATATTGGAGTAATAGGTCTCATTAAATCATTATTCATCTACATTTATCTTACATTTCAGTGCCACCTACTTTTTCACATAAGTACCCAATCTTCACAGTAGACGACCAACTTTGTAAGGGTTCTTAAGGAGCAGGGAGCACATTGTGGGAAATTATTTTCCTTTTTATTTTAATGCATTTATCCTTCATGGTATGATCTATATAATTCACTTGGTACTTCAATCTTATGCTTGCTAGGTGGGGTTCCTTACGTCATTGATTTCAATAGCTCTTAGCCTTTCCCACTTGAATAGAGTGTCTCATCCTTGTTAAAGATTCTATATCACCCTTGTGGCATATTTCATAATAATATATCCATTTTATCTTTCATGATATGCCCTTGTTATTTACATTCCCATAATCTATCTATTTGCTTTATAATTTGACTTCTAGCTTCCATTTATAACACCTCTTGGATTTTTAGTTTGTAAGTTTCATTGTAAGATCTTGGGAAATACAACCATATCTACCCGTCACCAATTATATCCACACCATCTCCATCATAATATCAATGTATCTATATGGTTGTGTTTTCTTACATATTACTTTAGCATAGGCATTGCTTTATTGTTTTCACTCATTGAGGACTTTTCATATTTCTATGTATGTCCTTGTTTGATTTGAGTATCTTCGTATCTTACATTAGATGCACATTATGAGCACTTTATTACTTTTCCCATGTGTTGGATTTAAGTTTTTTTAATTGTATTTGACATTTTTAGACATTTTTTACATATTCTTGTTTGATTATCTTTTGCATTTTCTTACATTGGATATCTATTTTTACAATAATTTTTCACATCTTATGATTAGCTTTGTCTTAAGTTTTGATGTGATTTATAAATTTTTTCTTACAATGTTTTACATGTCTTATATATTTTTTCTTAAGATATGCATCTTACTCACATTTGGTATGTTTTACATCCATTTACTCATCTTATTCATTTTACATTTTTATTACTCAATTTTGGTTCTTTTTAACCATGCATTTGTGCACATTTGATAGAAAATGATAAAACATACATCACATATTTTGATATTATAACCATAATATGTGATAAAAATTAAATAACTTAGTATAATATCATGTAAAGAACAAAAATTGTGGGTGTGTGTGTCATCATTAAATACATAAAAAATACAAAACATATACATAAATACATCAATGCTCTAACTTCAATCCCCATGTGGTGGTGGGTGACACGCCATGATGCATAAAGAGTCTATAGTTGTTGAAACCTATAGATATATCTCTAGAGTGTGTTTTTGAGACCATAATCACTAGACCTCTCCCTATGTTCCAACTAGCTCTACCTCTAGTTGGTACACTCAGACTGAGTCACTTTATGGGTAGTGATCTCCTCTATCAGGGCTCTCTATGATGAAATCAACTACTTCCATCTCTCACCATCTCCTCATATTTGGACTACCGATGAAGCACTAGCCTAATCTCACCACCATATATCTTGTGCTATAGCACCAACCAATCTTAACTAGCTAGCATGTGGTCTTACTGAAGGTACCATTGGGTACACCATCTAAGTCATACCATGCTTTGGTAACATGTCATCCAAAATATCATGTTGCTTTGTCTACAACATGGTCTTCCACTACAATGTATCTATTGCTACATTTTAAAGACAAAATAATATATTTGACATCAGACATTGATATGTATCAAAATTGCAAGTAATTAATCACTAGTACCTAACATGTATATTTCTAACGTAGTCTATAAGAATAATATGATAGTAAAAAAATTAATGCATGTTTCTTTGTTATCTATCACAAGCCATTTCTCCATGATAGTCTCCCCATCTATTCTACCTCTTAAGACATAATCTATGTCTTAACTTAGGCTGGGTCAAGCACCAACCCACCTCTCTCTCCTAACCACTAGGATTCACCTCCTAGATAACTTTTATTATCCTTGAACGACCCAATTTTCAAATTGTGGAACTTCCCCATATCATATGTACATCCTAAGAAACCAATGCTTTCTCCCTTCCCCTCATTGTGTGTTTCCATCACCACCATATCCATTTGCTAGGGGCATAATGCGGTCTAAATACTAGTACCTTTGTCAACACACTTCATATTCATATCTCATATGTATCACCAAATGAGGTGGGACAACCAAAGGAGCCACTAGGTGTGCCATCCCAATCTCCCTTGCAACTCGATTATATGGGTGAGACTCAGATCACCATGTATAATTCCTAATGATCCAACTCCTCATACATGCTACTATAATAGATGACCATATGTGTACCATACCCCAATATGGAATCTATATGATTTAATCTTTATAAATTCTCTCTAAAGTTGGTTTTAGAGGGATCACTCAGACCACATGATCTTATGCCCACCTCCTCACTTAAGGTAGGTGGTTCATGACCTGATGCAAAAATATTGTAGGCCTATACATTAAGAAGTGCTCATAAATCTAACATGAAAATAATATCATTAGCCCTATACTCTATTGACATGCTATAAAACTATTATGTGAGTTGCACCCATATGGTAGATCCTATATCATACAGTATGCTCTTCTTTAAATCAAATTGACATAGAGAGATAATGTATAAGGGAACAACCCCATTTAGCTTATGGCACAACATGTACATGGTCACAAGTTTGATACTGGCCTTTTGGATATACAAAATTCCTGACACATATATAATCAATAATCATGCAATGAGTTTTTTTCTCATCATACTCATTTGATCTAATCACCCATCGAGATGGATCTCAATTTTTTTCCACAAATAGGTGTACATCATACATCATAGTAATTCTCTCGATCACTAATCCCAATATGGCATGCACATCCTCAAGGGTGATGGCCACTTCCATAATATCCCCATACTATCCATTTAAAGGTGTCTTTAATAGTCTCTTAGATCTCCAAAAATATAGAGATCATATTAATGCTTAATGAGACACTACACATCTCCATGATGTCTCTAAAGTCCAAACTAGATATCTGGCTTAATTAATGATAGGTAATTACTCCAATAAATACATCAACTAGCTAGTGTTGATGCATCCCCATAGTCATTATCACCTATGTAAAATATTAAACAAAAACACCCAATTATATTTTGATCTAAAAATAAAAAATTAAATTAAAAAAATTAACTATTAAAAGAATAATTAAATCAAAATGGTCCTTAAATTTATATTGCATCAGCCATTTTTATTATTTTTATAATACACTGTCCACCTATAGTTCTAATTTATTAGCTAATAATTTATTTTTGTATTATATTAGCCATACTTATATTGTATCAACCCTTAGTACCTTCCTACTACATTAGCCACCACCTATGGTACTAGCTAGTTTTAAAACATTTTTTTGCTACATCGGCCATACCATATGGTATAAGTCAGGAAAATATTTCCTTGATGACATCAACCAAATTTATATTATACCATCCATATTTTAATTCCATTTATAATGTATCATATACCCTATATAGTACTAGATACCTAAATATATTTCACTTTAAAATTGTATCAGACATCTTATATGGTACCAAGCAAATCAATTGCTCATCTTACATAACTATATCATCCATACCATATGATATTGGCCCGGGCTATGACTTCCCCCTACCCAAATACATTGGTTTGGATAATAAATTTTTTAATAGCATTTAATTTTTTCACTTAACCCAAAATATATACCATTGGCCTTAAATTTGACATTCCATCACCTACCCATTACCTGCCACATTTTACTCTACATTCTCATGTTTGTTTGGGAAAATATCGCTACATGGATTTGTCACAACCTTAAATTTCCAAAATTTGGATTGTTTACACAAAATGTAAAGAAAATTGAATATTAATTACACCACTTACTTGCATGGATCCAAAAACTACACCCAAATCACCTCCTACATGTCCACCTCATTATCTTCGAGTTATTTTCTCTTGTAGTGTTACTTTTGGATACACAGAGCTCTACTTTTCTAAAAATTTAAAATTTACAAATGAAATTATTTTTACCTATTTATTGATTTGAATTGTTAATTAATCAAAATGCTCACTATTTACCAGTTTTAGATACCGATGAGAATTTTCTCAATTTTCATCTTTTTACGTGAAATTGAATTATTTGGTTAAAAATAATGTTTAATACTGATTAAAAACCAAAAGTAAATGAATAGAAATAGATAAAACACAAACCAAGTTGATAATGGAGATTACCCTTTTGGGGGATATGTCTTTGGGTCTAAAAAGCACTCAAACCAATCATTTAAATGGTGTAAAATACACTTTTCATTAATGTTTACACCAAAAAATGACTTTGATTTACAAAGATAACCTCTACTCTACCTTTAAGAAGTATCTATCCTTCATGGAAGTTTCTCTTTCATGTATAAAAAACCACTTGTTTTTTACTTACTCTCCTTCAAAGGGATAAAAAAAATCCAATCTTCCTCTCTACCCTTTTTCAAATACAATAACGATCCTTTTATAATGTTTCTAAGGCCCTTATTTTATGGGTTGAAACTTTATATTTTTACCTAATATGTTGAGGTTCAAATCCCCCTTCCATTGCCTTGTTTTTAGGCTTGGATAAGGCTTCCATGCATTTTGGGTGGGAATTAATCCCACGTTAATATAGATTTTTAAAAATAATGTTTTGAATAAAAGTTTCAACACCAATCTTTGCATGAAACTCGTAGCATGTCTGAGCGGTTGTTTTGGATGATCCACATGTTAAGATACCATTGGTACATGTGTCAAGACCTGATTTGGCCACTTGTACACATCCAACTACCATCATCATTGTACCGTGTTTAGATTTTTTACTGTTTGGCTTTTGATTTAGGAGGCCATAACTTTTACATACAAATTTCATTTGACTCCATTCAAATTACATTGGGAATATCTCGAGGATCTCTTCAATATATATATAGTTTCATAAAAATTGTAGACCATTTGATCAGATTAGTGTGGGCATCCTCCTAGATCACTCCTCCTCACTAAAAAGATTTTGGACCCTCAAAAGTTTGGTTTTTATTTTAAAAATAAGTGAGGGTATAGCTCCCTTAATTTTTTTATTTCCATCCAACTTGCCTTGCTTGGATTTATTCCTTTTAGGACAACTCGCAGGTATTCAGCATATCTTGTCTATGATGTCCTTGTATTCATATCAAGAATCATATCTTCATGTAGTTAATTAAGATATTCAAGAGAAAAACCATCTATAGAGGGAATTTGAACACTCTAACCTTGATCCATGATCATAGGTGGCTCATAAAATTTAAAGTTTTCAACATTTGCAATTGACTACATCTACATGTAATGTGGTAATCCTAATTGGAAAGCATTATTACCAATCTTATCTAAAATATTAAATGGGACATACATGATTGGTTTGATGTTTTTACCTTCACATTTGAGGCATTCTTTGCTTATGTGAAGCCAAATTAGATCACCAATTTGGAAGTAATGATCAACCCAATGCTTGTTATGCCTAACTGTATACTTGGCTTGGATATTTTCCAATTACTCATGGATAACGTAATGAACTGATTGGATCTTTCTGATGAATCTTTTTGCTTTGTCTACACTATTTTGTCCATCTATTATTGATTCTTACCCAAAAGTGAAGTCCAAAGGTGACTTAGGAAAATAACCAAAACAAGTCTCAAAATGAGACTTCTATGTCGAATAATATATGACATGATCTTAGGCATGTTGCACATAACACAATTATTTATCCCAAATATTTGAATTCTTAATTCAACACCCTTAAAATAAATAAATCAACATATATTTGACCACTTTTATTTGACCATCATTTTTTGGATGAAATGTAGTGCTCTTCTTGAGTTTCATGTCCATCAAGTCCCACAAAGCTGACCAAAAGTTCCCAATGAACCAAGAATCTTCATAAAAAGTAATAGATGTGAGTAAAACAAAATTAACTAAAACATTTTTGAAGAACATGTGTGTAGTCTCTTCACCTGTGATAGTTTTCTTATAGGGCACCGAAACACATATTTTACTAAATCTATTCACAATTACATACAAATAGTCATGATTCTTTGTAGACATAGATAATCCACCCACAAAGTCCATAGAAACACTCTCCCATGGGTGGGTTGGTATAGGAAGTGGGGTATACAATCCCAACTTCCTATTACTAGGCTTACCGGTGGCACAAATAATAAATCATTTTACCTATTTGGATACATTTTCATGCATCCAAGGCTAATAACAATACCTTTACAACTGTGTAACTATTTTCCCAATGCCAAAATGACCTAAAACAAGAGAAGTATGTGATTTTATAATCACATAGACTCTTTCATCTTGTGGAATGCATAAATTAACAATATGATACAATATCCATCATGCATGTGATAATCTAATTCTTATACCTGCTTACCATGGGTTAGATATTTATAGACATCCTTAAATTGAACATTTCTAGCATATTGTTCTTTATCAATTTCATGCATCAATAGATCTTGAAATCATATCAACTACCTTATTTTATGTAACTTTTTTATATTGATCATAAGATGGATTTTTTGTTAAAAACCCATCCAAAAAAGTGCCTTGATTGTTGTAGCTTCCACTATGATTTGAGATATTGTAAAGGCCGGTGATCCATGTAGATGATTGTCTCTTTGACCATTCAGTAATGATTCCATTTTTCACACTTTGAACCAAAGCATAAAAATATTTATCATAGGTAGGATATCCCCTTACATCACTTGTGAATATTTCAAAATGGTAACAAATAGGCTTTCACTTTCGCATCAAAACTACACCTATGGCATAATCACTTGCATCAGTTTCAATATCGAATGGCTACTATAAATTTAGAAGTGCTAACATTGGGGCTATGCTTATCTTTTCTTTCAATATGTCAAAGGCTTTTTTATGCTTGCCTCCCCATTGAAATACCAATTTAGTAATTTTCAAAGCATTCAAATGATATGCAATCAATGAAAATTTAGCAATAAAATCCCTCCAATATTGGAATTTCCCTATGAAGCTTCTAACCGTAGTTACATCATAAGGTTTAGGCTAATTCATTATGGCTTAAACTTTAGAGGGATTAATTTTCAGTTCACCACCCCCCTCTACATAGCTTAAGTATACTAAATATGTTTTGTCAAATTCACATTTAGACATCTTTAGAAACAATTTCTCCCTTTGTAAAGTTTCTAATTCTTTCCTAATATGATTTACATTATCTTCCCAAGTTTGATTAAAGATAAAAAAAAATCATTTAAGAAGACTATAAAAAATAATCTATTAATGGCTTAAATATATCATTCACAACCCTCATGAAAGTGGTGGGTAAATTACAAAGTCCAAAAAGCATAACAAGACACTAAAAAACACCTTGCTTAGTTTTGAAAGTAGTTTTACAAATATCACCTTCACTAATTCTAACTTGGTGATAACTATTTATTAATTCTAACTTAATGAAATAAACAAATTTTTTAAAATAATCTAAAATATCATCAATGTGAGAAAGAGGGTATCAATTTTTAACCATAATTTTGTTTAATGCTAAAAAATCCACACAAATCCACCAAGTTCCATCTTTATTTGGAACCAGAATAATTAGTGAACCGCATGAAGTGTTTGTTTGAATGCCCCATTTCTTGATCAATGATTGAACTTGCTTATTTATTTATTAATTTTATACCATGGACAACCTATATGTGATAATATTAGGAAGAGTTGCACCTTGTTGTATTTGTATCTCATGTTGAATATGTTTTTTAAGAGGTAAACCTTGTGGATCCTAAAAAACATCATCATAATTAGACATAATCTTAACTATTTCTTTCTTATGTTTAGGATCACATACTTATAGAGCCTTGTAATTATCATCATCCTTGGCTTTTACAATCATGAGTAAAAAATTATTACTTACATTGAAAAGATTTTTCATCTATCCTATATATACTAAATTGCCTTTATCTGATGGGATCTTACAATGTATTCAATCCCATATTTTACAAGCAAATATTTATTCTCTTCATATATAATATTGATTTTCTATCATACAAATAAAGACTTACAAGTACAATACCACAAATATTAAGTGGAACCACATCTAGCTCTACCTCATCAATGAATTTGGAGGTAATTGTAAATCTCAACCTACATGTTTTAATAACTTGCAATTTAGCATCATTACACACCCATACAAAAGGGTATGGATTAGGATATGGTTTAGTAGTAAACCCTAATTTGTTCACAACTTCTTCAAAAATGATATTAGAAATAGATCCACTATAAAAAAGAGTATCTATTTTAGTATGCTTACAAATTAATCTAATGTGGAAAATCTCACTTCTTTTCTTTTCATCATGCATAAATTTATAATGTAAAGAAGAATGAGAATTAATATATTTAGTGCTATAAGAGGAAGAAGATAAAATTTGCATGCCCATGGTAGTGACCTTGGTCTCATCACTAGAATTGGAGCCAAGATCCTATTGTACTGCTATAGTAGTCTTCTTACCTTTCTTTTTCTTGAACCATTTAAGCTAACATTATGGGTGGAGCTTCCAACACTTAGCATCTTGATGGCCTTCTCTCTTTCAATGAGATCAAAAAGGCTTCCCATCATCTTTATTGATTATGGAAGTATATTTCATCTTACCCTTTCCTTTACCTTTGTTTTCAAGTGGTTGACTTGGTTTTTTTATAAAGTGTTCTCTGTCCTTGGTCAATTTACCCCTTGATTCAATATGGGTAGCTTGGACAAAAATTTCATCAATATTATTAGGGTTAAACATGAGTATTGTCTGTATTAAAAAACTATGTAACACACTAATATATTTAATAAGAGTCTCTTGAGTGTAAATACTGATTCCTAATGCCAAATCCCTCTTTTTAAACTATTGTGTGTAGTTGTGTACACTTTGACCATTAGATTGCCTTAAATTATTCCAGTCCATAGTAACTTGTTGCATATAAAATAAAGGATATTTTTTTTATGAAAAAAAATTAACCCAAGAAGAAATCATTTTTCCATGTTTTAGGAAATCTTACTGTGTCTTACTCTCCCATAAAATGAGTGTTGTACCACCCAACCGAAGAGTAGATAGATGAGTTTTTTCTTCTTCATTATCAATCTTTTGAATCTTGCAGTATACTTCCATCTACTTGATCCAATGATCCAATTTATCTACACTAAGTTATCCATTATAAATTGGAAAATCAAACTTAACATCAAGCTTTACCATGGAAGAAATAAAATTAGCAATTTTTTTTGTTTAGCAAAGGAAGAGCTAGAATGTTTGGAAGAAGATGGAGGATATTTAGGAGGTTATTCTTCTTTACCTTTACTACTAGTTGAGGGTTCTTCCTCTTGTCAACCTTCATTTTCACCTTTGATATTATTCTTCTTTTCACAGTACAAATTTTACACCATGTTATTCATCTTTAAAAAATCTTGACGAAAGGCCACTTCTAATTCTTGTTCTCCCCTAGAATAATCCCTGGCTTGACTCGCACATTTCACACCAATTTCTGGGTTATACTATTCAAGCAATCCTTCATCATACTTTCTCTTGGACATGGTTAACATAAAAAACACAAATTTGTAAATCCAAATAACCACATTAAAATATCTCTGATTAACTTGATCTAATACCAAACTTGATCTGAATTGTTAGTTAATGCAAAATGCTCACTATTTACTAATTTCAAATACTCATGACAATTTTTTCAATTTCGATATTTTTATGTGAAATTAAATTTTGGTTAAAAATTAAGTTTAATACTAATTAAAAACAACAAGTAAATGAATAAAAATAGATAAAACATAAACCAAATTGATAACAGAGTTCACCCTTATGGGGGATATGTCTCCAGGTCCAAAAAGCACTCAAACCGATCTATTAAATGGTGTAAAATACACTTTTCATATTATGTTAACACCAAAATACAACTTTGGTTTGGAAAGATAATAGTTTCTCTACCTTTAGGAAGTCTCTATAACAATATCCTATATAGAAGTTTCTCTTTATTACATAAAAAGTCACTTACTTATTTCTTACGTACTCTCTTTCAAAGGGCTATAAAAACAAGTTTTCCTCTCTACCCTTTTTCAAATACAATAATGAACATTTTATAATGTTTCCAAGGCCCTTGTTTTATGGATTTAAGCCTTATATTTTTACCCAATACGTTGGTATTCAAATACCCCTTCTATTTCCTTCTTTTTAGGCTTGGATAAGGCTTCCACACATTTTGGGTGGGATTTAATCCAATATTAATAAGGATTTTCAATAATAATGTTTTAAATAAAAGTTTTAACACCAATCTTTGCTTGAAACTCATAGCATATCTTAGGGTTTTTTTTAATGATCCACATATCAAGATACCATTGGTATACATGTCAAAACTTGATTGGGCCACTTGTACACATCCAGTCACCATCATCAATGTACCTTGTGTATATTTTCTACCTATTTGGATTTTGCTTCAGTAGGCCATAACTTTTGCATATGAAGTTTGTTTGACTCCATTCAAATTACATTGGAAATAAATTGAGGATCTCTTCGATGTACAATAATATTTAGAAAAATTATAAACCATATGATCAGATCAATATGGGGATCCTCCTGGAACATTTATAGTTTTAAATTTTGATTTTTTTTAGTTATTTACATCTAGATTTTACATGTTTCTCATATATTTGTTTCTTTAGGTTTTTTTCACAAACCAAAAGAAACATTATAATCCTTTAAAATTAGAGAATTTTTAGGTGTTAACAAAATTAAATTACAAAATTTTGGAAGTTTCTCTTATTTTTCATGTCTGCCATTCGTTCTTCTCAATTAACACCTTCTCTCAGATGCAAAACATGTAGCATATCATCTACAGTTATAGAGGTAAGTTATGATATGCATTTTAATTTATTTTAGTTATTTTAGAATTTATTTTTAGTTATATTATTTATGTTACTATGTATCCCCGAATCACCATCTCATGTTACACTATTGTGACATGTGATGAGATAAGGTGGGACATATGTATACATCTAATATTTTTCACTTTATCACTTTATTGACATTTTTTCTTGTAGTGGCTTATCGATGCAACAATCTCTCTTAGTGTATGCCTTAAATGGTGCATCGATAATAGGGTGTGATTGACTTGAGGTGCTTTGCAAGAGATTTTTACATGCTATTTTATCATATCTTCATTATTATCACTCTAACCTTCTCTAAGTCTCTTTCTATATTACCTCTTTATTTATTTTATATCCATACTTTCTAGCTTCTTTATATCATATTGTATCAAAAAAGTAGATATAATATGTTTCATGTTTTTCTTTCTTGTACTATATAATCATGGATGATACAATTATGAATATATATTATGTCATTTATACTATATTAACGTAGCTGATACATATTGTGTTATCCAACATTTCCCAATGGTATCAGTGGATTAGAGTTTAGGGTTATACATTATTTATATATATATATATATATATATATATATATATATATATATATATATATATATATATATATATATATATATATAGACACACACACAAACACACATATACATATATTATATGGGATATATTCCATTCCCAAATACATATAACACATTCATTTTCTTTGATTTCACTTGAATTTATGCTCCTAAGTAGTATTTGGAGAAGTTAGAGGTTTTAGATCCTTATCTTGGAGATATAGTCTTTTATTATCTTTGAAACTCAATAAGAAAATTTGATTTGAGAAGGTATACCTAGTATTTGGAGTCCCTAACTAAGGATACTTAGGTCTTCACTCTTCTATTTAAGGTCTTCAACCTATAACTTGTCTTTCAAAGTGCCACTTGAGCCAAAGGGGGAGATTAAAGTGTCGATGGGTCCACCCAAAGGTAATTATATTTATCCCTCTCTTTCATTTATTTACTTAGTAAATTAGATATTCCTTACATACTGCTATTATGAATGTATGGGTTTGCCCTTGCTTATTATCCTTATATCAAATAAAATGATATAGATATAGGGTTTCTTAGGATTCCCATTATAACCTTAGGTTTCATAAACCATCCTTTAGTTGACCATTTCACCAATCATCCCCTTTATTATAAGCTTTATAATCATTATTACAATCACTTACCCATCATTAAGCCCTAATGAGAGATATACCCTATGTCATAGGCTTAATATTTGGAACCATTTCCTCTTACAATTTGAGTGCATATTACCCTATACTAGGTCTACAATTATCCTAGGTCCTTACCCAATCATCCAAGTATATATAGGCTCTATTATTATGACCGTATTTGAGTTCGAGTCTATTGAGAGAAGATAATAAATATATGTCATCCTAGTCTATGCATACATTTTCCATTGATATATGTACCCTAATATTTAAAATCATGGCATAATACTCTATTCTTGATCTACATATAGGAGTACAATTGTTTAAAATTATAGTAATATTTTGTTTGTTAATCTTGATAGACTTTAGGGTTATCTTGTAACCTAGCATGTACTTTCCTATATATGCATATTTTGATTTGACGACACTATCTTAATGATATGTGAATTACATAGATGTGAAATACATATATGTGATATTCTAAGACAACACACCTAATTAGTAATAATCTACACATGTCATCCCTATAACAACATTGTTTCCATTTAAATGATGTAACACAATATTTACTAGCATGGCATAATACTCCATTTATGAACTACATATAAGATCACAACCGTTTATAATTATAAAAATTACTTGAGGGTAGTATTGTAATATAATATGTGATTTCCTAAATATGCACCCTTTGATCTCATGGAATTGTATTAATAATATGAGAATCACATGGATGTGCAATACTAAGATAACACACATATTTACAAATAATTTACACATATCATCCTTGGAACACCATTATTTCCATTGAGATGATGTACCCTAATATTTGCATGCATGTTCTAATCCTCTATTTCTAATCTACATAGAAGAGTACATTTTTTTGCAATAATAATAAGCTTTTGTTTGTTGGCCCTAATATATTTAAGGTTGTATTGTAATATAACATGTACTTTCCTAAATATGCACTTGTTGATTTGATGACATTGTATTAATAATATGAGAATCAAAAGGATGTGTAATGCTAAGACAACACACCTAATTAGTAATACTTTCTACATGTCATTCATATATCAAATTATTTTCATTGATAGTATATCTTTACAAGCACAAAATAATAATATATTACACAATATTGTAGATTATAAAATTTGATCAAAATAGGAATTTTATTTTGTTGTCTAAATAATATCAACGTGAGTTAGTAAAAATACTTACATAAATGCATGGAAATATTGTAACAAATTAAATAACTAAATAGTGGAATATTATAAATTTTGAGCACCGTTTATTTCTTAAAATAGTTGAGAACAAAAAAATTATGTATGAATTCATTTGGTATTAAATAATTTCATTACAACTCTGAATGTGGGTTAGTACTCATGATTAGTCTATAATGACTTTAACATGGGTCTCATTGATACACATCCCAAGAAAAGTAAAGAAGAACATGAGGTTGCAGACTATTATGAAGATAACAAAATTTGAATATTGGTCCCACATGCCACTTTATAGGAGGTTGGGTCTCATTAGCTAAACCTGAATCTACATGAAATCTATTAGGAGACATTGACCATGTATATTAAAATGCTTTCTTAGCATTTTTATAACCTTATAAAGTGAATTATAGTGAGTTATTACGATAAAAAATATCAGGTGACATGTGATACATAAAAATAAATTTTCACAGGTGACCATGAAGCTTTAAACTGAACATGGTATTTCCATAAACATTTCACTATGAATCATATTATAGAAACTAAGGTGATTTTTTTATATATATAAAAGGTGAATATTGTAATGATGAAATCAATGTGGTTTATAGGATAAAATGTATGAAGGTCATGCATCAAGTATATTATATTTTGTAGGGGCACCTAAGCTAGTAGTGATGACATCATCATCACATTTCATTCCCAAAAGTTGGAAAATTGTGTGATTTTCATCAATCATAGTGATAAAACAACAAAATAATGTTTCCCCATTTTGACTAGTTAGACCCAACCTTTTAATAGAGCTAATAGTAAATAAAATATAAAAAAACCTACACTAACAAGTAGTGCACATGAAATTAAACAATTCATTGATATTAATATCACATCAAAATTAATCATAAATCAAAAATTGTGAATTACAAAATGAAAGATAGTATAAAATAAAAACAAGATCATATTGTCAATGATTTCAATCAATATCGTAACCCTTTTTTGTGTAAAACACTTCACATGGACATAAATTAACACCCTTGGGAATTCAGTGACCTCTACCAATAACATCCTTATGAATCTTAAACATTCTTACCCAACAAAATGTTTTTCTAGTGGAAATATCTACTATATTTTTCAAAACTTCTATGGGATATGGAATGCTCAATGAGGCTTATTTAGATAAACAAGGAAAATAATTGTAACAAATACAGCCATATATAGTTGAATTGATGTTAAAATTGACTGGATTTGAGCAGGGTATTACAATCCCCTATAAACAAAGAAATTTATTCATATTTATTTTAGAAAAAAAAAACTACTTTTTAATGGGAAACATATAAATTTGATCCCATGTAATAACCTTGCTTAATGATTACACCATTATGATCTATTTTGTCATCAAATTATTTCCAATCAGTCAAATTCAGTAAATTTAATTTCATGATATGAGGGATGGTGTGCCACTATATTCCCATCTTCATTTATATAATGCACATGCACAGGGATTTTTTTATGAATACTATCCTTCCAATAATCATTTGTACTAAGAATGTAAAAGTTATAATCATCGTGAAAACAATCTAATTATGTCAACTCAAGGTTTTTTGTGTGAGACTCATTAATAAATCTACATATAACTATGTCTTAAGATAAACCATGTTCACCATATTTAATAAGAGAAACAATATCAAAGTGGGTATATCCCCCTTTACATAACAATTAGTGGACTGAGCATGAAGATGTTTAACCCTAAATTGGATGTGGATCCTACTTAAGTAGATAGGGTTAAAAATATAAAAATGGAAATGCATGAGGGTGATAATTAGATCTACAATAGGTAAATTAAATGCTAAACTCAAATACAACATATGCTAAATTTATTAAACTGAGATAGGTTAAAAATAAAAATTACAACTATGCTAGATATAGAAATGATAAAAAAATAATGTAATTAGTTGATTATGATGCTAACACAATTATGGATTTAGAACAGGCATGAATCACATTGAAAGAGGATTTTGATAATAGTCACCAAATTCTAGATTGAGTGCCTCTAGAGATGCATACACTATCATCAACCTTGGACATTAGCATCGATGCTACTATCTGAACCAGATGTAGGTGTCTTATACAAAATACCTACTAAAAAATAATGTGATCATCTAGATGCTTCTAGGTTTGTCTTCACCTTTGCTCTAGTGCATTTAGATCTGGGTCATGGACTGTCACTCATGAAATAGAAAAACCCTAGTTCTTCATCTTCATAGTGACCTTGGAAAAAATGGGTTAGTGGGATCATGTTGTTGAGCTAACCTCAAATACCCAACTATCAATAGATGTTGCCTACATATCTATTACTTCAAATAAGGCCTCAAATTGATGTAATTATTCCTTAATGTTTTGTCTTGTGTATTCACAAGGGTGTAATATGTGGCAAGAAAGTATAATAGTGACCTAGCTTGTAACATGGCAAATCTAGATATTGAGCTATTCCTTTAGTACTTCATACATGTATATGTATATTATTTATGACTGATATGGAAATATGAATAAATAGGGAAGCTTTGCTCAATTTAATTCTCTTTGAATTCTCTTTGATATGAATACTAGGTGAGAAATGAATAAGGAGTGATTGTGAATATACCACTCTCTCAGGAAATATATCACATTAAATCACTTAGGCCAACCATTAAAATATGTTTCATTTGTAAATTAGATGACCTTAAGGGACTAGACACCTATGTTTGGTTAGGAAACTAGCATTGACGTAGGGCTCTAGTACTAACACTTATGTCTTGGTAGTTAAAAAATAAGTACAGGTTCAAAACTTGTAGGGGCATAATATAAGCATATTTTAAGCATTATGGGAAAGATATAAGGTCTGGGTCATCAAAATAAGACTGGTTGGACCAAGAGATAGGCCAAGGGGCACAAGATAAAACATATGCAAGAATTTCTAAAGTGGGAAAGGTCTATAACTGAGAGGAATAACCAAGTTCTAAGTTTTTCAAGTGTACAAGTCTAAGGCATTATATTAGTCATAAATATTATCTACATTTCCCCCCTATTTAATCTAGTAATGAAATTACTTGTTTAAAGGAGAATAAATGTGTACCTGGGTGTGTGTAACACACCTTGATTTTGCATGAGCCCAACTTGAGTAGTTTTTTGGTGAATGACCTACAACCAATAGCATGTTATAGTATATAATCAATGCACATAGTCTAAAATTAAAATAATTGAAAATATTGAAATTGAAAGAGCAAGGTTTAGGAGTACACATGTGTATCAATGTAACCACATTTCTTATTAGTAAGTTGATTTGAAAATATGTATCATTGTAAATCATTGAAATTGAGATTAGGAAAAATATATATAAATATGGAAAGTGCATATATAAATAAATATAGAGAGATATTGGAAGGTACATGCCCCCAACCTTAGAGAAAAGGTGAGTTGCCACCTAACAATTGAGATTAACTCAATCGTGAAACCCAATCATACTTATAACTTGGTGAGAAAGAGTAAAAAAAGTTAACCATGCCATGTATTTTATGAAGTTGGATGATGTGATCAATTCCAACCTATAAACTTTGTAATATTTAGTGATTGAATCACCTCAACCATAACAAAATTGAACCAATTACTATAGTAGATTGGGTCAATATAGTCCATAACAGTTTAACCTGGTAGGTGATGGTAGCCCATAAAAGAGTTTTGAAATCTAAAAATGATTTGAGTTTTGTAATATTAGGTGCACATTTCATAGCATATGCACCTTAGATATATCTCATGCTAAAACTATGTATAACAATGGTACCAATGTATATACTTTTCCATGTGTATCCAGATCATATGACTATGTGCTTTGGATAATTTAGAATTTTGTACAAGTATGGGTAACATGATAACATAACATACCCTCACTATATATGTATAAATATAAAAATTTAAATAAGTGACAATATGGAGGATGTGTTTCCAAAACATGTCCCCATTGAATCTGGGTGTACCAAATACTGAATAAGTGTGCAGAACATACTTCCAAAGCATACCCTCACCAAATATGAGATTTGTGACAAATGTGGAGAAAATGTCTTTATGACATGACCCCACTGATATGATCCCCCCATTTGAGGTGAGGGAAGATAGGAATCGGTAGTTACCTCACCTCAAAATGAGAAGACAATTGAATAATCTGTGAATGGAACCATGTAACATATAGTGTAGGTAGATGTAGTATTGAAGTGAATAAAATAATGTGATCACATGAAGGCCTAATATGCAAGATAAATATCATGGAAATGTCTAGATAGTAATACTATAAGATCAATAAGTAAACAAACATACAGACAAGAGCACTCAAAATCAAGTCAGCATACAATGGTCCTAAGAGACCGTAAACAAGGGGCATGTTCAAATGTGACACAATCAAAGGGACATGACTTAGTCCAATGTTCACAAAATTAAGAATGACATAATCAAATGTCCATAAAACAGCAATGACATATTAAAATTTTAAAGAAATCACACATAGGCATGGGGGCTAAAAATAAAGGATCATATTCAAATGCTCGAACAAGTAAGACAATAGCAAGATAAGATAATCAAGGAAGTTTATAAAGGAAAGCATAAACAACTAACAAAAACATATCATAGTAGCCCATGGATCAAATGTGTTAGATAAAAATCTCAAGTGCATAGCATATCATGGATAACGACATGTGTAAGTACATATATGAGCTCAAACATGATAATCTAAAATGACCATAACATGATATAACCTAGATGTATCATGATCAAATAAGGTGGATGCCCCCAATGTCTTGGTGATGTGAGTAGAGGGAAATCCCAACATCTATAAGTGCATAGATCATGTGTTTTTATATGCCTATATCACACTCAAAATATGTGTGAAACATGTGTATATAAGAAATACTGATAACCATCTGCCAACATGGAACCAACAACATATATGCCAAGGAGCTAATAGGATAAGTACATGCTGATTTTTTTTGGTTTTTTGATTATTTGTTTTTGGTATTTTTGGAATGTTTGGAATGGATAATGAAAAGTGACACAAGAACCCAAGGATTTCATAAAGGATATTCCTATGTAAAGGCCTTGTATCATGTGTCATATTCATATGGTGCATAACTAGTATCATCAGAATCATACCAATTTGTAGTATCATTAGGATCATAATCATCAATGTAATCATTGTTATAGAAAAAATATACCTTATTAGGTTGTTCTTGAAATTGTGATATAAAATTTGGATCATTTGTTTATGAAAAACTCATTTCATCATAGATTGGAATTGTCTTTTTGAATTTTTTTTTCTCTTAAGTATTTTCATCTTTGTTAAGAACTTGCCTCTCATTATGGACTAAAGAAGAGTCATGTATCTTTACTTGTACACTAGGAAAAGATGTAAATTATGTTTTGACTTCTTGATCTTTTTGTAACATATCTTGTTATAGCTTAGTATTTTAAATCTTTTCTTTCTCTAATTGTGCCTTTTGAATCTTTTCTTGGTCTAGGTTTGGTATTTGAAACTATTTTGGCTCTAAATTTTTCTTTGGTACCCATATTTGTTGTTTTGGTATTTATGCTTTAGGAGAAGTACTTGGAAAGTGAGTGGTTTTTTTATTTGATGTACCGATGATAGGATAACCACTATATTTGTGACTTTTTATTTTGTCATTCAATGTAAAATAATGATATGTATGATTCCCATGCATTCTATAATGTGAATAGTGGTATTTGGATCTGTATACATGATGTATAGGAGGCAGTTTGATCACTTAGTTTTGAAGCATTTCTCTTAAGATTTAACTTGGTCTCTTAGTAAACTTTGGTATAATATTTAGATCAATTATTTTAGATGTGTTTTTTTGTAACTTTGAATTTGGATAAGAAACCTTGTTTGGCACCATATTGCTAGAGGAATATTAAACACATGGTTAACACTACCATGTGTGGGATTCTGTATGTATGTAATTTGATTTTCTAACAATGTGATATTTGAGCTGAAATTATTTTACCATTCTTATATTGACTATCTCATAAGGATGAATTTATATTTTAAGGCATAAAAATCACAAACCTTGGATACCTCAACTTGAACATGCATACACACACCATCTACCTTACCCCTTGAAGGAGTGATAGCATGGACCTAGCTAGAGGGATGATAGTTATCACCCTCCTTAGGGTTAGGAGGAAGAGGATCAATAATATTTACATAATATTGGTAAAGAGAGGTTTGAGTTTTATATAAATTATGATCATTCTTTGATCTAGTTGTTTTGAATTGATTAGATTTTGAACCCCTTATAGTCTTAATTGATTGAATAAGGCATGAAACATAACAAGTAATAAATATCATTATATAATGTATAATGAAGTAACGAAGAGATGTATCCATATTGAACATGATTTTGGAAAATATAAAATTATGAATTTTAAATATTGAACACTTTGAAATCAACAATCACAATTTAGAAAATAATAGACCATAAAACCCTAGGTTAACGAGAGTTTTGAAACCAAGGGTTAGGATCACCACAACATGCCAAATAAAGATAAATAAATATAAAATGATTGGGTTAGAAATTTTGGAATATGAAATATGTTTAAAAAAAATAGGAAATGAGATGAACCCAAAAAAATAGTGAAATAAAAGTACATGTAGGACATGTAGATCTAAATTTACTAAAAATAGCAAAATGCTAAATTTGTGTAATCTGCATAATATGTTGACAAAAAAGAGAGTTTTTTGTCTATATAAAAATCATTATGAAAAAAATCTATGAAATTTAAAATTTGATCTACTATGAATTAAAAAAATGTCAAAAAATGTGGAATGCTTCATATGCAAAACCCTAGAATATTGCCAATAAAGAATTATTTTTTTTGATAAAATAAGAACTTTATCCAGAGATTTGAGAGATATTTTTGAATAAAATGTGAATTTTGATGAAAATTGAAAATCAATTTGAAAATAAGTACACCATTCACCTTGTCTGTTAATATTTAATAAAAATAGTAAATTTAAAAATTTGAAAAATTTGTATCAAATTTTGGTGAACAAAAAGAGATTTTTTAGTATAGTTGAGAACTTAGTTTTCAAATGTTTATTTTTAATTTACCATATGTTAAATAATTATTATTTGTTGGTGAAATAGGACCAACCCGAAAGCACACAATTGATTACCAAATTCAAGCAACTTAATATGCGGAAATAACCAGAATCAACAAGTAACTAGAATTCAGAATAACACAGAATATGAGAGACAATACACAACTTGTATTAATAACTCTTACAGAAAAGAATACAATAAAGAAGATGCCACTTCTTCTCCACCACCTTACAGAGGTTTCTCACACCTCAAGTGAACAGTAATTCTCTCCTCAAAGCTCTCTCTACTAGGTCCCAACACCCAACTCATACACTGAGTTGGTGTTCACCTTACACCTGTGCTCCACGCACTCCACAAGTGCTCCACGCACTCCACAAGTACTCAAGGTACTTCAAGTAGATCTCCCATGAACCTGCAATAACCTACACTTCAACAGACCATACTTATGGAAGGAACTGCCTTGCCTTCCTCTTAGCTCTATCCGAGTACACACCTGTACTCCAAGTAGATCCTGCCTGATACTGCTCCCTGTTGTGTTGCTGTCCTATCTGATCTCCAACCTACAGATCAATAATGATTCTGCACACCTGTGAACCTTGACCTTGCACACACACACACCTGCATATCAATGATCTTACTTACCATGTAGATCTCCTATAAGGGCCATGCTCACCTGATGACCAAGATCATACACACCTGAAGAATCGAGCTGACTCTCCAATCCAGCACCAACACAACTGGTACTGTGGCACTAGGAGGAACGCACCATTGCTCTACCTCACACACCGAAGGAGCTTATAATTATGCTCTCTTACTCCTAGCTACACTTTTACAATACAACCATGAGTCTATTATATAGATCTCATCCAAACAATAATTAGACATCCAATTACAATAATTAGATCTGCAGCTATGAGTCTAAAAATAGATCTCTTCATGCAAACACTTGGTTCGTTAGCTAACTGCCCGTAATAAGCTCGCAGTCGAACCACACAGGCGACCGACGTCGGTCCCTGTCTGCCTGGGGGTCGCCGACGCCGGTCGATCCATGACCGACGTCGGTTGCTTCCTGTCGCCTACCTACCGACGTCAGTTGGCCAGACCAACGCCAAAGACTTCTGACACTCAGCAACTCATCCTGCAACCTCCTCCATGTCTGCATCAGTGAAGCTTTTAGCTCCACAACCTAACAATCTCCCACTTGGAGATAAACAGTTGCACTGTACCTGTACCTGTACTCCGTCTAATCTATTTCCTGGTTTGTATCCCTCTTCAAGATCAATCCTGAAGACAACCCACCACACAACCTGTGATGTACCTCCTGTCATCCGAGTACCCTGCCGCATCCGAACCTACAAACACATGTAGTGAAGTCCTGACCCTGCATGTATACCTGCTGCCGGTCCCTCTCAAATACTTGAGAACCCACTTCCCTGAATTGGCTCTTAACTCTCTGACAGCTGCCACTGCATGGGAATACTCAGGTCTATACCAGACCTCATGTGATTTCGGACCCTGTACCTATCCAGCCCTTAGTGTGCTCCGGCTCTACATCCTGAACCTCGCCAACACCTGATTCACATCAGCTCCCACTGGAGACAAAATCTACCGGTGATCTCCATGTCTCCCATGTCAAAGAATTCCGTTGCTCCAAACTCCTCATGACATGACACTGAACTAATCTTACCCTTAGCTCAGCAAAACCCTGTATGTACAATCCTGCTAGCAAAACATACCATCCACATACAGCAACAGAATGATGTCATGACCATCATCCTCCTGGTAAGTCAAACCATAGTAGTTACCCTGACATTGACTGAAGCCGTGCTTCATCCTCCACCTGTCAAAACCTGTACCACTGTCCTGCAGCTCCTCAAGACCATATACCTGGTCTTCCGTCTCACGTATCCGTTCTCTCTATTCTTCTACTAAGGTATCCATTCGTCTCTGTGCTTTCATCCAGCTGGCAACCCTACCGAAAACACCTGTCTGGTTCACCTCCAAGGAATCACATCCTCGTCCATGCCAAGCTCACACCTGTTTCCTGGATCCTTCCTGCTCTACAATCAGCAACATGTATAAAGAAGAGGAACAACGAATTTGAGGGCCTACTTACGTCTTCATTCCTCCGTATGGGTGTTTGAGACTCCTTGACAGCTCGCTGTCCACCCAAAATCCGTTACAGTGACCGACCTCGGTCACTCCACAGTCTGCATCCGACCGACGTCGGTTCCCATGCGTCTGTCCCTGACTACCAACCTGCCAATGTCGGTGTCTCCTGCTGCCGACGTCAGTTTTTATGCCGACGTCGGTACCTGTGTTTCCTGTCAGTGATGAATTTTTACCCGCGAGCTCCTTTGAATCAATCTCCATGTCCAAACTGCCCTGCTCAGAAGTATCCAGCCACATCCACTGATCTCTGTCCGCCATCTCCTCCAAGAACACCAAGGCTTTCCAGTTCTTAAGCCTATCAAATATATCTGTCTTCCGCTTAAGAACATGCATCTCCTTCCTGCTCATGTGACCAAGCCTATGAAGCCACGTCTCTGCAACAGAAGAAGAATCAGTAATATAAACAAGTAGATAAAGAGTACCTATTTTCTTACCACCAGCTAATTCAAGTGCACCCGCTATGAGAGTTCTTGTGCATCTCTCATCACCCAATCTTTCTGAAGAAATTAGCCATATCTCCAAACCTGGGACCTGCATGACCTCCATCAGCACCTGTGTGTTGGCCGCCTGCAATTTCAGCTTCACTTCCCCTTTGCCAATTCTTTGGCAAGGCTCACCAGCTCCTCTACCTGGGGCTGCATGGAAAGAGGCAACCGAATCTTTTGTCCAAGATTCAACTTTATCCAAGAAACCTGCAAACACATCCTGTGCAACAACACCTGCTACATCTGTATCTTCAGTTCCTTCATGCTGATCTGCTACCAACCAACAATCTTCTTTTACCTGCTCTTTCTTTCCATGGGACCTTAAGTAACCATCTGTGCTTTTCAACTCCTCCATCCTTAGCTTACTGTGATCTGCCATTGCTCTACTCCCACTCAATCAGAAACCCCTGAGAGTGCCCTGTAACCAAAACACAAAACCTGCTCCCTGCAACCTTAGCTCTGATACCACTTGTTGGTGAAATAGGACCAACCCGGAAGCACACAATTGATTACCAAATTCAAGCAACTTAATATGCAGAAATAACCAGAATCAACAAGTAACTAGAATTCAGAATAACACAGAATATGAGAGACAATACACAACTTGTATTAATAACTCTTACAGAAAAGAATACAATAAAGAAGATGCCACTTCTTCTCCACCACCTTACAGAGGTTTCTCACACCTCAAGTGAACAGTAATTCTCTCCTCAAAGCTCTCTCTACTAGGTCCCAACACCCAACTCATACACTGAGTTGGTGTTCACCTTACACCTGTGCTCCACGCACTCCACAAGTGCTCCACGCACTCCACAAGTACTCAAGGTACTTCAAGTAGATCTCCCATGAACCTGCAATAACCTACACTTCAACAGACCATACTTATGGAAGGAACTGCCTTGCCTTCCTCTTAGCTCTATCCGAGTACACACCTGTACTCCAAGTAGATCCTGCCTGATACTGCTCCCTGTTGTGTTGCTGTCCTATCTGATCTCCAACCTACAGATCAATAATGATTCTGCACACCTGTGAACCTTGACCTTGCACACACACACACCTGCATATCAATGATCTTACTTACCATGTAGATCTCCTATAAGGGCCATGCTCACCTGATGACCAAGATCATACACACCTGAAGAATCGAGCTGACTCTCCAATCCAGCACCAACACAACTGGTACTGTGGCACTAGGAGGAACGCACCATTGCTCTACCTCACACACCGAAGGAGCTTATAATTATGCTCTCTTACTCCTAGCTACACTTTTACAATACAACCATGAGTCTATTATATAGATCTCATCCAAACAATAATTAGACATCCAATTACAATAATTAGATCCGCAGCTATGAGTCTAAAAATAGATCTCTTCATGCAAACACTTGGTTCGTTAGCTAACTGCCCGTAATAAGCTAGCAGTCGAACCACACAGGCGGCCGACATCGGTCCCTGTCTGCCTGGGGGTCGCCGACGCCGGTCGATCCATGACCGACGTCAGTTGCTTCCTGTCGCCTACCTGCCGACGTCGGTTGGCCAGACCAATGCCAAAGACTTATGACACTCAGCAACTCATCCTGCAACCTCCTCCATGTCTGCATCAGTGAAGCTTTTAGCTCCACAACCTAACATTATTATGGTTATATTGCATTATTAGTGAGATTGTATTATAATATAAACAACCTATGTAATTATACTAATGTGTTATGAGTTGTCAGATCAACTCATGTATTATTAGAGAATTATTAGAGGAGCTATGTTAGATCTCCTAGATTATAAGAGAAACATAGGCCTATATATATGTATTGTATCATGTGTAACAATGAATAAAATAAAATAAAATATTGTATATGATTTTTATGTGTTAAATCTTGTGCAAATATAGGTTAAATTTATTAGAAAATACCTATGAGGAATTTTAAAATAGATATATTTGGAGGCTAAAATTCACCAATCAAGAAAGAATCAATATTATAAGTGTATGCACATGAATCCATTATGACTAGAGGAGGTAAAAACCCTAGGGTATAGTTTTAGATCTGAAAATCTAGATCACAAAAATATGAAACCATAGGAGGTTTGGAAGACCTAGATCATTTTTTTTTAATTTATATGAATTTGTGTTCACTAAATATTTAACCCTAAATTAGATGTGGATCCTACTTGGGTATATAGAGTTAAGAATATATAAATGACAATGTAAAAGGATGATAATCAGATCTACAACTAGTCAATTAAATAATAAACTCATATACAACATTTTCTAAATTTATTAAACTGAGATAGGTTAAAAATAAAAATTACAACTATGCTAAATATGAAAATGATAAAGAAATAATGTACTTAGTTTTTTATGATGCTAAAATAGTTCTGGATTTGGAATAGGTAGGTAGCAAATTGGAAGAGGATTTTAGAACAATCACCAAATTATGGATTGAATGGCTCAGGAGCTTGAACACTAGCATCATCCTTGAACATTAGCATCAATACTACTATCTAAATTGAACATAAGCATTCTATACTGAATACCTAATAGAAAATGATGCAACCACCTATATGCTTCTAAGTTTGTCTTCACCTTTGATCTGGTGCATTCACTATCACTCCTCATGAAATGGCAAAACCCTAGTTCTTCATCTTCATAGTGACCTTAGAAAAAATGGGTTAGTGGGCTCATGGTGTTGAGTTAACCCCAAAAATCCCTCTATCAATGGGTGTTGCTTATATATCCAATATTATGAAGAGGGCATTAGACTAATGTAGTTCTTCCTTAATGTGTTGGCTTGTGTGTACACAAGGATGTAATATGTGGAAAATAAGTACAAAAGTGGCCTAGCTTGTAACTTGGTAAATCGAGCTCTTGTGATATTCCTTCAGTAATTCATACTTGTAGATGTGTATTCACTATGATTGATATATAAATAAGAATAAATAGGGAAGCTTTGCTCAATTGAAAGAGTTTGAATGCTAGGTGACGAATGAATGAAAAGTGATGGTAAAAATATACCACTCATATCGAGAAATATCTCACATTAAAGCACTTAGGCCAACAATTATGATATGTTTTATTTGAAAATTAGATGACTTTAGGGCACTGGACACCTATATTAGGGTATGGCACTAGTTCAATGTAGGGGTCTGGGATTGATGTTTGTGTCTTGGTAGTTATAATGATTTCATGCTCAAAACTTGCAAGAGCATAAGATAAGCATATTTTAAGCATTCTGGTCAAGATAGAAGGTCTAGGTCATCAACATAAGACTGGTTAGATCAAGTGATAGGCCAAAGGATATAAGATAGAGCATATACAAGAATTCTGAAAGCGAGAAAAGTCTAGAATTGAGAGAAACAACCAAGGTTTGATTTTTTTAACTGTACAAGACTAAGATGCTATATAATTCATAAATATCATCTACAGAAGATAGTATAACATGGGCTTTTCATTTTATTTATTTTTTTAATTATTACTAGAATAAAATGCAATGTTATTTTTAAAGGAAACTTTAGGGCTTAGTAGTGATATTCTTGACTTCTTTCATTGTTGTAAATAGTCAAAATAGGTAGAATCATATTTAATCTCATTATTAACCATAAATAATAAATATTTGACTATTGTATATTCAATAATAATATCTATTTTATGTAATTTGTATTGTTCGTACCTTTAATTATATCACAATTACTAACATAATATTCTACACTAAATCGAAGTCCTTCCTCAATAACTTTATGTGACAATAGATTGTTTGTTACAAGTAATTATAGCTATTATTTTGAATTATTAACCATAACAAATCATAAATAGTTTAAAAAGTGTTACATTAAATATTAAGTTAAAAATGTAGTCATTGTTCACTTTTTCCCAAATAAAAAGAATTATAAAACTAAAGATAAATACTTTAATAAGAACCAAATTAGAATTATCTAATACAAGGGTTATATTTATCTATGAAAATTCATATCAAACCAAAAATGGTAAAAGTGTGTCCAGAAAAATATTAGGGTTTGATAAAATTTTGGAAAATGAAATACATCATAAAAATGAAAAAATAAAGAGAAATACTTAAAAAAAAAAAAAAAAACAAACCATTGAACAAAAACAACATGAATATCTACATAAAACCAAAACAAATTAAAAAAATGAACCTTGGTATTTTCAAAATCGAGTTTTTCATTAAAAGCAAAAATAAGAAAAACATGTTGCAATATCCTTGGGTCTGTTCTTGCATATACAATACATTAAGTTTTTTTTTGGTGAGAATATGCTTTGGCTCTGGTTATTTTTTATATGTATTTGGCATGGCTATGATGGAAATAGATGTTCCCGGAAGGTCAATAATAAAAAAAATCCACATTAAATTAAAAAATAAAAAGTAAATGTTAGAATTTTCAAAGTAGAGTTTTAAATTAAAATAAGGTAAAATCCTTAAGATTTATAAATGAAAATTTGATGCAACTCTAGTATTTTGGTAAGCATTTGTCATGGTTCTTATATTTTTGTATGCATGGTTGGGTTTCTATTATTTTGGTTTGGTTTTGTTTACAAATTATTTTTTTAAATTTGTTTATTTATTTATATTTTTAAAAAAGGGAAGGATTATGTTTTTTTAAAAATTGAATGAAATGTTATTGAAGTTTGAAATTTAATATTTAATATTTGAGTTAGGATATAGTTGATAGAAATATTTTTGGATAAAATGTTATTACAAAAAATAATATTAAATACTTAATAAAATAATATTTAAATTTAATTTTTTGAAATAAAAAGATTTTGAGATAGTTTTTTTTTTGGTTTTTATAACAAGTTATTGCCTCCATATTTTCTTAAATCTCATAGCATGCTCATACACTGCTTTCTTTCAGTGCTTACTTTAGGCTATAATTGTTTAGCTATCACTATTTTCTTCCAATGCTTACTTTAAGTTATAATTGTTTATTTATCATCCTTGAGTAATTCTTTGATGGACGTAGCCACATTATAACTGTAACATTGAAAGGGTAAATATTCATAGTCTAAATTTACATGCCATATATATATATATATATATATATATATATATATAAAAGAGAACATACGTGTTAGTATATATTTACAATTATTTGTTTTTGGTGGCTTTAGAGAGGAGAATAAACTTATTGATATTATTTTTTTTTTAATAAAAAAATTAAGGGTTCTAGAGTTAGTTCACTTGGTCTTGGCAGCTTGTAAAGATAGTTATGGTTTTGCGTTGAATTATGGATTTAACCACAGTATGCAATGAGAGATAGTTTTTTGCACCACCCAAGGGTTATAAAAGATCTTGCCCTATGTTAGAACAAATAGGTCTAGGGCACTGAACTAAACCCTAATTCCTATATACAAACAAAAATAATGATTTCCTCTAAATATTATGGTAGTAATTTGTATACCCAAATCCATGAGGTCCTAATTAATTCTACTTCTATGTTGAATAAGGGTTTGTAATGTCAAAGAGATAATCTTGCATTCTTAAAAAATAACCTCCTATGAATAATTTTTCAGTATATTATGCCTTTCATAAGTTTCCCTGAAAAAACCCTTAGCAAAGGATCAAATATTTTGTAAAACACAAACCCCATTTTGCATCCATCTATTGCTTTAACGTTTTAATACTTTGCTAAGCTCCTCATAATTTAAATATTAGGGATTTATTGAAACATTCTTGAGGGAATTAATTTGGCATCCTATCAAGGACTAAAATTATGGGTATTTCATCCTATCTGAATATCAATATATCCTTCGATATTGTGACCTTTAGAGTGTATTCCTGCCCCACCCCCTTTTTTATGGATCTTGTTTAAATGTTTTTTTTATTGAAACCCTGCTTTTTACACAAATTAGGTGTACATAATGTTTCTTCGGCTTAGTGCCAAGCAATGAGGGGTATCCATTCTGCCCAATTCTCTCGGGGCATGATCCCAACCTAATCCCTTTTTTGATATCTCTTGGGATTTGTACCTTGGAGGATGGCTATGTAACACCTTTTACACCATCATCCTCACCGTTGGACTACAACCCACTTGATTTCAAGGGTTTAAATAAGTATCCATTCCTCTTTACTTGTTCCTTCTTCTTGACTATTTCATTATTAACATAGTCTAGGCATTGGAGTCCCTATCCAACTCTATTATTTTTAACCACATATTTTGACCCTTCTCCATTATGGTTTGATCCTTTTTCATTTGGATTTTCAACTCTCCTCTTGCTTATTTTTAATTTTTTTTTGGATCTTGAGCTTGAAAACCCAAGTTTTTATGGGGCTTTTTGATCCAAAGGGATTATGCAAACCTAGTTCAAATGATCTCACCAAGTTCATTATTACAACTTGTGGTAATTGTGGATCATGTTTAATAGCTTGTTGTAATTTAGAACCACATCCAAATCAGGTCTATGTCATCTCAAGACCATTCATCCATTTCCACAAGATGCCACACATATAATTATAAAGGCACAACACAATCTACACAAATTGGACATGACACCTTCCATGTACTTGTCAAAGCTTATGTGGTATTCACTAATAGATTACTTAAAGTCCTACACACTTATATTGCACACTGTTATGGTGAACTCACATTGCTTAGTATTGTCAGGGGCTAAAAACATTAATGCCCATGTTCTGATCTACCCCTAGTATAAGTTAATGGGTTCCTCTTGTAGGGTCGAGGGGAAACACCCCTCGGGGTTGTAGTTAAATGACCCAAGGGCTATATTTTGATTGTCATCTTTGATTCTAATTATTTTAACTATTAGAAGGTGAAGAGTCAAATATGGAAGCTCAATTGCTTTAAATTTCATGATTATTTTTTGACCCTTTATATATATATATATAGCAACCAAATGATTGAAGATAAATAACCATACATCACCCTTGAGAGTATGCTATATACAAAAGTTGCCAATCAATAAAATTTTATATCCCAATTTTGTTATCTTCTCTATGTTGAATACTTGAATATGATTTTATATTGTTTCCACACATATATACAAATGTTAGGACCCTTAGGTTTGTCTTCCCATAAATAAATCTTGTGAGCAACATCACTTGTTTTGATGATTTTTCAATATTGATGTTGACGTCATTTGATCTATCCTGAACACCTCTCTAGCACCCTAGAATATTTCAATATATGTTAAGCCTATTAACACACTTATATTAATCTTGATGTTGATTTTTGTTTCAAATTCATCTATTAGTGCTTGGATTTATTCTTTTGTTTTCTCCTTTCCCTACTCCTTTCACTCCATTACAAACCTAAAATTTCAAATTAATCATACCTATCAATTCAAAATTTGTTGATGGCCCAACACTTTTAGGTACATGTAAAATAATTTAGAAATGTTCTTTAAAATAAAAACAAATATCTATATAAAAACTAATAATAATTTATCATATACTAAATGAAGTATTGTTAGAAAAATATATGGCTTGTTAATTTTTTAGACGATCGACATTTATGGTCTATTGAAAATTGTCAGTGTAATATATGACCTGAAACACCGAAAATAGGTTAAGACTGTCAATTTCCAAGCCTACTCTATTATGTTTTTTAGTCCCTTCCAAGACAAGAAGTGATGAGATCACTTTTCAATTACCCACTTCTTATTCAACTAATAAAAAATTAAAATATATATTATTTTATTAATTATAAAATTTTACCTAAGATTTGTTATATAAATAAGAGAATATTCTATAAATGTTATTTAGACATATTATTTTATTGACATCATGAAAAATTATTAATCTTTAAATGATGCCATCTCTTTCATTACACCATATTTGACATCACATGCATTTTATCGAATAGTGTTGATATCCAACGGGTGAAATTATTAACAACATTAAATGGGTAAATAAGATGATAGGCATAACTATTTTGAATTTCCATGCCCAAAAATCCCATATTTCAAAAAAAAACCTTTGGGCCTTGGCTTAGAAGTTGGCCACCACCAGCCACCTGACCTAGATTCCACATGTTAGGGTTGCTTCTTCCAACCACATTATAGACATTGCTAATTATCAAGTGATGTGTATGTCATTACACAAAATTTTGGGAAGTGGATAGCATTGAGTAGAAGGTGAAGCTAGTAAATAATTTGTGGAGAATCAAATAACCCATGAGTTTATTATTTTCCTTATTTGTTTCAATGAGTTTTCAAGCAAGAGATGTGTACATAATCTCAAAGAAAGGAATATTTACCTATATTCCTTGCATACAATGTTTATTAACTGGATGTAGTCTCAATTGTCAAATATAATTCAAGAATCCTCCATCAATGAAAATCTATGCTCTTATGTGTCACTGATAGGCCTACCACGGATCATAGCAAAGAAGCTTGAAATCAGTCACCATTGTATTCATATATTTGAAGGACATTTTTATATTATGTGAATTTACCTCTTTGATGTTAATTCTTAAATTAAATTTTCCTTGTAATAAAAGGCAAAAAAATATATAAAAACAACACCATATTATAAAGAGGGTCTACCAATTTCAAAGAGACTATTGGTACACCAAATCTAGAAAATCAAAAAGATATAGATGGACTAAAGATAGACAATCAGTACAAGAAGAATATCCTCCCAAACCCATAAACAAGGTATAAGCACTTGCTCCCCTAAAAATAGTACAAAAAAAATGTCAAAGAAAAATAAATAGGGATCAAGAATCCAGAGAAGTGGTTAAGTCGGCATTCATGAATTCACTAAATGATTTGTTAAAATCCCATACAAGATCTTCTTGATTAACTCTAGTATCACACTCGATGTTATGGCAATTAAATACTAATTTGGCCAAAAAATTAGCAACCTGAATTCCTTCCCTTCTAGAGTATGGTTCCATTGAACACCCTTAAACCTTAACTGATGATGTTGATGTCTTTCTTACATTCATTCAACTGCCATTGTTGTAAATGAGATAAAGACTTTTTGTTAAAATGATCAACCAAAATTTTAGAATCATATTTTAGAATAATATTAATAGTGTGCTTTGACTTAGTTTTTAGAAGAGCTTGGCGAATATCCATAACCTTGGCATAGTTATTAGAAGCAACACCAAGTCTAAAATAAGGTAACATCGCTAAGTTTTCTAATTGAAATTATGATGTAACTCTAGTATTTTGGTAGGCATTTGTTATGCTTCTTATATTTTGGTGTGCATGGTTGGGTTTCTATTATTTTAATTTTGTTTACAAATTATTATTTTTTAAATTTGTTTATTTATTTATATTCTTAAAAAAGAGGGAAGGATTATGTTTTTAAAAAAATTGAATGACTTGTTATTGAAACTTGAAATTTAATATCTAATACTTGAGTTAGGATGTGGTTGATGGAAATATTTTTGGATAAAATATTATTACAAAAAATAATATTAAATACTTAATAAAATAATATAAAATAACATTTAAATTTAATTTTTTTAAATAAAAAGATTTTGTGATAGCTAATTTTTTGTGGCTTTTACGGAAAATTATTGTCTCCATATTTTCCTAAAGCTCTCAGCATGCTCATACACTGCTTTCTTTCAATTCTTACTTTAGGCTATAATTGTTTAGCTATCACTGCTTTGTTCTAGTGCTTACTTTAGGTTATAATTATTTATCTATTATCTTTGAGCAATTCTTTGATGGATTTAGCCACATTGTATCTGTAACACTGAAAGAGTAAATATTCATAGTCTAAATTTACATGCCATACCTCATATATATATATATATATATATATATATATATATATATATATATATATATATATATATATATATATATATATATATATATATATATATAGAGAGAGAGAGAGAGAGAGAGAGAGAGAGAGTAGTTTAGCTTATCAAAATTAGTCATAACATACATGTTAGTTTATATTTACAATTATTTGCTTTTGGTGGCTTTAGAGAGGAAAATAAACTTATTGATATTATTTGTTATTTTAAAAAAAAGGGGGCGGGGGGGGGTTCTAGAGTTAGTTCACTTGGTTTTAACAGCCTGTAAAGATAATTGTAGTTGTGGGTTGAATTCTAGATTTAGCCACAGTATGCAATGAGGGCTCTTTTTCATACCACCTGAGGGTTATAGGAAAGCTCACCTTATGTTATAAAAAATAGCTCTGGGCCACTGAACTAAACCCCAATTCCTATATACAAACAAAAAAAATGATTTCCTCTAAATATTATGGTGGCAATTTATATACCCAAATCCATGAGGTCCTAATTAATTCTACTGCTATGTTGAATAAGGGTGTGTAGTGTCAAAGAGATAATCTTCCATTTTTTTAAAAATAACCTCCTATGAATAATTTTTCATTATATTATGCCTTTCGAAAGTTTTCATGAAAAAAACCCTTAGCAAAGGATCAAATATTTTGTAAAACACATAAACACCATTTTGCATCCATTTATTGCTTCAACATTTTCATGCTTTTCTAAGCTCCTCTTAATTTAAATATTAGGGCTTATTGAAAAATTCTTGAGGGACTTCATCTAGCATCCTATCAGGGACTGAAATTATGGTTATTTCATCCTATCTGAATATCACTATATCCTTCAATATTATGACCTTTAGAGTGTATTCCCCCCTCCCCCCCCCCCCCCCCCCCCCCACACACACACACCCTTTTATGGATCTTGTTTCAAGGTTTTTTCAAATTAAAACCCTGATTTTTACATAAATTAAGAGTACAAATTTTTTCTTTGGCTTAGTACCAAGGACTGAGGGGTATCCATTCTTCCCAATTCGCCCAGGGCATGATCTTGACCTCATCCCTTTTTGATATTTCTTGGGATTTATACCTTGGTGGATGGTTAGGCAACACCTTTTACACCATCATCCTCACCATTTGACTACAACCCACCTAATTTCAAGGGTTTGAATAAGTATCCATTCCTCATTACTTGTTCCTTCTTCTTGATTATTTCATTTTTAACATAGTCTAGGCATTGGAGTCCCTATATAACTCTATTATTTTTAACCACATCAATTGACCCTTCTCCATTATGCTTTGACCCATTTTCATTTGGTTTTTCAACTCTAACCCAATTTTTTCTAGGGCTTTTTGATCCAAATGGAATATCCAAACCTAGTTCAAATGATCTCACCAAGCCCATTCTTACAACTTGTGGTAATTGTGGATCATGTTTAATAGTTTGTTGTAATTTATAACCACATCCAAATCAGGTATGTGTCATCTCAAGATCATTGATCCATTTCCACAAGATGTCACACATAGAATTATAAAGGCACAACATAATCTACACAAATTGGACATGAAGCCTTCCATTCACTTGTCAAAGCTTATGCGGTATTCACTAATGGATTACTTAAGGTCCTACACACATATGGCACACTGTTATGGTGAACTCACATTGCTTATTATTGTATGGTGATAAAAACATTAATGCCCATGTTTTGATCTGCCCTGAGTATAAGTTAATGGGTTCCTCTTTTAGGGTCAAGGGGAAACACCCCTAGATGTTGTGGTAAAATAACCCAAGGGCTATATTTTGATGGTCGTCTTTGATTCTAATTAGTTTAACTATTAGAAGGTGAAGAGTCACATATGGAAGCTCAACTTTTTCAAATTCCATAATTATTTTTTGACCCTTTATATATATATATATATATATCAACAAAATGGTTAAAGATAAACAACCATACATCACCCATGAGAGTATGATATATACAAAACTCGCCAATCAATAAAATTTTATATCCCAATTATCTTATCTATTTAGAATACTAGAATATGATTTTATATTGTTTCCTCACATACATACATATGTTAGGACCCTTAGGGTTGTCTTCCCCTAAAGAACTCTTGTGAGCCACATCATTTATTTTTATGATTAATCCCTATTCATGTAAATGTCATTTGATTCCTATATCTTGAACACCTCTCTAGCATCCTAGAATATTTCAATATATGTTAAGCCTATTAACACACTTATATTAATCTAGATGTTGATTTTTGTTTCAAATTCATTTATTAGTGCTTGGATTTAATCTTTTGTTTTCTCCTTTCCCTGCTCCTTGAATTTAATACCCAAATATGTTCCTTTCACTCCATTACAGACCTAAAATTTCAAATTAATCATACCTATCCATTCAAAATTTGTTGATATCCCAACACTTTTAGGTACACGTAAAATAATTTAGAATTTTTTTAAAAAATAGAAACAAATATCTATATAAAAACTAATAATAATTTATCATATACTAAATGAAGTATTGTTAGAAAAATATATGGCTTATTAATTTTTTAGATGATCGACATTTACGGTCTATTGAAAATTTTTAGTGTAATATAAGACCCAAAACACTGAAAATAGGTTAAGACTATCAATTCCAAGCCTATTCTATTATGTTTTTTAGTCCCTGCCAAAACAAGAATTGATGGGTTCACTTTTTAATTACCCACTTCTTATTCAACCAATAAAAATAAAAATATATATTATTTTATTAATTATAAAATTTTACCTAATATTTTTTATATAAATAATAGAATATTATATAAATGTTATTTAGACAGATTCTTTTATTAACATCATGAACAATTATTAATCTTTAAATGATGCCATGTCTTTCATTACACCATATTTGACATCACATGCATTTTCTCGAATAGTGTTGATATCCAATTGGTGAAATTATTAACAACATTAAATAGGTAAATAAGATGACAGGCACAACTATTTTGAATTTCCATGCCCAAAAATCTCATATTTTGAAAAAAAACCTTTGGTCCATGGCTTGGAAGCTGGTTGCCACCAGGTCTAGATTCCACATGTTGGGGTTGTTTCTTCTAGCCACATTATAGACATTGTTAAAGATCAAGTGATGTGTATGTCATTACACACAATTTTGGGAAGTGGACAACATTTAGTAGAAGGTGAAGCTAGTAAATAATTTGTGGAGAATCAAATAACCCATGAGTTTATTATTTTCCTTGTTTGTTTCAATGAGTTTTCAAGCGAGAGATATGTACATAATCTCAAAGAAAGGCATATATACCTATATTCCTTGCATACAATTTTTTTATAAACTGGATGGAGTCTTAATTGTCAAATATAATTGAAGAATCCTCCATCAATGAAAATCTATGCTCTGACGTGTCACTGATAGGCCTACCATGAATCATAGCAAAGAAGCTTGAAATCGGTCACCATTGTATTCATATATTTGAAGGACATGTTTCTATTATGTGAAGTTACTTCTTTGATGTTAATTCTTAAATTAAATTCTCTTTGTAATAAAAAGGCAAAAAAAACAAAAAAAATAACACCATATTATAAAGAGGGTTTGCCAATGTCAAAGAGACTATTGGTACACCAAATCTATAAAATCAAAAAGATATAAATGGACTGAAGATAGACAATCAATAAAAAAATAAGATCCTCTCAAACCCATAAACAAGGTATAAACACTTTTTCCCCTACAATAGTACAAAAATAAATGTCAAAGAAAAATAAATAGGGATCAAGAATCTAGAGAAGCAGTTAAATCAACATTCACGAATTCACTAAATGCTTTGTTAAAATCCCAAACAAGACCTTCTTGATTAACTCTAGTATCACGCTTGATGTTATGGAAATTAAATGCTAATTTGGCCAAAAAATTAGCAACCTTATTTCCTTCCCTTCTAGAGTATGGTTCTATTAAATTCCCTTAAAATCTTAAATGATGATGTTGATGTCTTTCTTACATCCATTCAGCAGTCACTGTTGTAAATGAGAGAAATAATTTTTGTTAAAATAATCAACCCAAATATTAGAATCAGATTTTAGAATAATATTAATAAGGTGCTTTAACTTAGTTGTTAGAAGAGCTTGGCAAATATCCATAAGCTTGGCATAGTTATTAGAAGCAACACCAAGACTAAAATAAGGTAGCATCCCTAAGTTTTTCAAATGAAATTTTGATGTAACTCTAGTATTTTGGTAGGCATTTGTTATGGTTCTTATATTTTGGTGTGCATGGTTGGGTTTCTATTATTTTAATTTTGTTTTGTTTACAAATTATTATTTTTTAAATTTATTTATTTATTTATATTCTTAAACAAGAGGGAAGGATTATGTTTTTTTTTAATTGAATGAATTATTATTGAAATTTGAAATTTAATATTTAATACTTGACTTAAGATGTGGTTGATGGAAATATTTTTGGATAAAATGTTATTACAAAAAAATATTATTAAATACTCAATAAAATAATATAAAATAACTTTTAAATTTAATTCTTTGCAATAAAAAGATTTTGAGATAGCTAATTTTTTGTGGCTTTTATGGCAAGTTATTGTCTCCATATTTTCTTAAAGCTCATAGCATGCTCATACACTGCTTTATTTCAATTCTTACTTTAGGCTATAATTGTTTAGCTATCACTATTTGCTTCTAGTGCTTACTTTAGGTTATAATTGTTTATCTATCATCCTTGAGCAATTCTTTGATGGGCATAGTCACATTATATCTGTAACATTGAAAGGGTAAATATTCATAGTTTAAATTTACATGTGATACCTCATTTGTGGACACACACACACACACACACACACACACACACACACACACACACACACACACACACACACACACACACACACACACACACACACACACATAGAGAGAGAGAGGGGGGTTTAACTTATCAAAATTAGTCATAACACACATGATAGTATATATCTGTAATTCTTTGCTTTTAGTGGCATTAGATAGGTAAATAAACTTATTGATATTATTTGTTATTTTTCAAAAAAATTTAAGGTTTCTAGAGTTAGTTCACTTGGTTTTAGTAGCCTGTAAAAGTAGTTCTGGTTGTGGGTTGAATTCTAGATTTAGCTATAGTATGCAATGAGGGATCTTTTTTGCACTGCCCAAGGGTTATAAGAGAGCTTGCCCTATGTTAGAACAAATAACTTTGAGCCACTGAACTAAACCCCAATTCCTATATACAAAAAAAAATGATTTCCTCTAAATACTATGGTAACAATTTGTATACCCAGATCCACAAGGTCCTAATTGATTCTACTGCTATGTTGAATAAGGGTGTGTAATGTCAAAGAGATAATCTTTCATTATATTATGCCTTTCGAAAGTTTCCATGAAAAAAACCATTAGCAAAGGATCAAATATTTTGTAAAACACATAAATGCCTTTTTGCATCCATCTATTGCTTCAATTTTTTCATACTTTTATAAGCTTCTCTTAATTTAAATATTAGGGCTTTATTGAAAAATTCTTGAGGGACTTCACCTAGCATCTTATCAAGGTCTAAAATTATGGGTATTTCATCCTATTTGAATATCAATATATCCTTCGATATTGTGACATTTAGAGTGTATTCCCCCCACCCCCTTTTATGGATCTTGTTTCAAGGTTTCTTTAAATTAAAACCCTAATTTTTGTATAGATTAGGTGTACATAATGTTTCTTTGGCTTAGTGCCGAGGATTGAAAAGTATCCATTCTTCCCAATTCGCCCAGGGCATGATCCCAGTCTCATCTTTTTTTTGATATCTCTTGGGATTTGTACCTTGGTGGATGGCTAGGCAGCACCTTTTACACCATCATCCTCACCATTGGACTACAACCTACTTGATTTCAAGGGTTTGAATAAGTGTCCATTTATCTTTACTTGTTCCTTCTTCTTGACTATTTCATTTTAAAAATAATCTAGGCGTTAGAGTCCCTATCCAACTCTATTATTTTTAACCACATCTTTTGACCCTTCTCCATTATGATTTGACCCTTTTTCATTTGGTTTTTCAGCTCTCCTCTTGCTTATTTTTATTTTTTTATGGCTACTTGAGCTTGAAAACCCAAGTTTTTGTAGGGCTTTTTGATCCAAAGGGAATCTCCATACCTAGTTCAAATGATCTCACCAAGCCCATTCTTACTTGTGGTAATTGTGGACCATGTTTAATAGTTTTTTGTAATTTAGAACCACATCCAAATCAGGTCTGTGTCATCTCAAAATCATTAATCCATTTCCAAAAGATGCCACACATACAATTATAAAGGCACAACATAATCTACACAAATTGGACATGATGCCTTCCTTGCACTTGAAAAAGCTTGTGTTATTCACTAATAGATTACTTAAGGTCCGACACACTTAAATGACACATTGTTATGGTGAACTCACATTGCTTAGTATTATCTGGTGCTAAAAACATTAATGCCCATGTTCTGATCTGCCCTGAGTATAAGTTAATGGGTTCCTCTTGTAGGTTCAAGGGGAAATACCCCTCGATGTTCTGGTTAAATGACCCAAGGGTTATATTCAATAAAATTTTATATCCCAATTTTATTATCTTATCTATTTTGAATACTTGAATACGATTTTATGTTGTTTCCACACATACATATGAATGTTAGGACCCTTAGGGTTATCTTTCCCTAAATAACTCTTGTGAGCCACATCACTTCTTTTGATGATTCCTTCCTATCCATGTTGATGTCATTTGATTCCTTTATCTTGAACACCTTTCTAGCACCCTAGAATATTTTAATATATGTTAAACCTGTTAACACACTTATATTAATCTCAATATCGAATTTTGTTTCAAATTCATTTATTAGTGTCTAGATTTATTCTTTTGTTTTCTCCTTTCCCTGCACCTTGGATTTACTACCCAAATCTGCTTCTTTCACTCCATTACAGATCTAAAATTTCAAATTAATCATACCTATTAATTCAAAATTTGTTGATGGCCCAACATTTTTAGGTAGATCTAAAATAACTTAGAAATGTTGTTTAAAATTGAAACAAATATCGATATAAAAATTAATAATAATTTATCATATATTAAATGAAGGATTGTTAGAAAAATATATGGCTTATTAATTTTTTAGACGGTTGATATTTATCGTCTATTGAAAAATTTTAGTGTAATATATGACCTGAAATATCGAAAATAGGTTAAGACTATCGATTTCCAACACTACTCTATTACGTTTTTTATTCCATGCCAAGACAAGAACTAATGGATTCACTTTTTAATTACCCACTTCTTATTCAACCAATAAAAATTAAAATATATATTATTTTATTAATTATAAAATTTTATCTAAGATTTGTTATATAAATAATAGAATATTCTATAAATATTATTTAGACATATTCTTTTATTGACGCCATGAACAATTATTAATCTTTAAATGATGCCATATCATTCATTGCACCATATTTGACATCACATGCATTTTCTCAAATAGTGTTGATATCCAGTAGTGAAATTATTAAAAACATTAAATGCGTAAATAAGATGATGGGTATAATTATTCTGAATTTCCATGCCCAAAAAACACATATTTTTAAAAACAACCTTTGGTCCTTGGCTTGGAAGCTAGCCGCCACCAGCCACCTGGTCCAAATTCCACATGTTAGGGTTGCTTCTTCCGGCGACATTGTAGACATTGGTAATTCTCAAGTGATGTGTCTATCATTACACATAATTTTGTGAAGTCAACAACGTTGAGTAGAAGGTGAAACTAGTACATAATTTGTGGAGAATCAAATATCCCATGAGTTTATTATTTTCCTTGTTGTAATGAGTTTTCAAGTAAGAGATATGTACATAATCTCAAAGAAAGACATATATACCTATATTCCTTGTATACAACTTTTTTTTAACTAGATGGAGTCTCAATTGTCAAATATAATTCAAGAATCCTCCATCAATGAAAATTTATGCTTTGACGTGTCACTGATAGGCCTACCACGAATATTAGCAAAGAAGCTTGAAATTGGCCACCATTGTATTCATATATTTGAAGGACATTTTTCTATTATGTGAAGTTACCTCTTTGATGTTAATTCTTAAATTAAATTCTCCTTGTAATAAAAAGGCAAACAAATATATAAAAATAATACCATATTATAAAGAGGGTCTGCCAATTTCAAAGAGACACATGGTACACCAAATCTAGAAAATCAAAAAGACATAGATGGACTGAAGATAGACAATCAGTACAAGAGGAAGATCCTCCCAAACCCATAAACAAGGTATAAGCACTTGCTCCCCTACAAATAGTACATAAAGAAATGTCAAAGAAAAACAAATAGGGATCAAGAATCCATAGAAGCGGTGAAATTGGTATTCACGAATTCACTAAATGCTTTGTTCAAATCCCGAACAAGACCTTCTTGATTAACTCTAGTATTGTGCTCGATTTTATGGCAATTAAATGCTAATTTGGCCAAAACATTTTGCAATCTAATTTCCTTCCCTTCTAGAGTATGGTTCCATTGAACACCCTTAAAACCTTGAATGATGATGTTGATGTCTTTCTTACATTCATTCCGTTACCACTGCTGTAAATAAGAGAAAAACTTTTTGTTAAAATGATCAACCAAAATTTTAGAATCAGATTCCACAATAATATTAATAAGGTGCTTTGACTTAGTTATTAGAAGAGTTTGGCAAATATTTATAGCCTTGGCATAGTTATTAGAAGCAATACCAAGATTAGCAACAAACCAAAACTTAACTTTGCCATGATGATCATGACAAACACCTCCCATACCAACATTTCTTAAATAGTCTTTTGAAACTCCATCAACATTAATTTATATTGAAATTTCCTTGTAACTAGATAGGAATCTTCATTATCAATAAAACATTTATATTGAAATTTCATTTGTTGATGTTGACATATTATATCCAATTTTACCCATAGATTCTCTAATCTAACCAATGGATTGTGGAAATATTATCTCACTAATTGACATTTGTATAACTTTTCTTGTATGTTTAGAGATAGTTCATTAGCATTTTCTCAAATCTTTGTGATGTCAAATACGATATAATGAATGACATTATTTAAAAGTTCATTAGCATTTTTTCAAATAATATTGTAACCAATAACTAAGATACAAAATATCATAATGTCCTTTAAATTAAATAGATCACAACTCGTGAAACAATATATAATTTACCATTTTATTATTAATTTTTTAATATTAATATATCATATTTAAATACTTCTAAAATTATTTAAAATCATTATCAACTTAAAAATAATTATTATTAAAATCAACTCAAATTTATTTTTAATATCATTATCAACTTAAAAATAATTATTATTAGAATTAACTCAAATTTATTTTTAATATTAAATCATATAAATTTTTAATAATATAAAATTTTAAAACTTATCAAAATATATTATCTTAAATAAATTATTTCTAATTAAAATCCTCTACATACATATATATGATTTGTTTTCTCTAATTAAGAGCCATTTTTCAATTATTTCTCGTTCAAATAGAGGTTCAAATTTTCGCCACAATTCGAATTTTTGGAAAATTGTTGGTAAAATTCTTTATCATCGTTCACATCATCCGAAATCTATCATCAGAAAAAATGGCTAGAATGTAAATATCACCCGTTATCGATCATCATATAAAAGAGAATCGAGATACAAATATTATGATTAATTAAATGCACCGAATCTAGAGTCAAAACTATACAAAATAAAAGTCCTTGCCCACATTATAATCAGACGATTGTCTGCAGGTGCAACGAAGCTTCTGCGTTTCTGCTAATACTAAACTGACTCAAATATTAGGGGCACGAATGGTGTAGATTTATTCCAAGTTAGATCAATTATTTGAGCCAATTCTCTGCTCAACGCAGCTTCCACCTAAGTACCAATTTTTTGTAGATATTTGGGATGGCTGTGTTGTGTCAATGATGAATGCAGGAGGAGAAAAGGGCATACGATGGCATTCTCAGATCTATACGATTGGATTTCTCATCTTCCACACCCTTCTCAATGGCGCCGCTCTGTGCAATCCGTCAGGCTCTTCAAAATGGTTGAATTCATGGCCGAAAGGAAAGGAGAAGGCCGTGTCTGCTTCTTCATTGATGTAACTTCATGGCGAACAATTCCTTTGGGAGAGTTTACCTGCGAATCAATGGAGGTAACAATGACCTGTCTTTTCTCTGTTTTCATCAAATCTATTTCCCATATACTTCAAAACATTAAGGAATTGGGAAAATCAATGGAGCTTCAGCTGCCTACGGCGGATCTGGCGCCATCTTCTATCGACCTCCCCATCATACAATCAGCCAATTGTCCCTTGATTTTCAACTCTGCATTTCTGTGTGTTTGTCTCTTAGTCATGTCTCCACTTACGGACAGACTGTACCCACAAATCACCCAAGAATTCACACAGTTAACATCCCCAGAATTTCTTTCAGCAATAGGCACCCATTTGGAAGCCCCGCTGATGCGCTTCTTGGGGGCCTATTTTTCAGCCTCATTCACCTCCTCCTTGCAGGAGGAGCCATTCCATTCTTCATATGCTCGCAAAGCCTGCGATCTCTGGAAGTTGGGAATTTATTCTCCTATAGTCTGCATGAAAACAGCAAAATCACATCACAAGCTCTGCAAACTTCCTCAGACCACCGGCAAGCTTGGAGATGCACTGAGATATCAGCAGTTGGAAACCATCATTCAGCTCAGCCATACCATACACCTCAAACCACAAGAACACTACGTTAAACTTGATGTGGGTATTGATAATCTGAGGTGTGATGTATACCCATTTGATATTCTTCAGGCCTCTTCCTGTTCAGAGGTGATTGCAACAGAGAGATACTTCCCATCTCGGATCTCATTGTCTGTAACCCCTCAACACCAGCCAGGGGATGATTTAATTTTATCTGTGGGTCAATCCTCACCAAACCCCACTGTCCATAATGCTACCAAAAGTGGTTTAGAGTTATCATTCCAATCCCCCAAGCAGGTGGGTGTGAAGGCCTTGCTTGAAACAGAGACCTCCTTTGATATGAAATACTGGAAATTTGAGCAGTCTGCACAAGGAGTAAGTGGAATCTTCACATGGGTTTTGTATGACCCAGTGAATAAAACAGAAGTAACATCTTCCAAACCCCCAAAGTTTAGCTTCCTGGACACAAATCCATGGTACAAAGACAGATACCGCAAGCCTTGCAGTCCTTTCAACAACGAGGGAGGAGTGGTGTTTTCCAATGACAGGTATGGGAAAAAGTTTACATGGAGGTTAAACAGAAAAAACAAAGACAAGGAATTGAAATTGAAGATTGAAGGAACCATCTGGTTGACTTACTGGCCTAATGTTTATAATACATCTTTCTATGAGACTAGATCACATGAATTTTGTGAACACATTGAACTTCCATTAGCCAAATCCAAATAATTACAGATAAAGTGAGCTCTTGCCCACATCCCCTGAATGTTTAGGCAGGCTCATTGGGTTTTGCTCATTATTTTTGGATAATCCTTTGCTTGTGTAATATTTTAGTATGTTCATTGCAGTTATAAAAACTGCATTTCAAAATGTATATATTTACTTGGGATGTCTTCTGTGCACTGTAATTTAAACTTGTACCGAACATTGTAAAGTGGGACCGCTAAGAATCATTTCCTTTTGGTTTGTTTTGCACTATTCCTGGAGCCTTGAAGAGATTTGAGGGGAAGAATTATTCCATAGTTTTAGGTTTATGTCTATTTTTATAATATTTGTAATACATTTTGCTGTAGATTTTTTTTTTATAAAAATATTAGTCATATTCATAATAAGAACAAGGGTGTTGAGGGCCAAGTCACTCTGCAGTAATTGTTTTGTTTAGAGAAATAGTTATATTTATAGTATTTTGATATAATGAAAATTGTAAGAAAGGAAATGCAAATTTATATCTGCAAACAGTCAGAGCAGCTAAGTATCAGCTCCAGACAAGTGGTCATGGTCAAACCCAATATTTGGGCTCACCGCCATAGAAATTGTTACATTTGAATTGTTTAAAAAAAAAAAAACATTGCATGATTGACTTTGGCAGCTCCCATTACCATCTTTTCAATTTTGAAAGTACTTTTCAATGATAAATTTGGATAAATTTGGATGCCTTAAATGACAAAATTTTAACATATACATGTTTGCATACTTTATGTTTGTGGGATTTATTTATTTTAAATCGAGTACAAAAACACACAAATGTATTAAAAATAAAGACAAAAGTATATGAAATAGAAACTTAGTTTTATAGAGAGTAATTTAATTGTCAATTAGAAGCCCAATGCCATTAATGTTTATATTAGAAAAAAGGATAAAAGAATATGATCAATTTTTTGGTAGATTGAATACTAACATTTGATGGCACCATTTTCACATTTGTTGCAATGCTAGTAGATTGTATACTAGCATTTGATGGTACGTCTTTCATATTTATTGCAATGCTAGTAGATTGTATACTAACATTTGATGGTACCACTTTCATATTTATTGCAATGTTAGATACCTCAACATTTGGATCATATTTTTTGTAATGTCGGATACCTCAATGTTTAGCATTTCAAAATAATTTATCACCTATGAATCCTAGGCCTTATTTGAGATTTGTGCAAATTAAATTTGATGATAAACCTTCTTATCATTTTTTTGGTAACAATTGTTTATTCAATCGTTGTATATCAAATGCTAGTATAATATATAATAAAAGATGGCAATGTTGAAGACAACCTATATATTTATTATAGTTTTTTAATAAATTTTAATGGTCTACCTAAAATTTTATCATGGATTCAATACAATCTACCAAAAAAATTGATTGTATTTTATAACAAGATGGCAAGAAAGCATGTATAAAAAAATCCAGCTATCAAATTTAACCTTTATTAGAGAATCTAGGGAGGTTTTCTTCATTTTTTCGAAGAGTATATTGAAAATAAATATAAAATTTTCTACAATGACCAAAATTTGCATGGACTTAATAGGTGGTAATGATGCAACACCTACTCGAATATATTTTAAAAATAAATACTAAAAATAAGAAGATTGTAAGAGCTACCTAAAATTAATAGGGGAAGAGCCTCAAAACTCATTACATAAACTTAGATGGCTACCCATAGATGCATTAGGACCATGCCTATTTGTTAGGGTGTGGAGCCTAAAAGCTTCACCTATGAGTGCATTTAACAGTTTCGGGTGTACACAGTCACCGGCGTCGGTCAGGAGCGACCGACGTCAGTCAGGAGCAGTGCAAGAGATGCCGACGTCCGCAGATATCGGCCGACGTCGGTCACAGGCAAACAGGCAGGAACCGATGTCGGTTACCTGTGTGTCCAGAATCTATTTTCGAGGACAGAACTGAGTGTTTGCATGATGAGTTTAAGTCTTAGTCTTAAGTTTGCGTTTCTATTATTAGCAAGACTGTATTTAGAGCCTTTGTTCAAGAGGCATAACTGTTGGTTGTAAGTGCATGCTCAAGTTTCCTAATTCTATATGTAGGATTAGATCTTCTTAGCTTATTGTAGAAGTAGACAATTGTAATTTTGAAGAACAGTACAGAGTGTTGAATCAATCCAGGCTTGTTGGAATTGATTGTACTTGAGAGAGATAGCTCTTGAGGGAAAGAGATCTAGTGTGAGATCTGTACATCTGAGAGAGGTGTGGAAGAAAGAAATTTCTTCAATTGTATTCCTTCTGTAAAGAGTTTAATACAAGTTTTCAGGGTGGTTTCTTGTATCTCTTGTTCTTGCTATTATTTGATTCTAGTTACTTGTCTATCTGATTTATTTTCGCGTTTATTGCTTTCATAAGTGTAATCAATTGTTGGTTGATCCCCAACACTATTTACACGTAGGAATAATAATTTAGCTTAACTTTAGAGAATGCATACCAAAATATTTATTGCTAATTTGAGGGTGAGCTAAGGAGTACAAAATTATGAACGATAATAAACTCACCATGATCCCAAAAACAAAATAGCCATGAAAACTTGAAAAAACAAGAAAATTTAATTACGATTCAGTAAAAATGAAACAAAAAAGCTTAGCTGAAGAAAATTCAAAGCAGTGTTTTGAGGGCATTTTTTTTGTGTGTTTTTTATAGGATTTTGGGGGAAACTTCATAAAGAGCAACTGATGCAAAAATTATGGTCAATCAACAGTTTTGGTAATGTTCTTATTTGACTTTGACTTCAATCAACTAAATAACAAAGTGTATTTAAAATACCATTCTAGTTAAATTCAGTATATGTGGTTCAAGCTAAAAAAAATCATCCTTAAATTATTTTTTATGTTAAATTATTGAAACGATGTAGAAATTTGATGGCCATATTGTTAGGTTGTGGAGCTAAAAGCTTCACTGATGCAGACACGGAGGAGGTTGCAGGAGAGTTGCTGAGTGTCAGAGACACCGGCGTCGGTCAGGCCAACCGACGTCGGCAGGATAGGGCAGGAAGGCAACCGACGTCGGTCAGAGATCGGCCGGCGTCGGCGACCCCCAGGCAGACAGGGACCGATGTCGGTCGCCTGTGTGGTTCGGACTGCGTTTATTACGGGCAGTTAGCTAACGAACCAAGTGTTTGCATGAAGAGATTTAATTTTAGACTCATAGCTGCGGATCTAATTATTGTAATTAGATGTCTAATTATTGTTTGGATGAGATCTATATAATAGACTCATGGTTGTATTGAAAAAGTGTGCTAGGGAGTAAGAGAGCATAATTATAAGCTCCTTCTGTGTGTGAGGTAGAGCAATGGTGCGTTCCTCCTAGTGCCTCAGTACCAGGTGTGTTGGTGCTGGATTGGAGAGCCAGCTGGGTTCTTCAGGAGTGTAGGATCTTGGTCACAGTTGCATGGCCTATATAGGAGATCTACATGGTAAGTAAGATCGTTGATCTGCAGGTGTATGTGTGTGCAAGGTCGAGGTTCACAGGTGAGCAGAACCGTTGTTTGATTTGCAGGTGTGCAAGGTCATATAGACAGCAACACAACAGGGAGCAGTATCAGGCAGGATCTACTTGGAGTACAGGTGTGTACTCGGATAGAGCAAGAGAGGAAGGCAAGGGAGTTCCTTCCATAAGTATGGTCTGTTGAATTGCAGGTTGTTGCAGATTCATGGGAGATCTACTTGAAGTACCTTGAGTACTTGTGGAGCACGTGGAGTGCTTGTGGAGTGCGTGGAGCACTTGTGTTGTGCGTGGAGCACAGGAGGTGAACACCAACTCTGTATTTGAGTTGGGTGTTGGGACCTGTGAGAGGGAGAGCTTTGGGGAGAAGAATTACTGTTCACTTGAGGTGTGGGAAACCTCTGTAAGGTGGTGGAGAAGAAGTGGCATCTTCTTTATTGTATTCTTTTCTGTATAAAGTGTTAATACAAGTTGTGTATTGTCTCTCATATGCTGTGTTATTCTGAATTCTAGTTACTTGGTGAATCTGGTTTATTTCTACATATTAAGTTGCTTGGTATTTGGTAATCAATTGTATGCTTCCGGTGTTTCGCAATCCCTGACAAGTGGTATCAGAGCCTTGGTTGTAGGTTCTTGAGCTTGATACCAACAGTGGTATCAGAGCTAAGGTTGCAGGAAGCAGGTTGTATTTTGGTTACAGGGCACTCTCAGGGGTTTCGGATTGAGTGGGAGTAGAGCAACGGCAGATCAAAGTAAGCTAAGAATGGAGGAATTGAAAAGCACAGACGGTTACTCACGGTCCGATGGAAAGATAGAGCAGGTAAAAGAACATTGTTGGTTGGTAACAGATCAGCATGAAGAAACTGAAGATACAGATGTAGCAGGTGTTGTTGCACAGGATGTGTTTGCAGGTTTCTTGGATAAAGTTGAATCTTGGATAAAAGATTCGGTTGCCTCTTTCCATGCAGCCCCAGGTAGAGGAGCTGGTAAGCCTTGCCAAAGAATTGGCAAAGGGGAAGTGAAGCTGAAATTGCAGACGGCCAACACACAGGTGTTGATGAAGGTCATGCAGGTCCCAGGTTTGGAGATATGGCTAATTTCTTCAGAAAGATTGGGTGATGAGAGATGCACAAGAACTCTCACAGCGGTAGCACTTGAATTAGCTGGTGGTAAGAAAATAGGTATACTTTATCTACTTGTTTATATTACTGATTCTTCTTCTGTTGCGGAGACGTGGCTTCGTAGGCTTGGTCACATGAGCAGGAAGGAGATGCATGTTCTTAAGCGGAAGACAGATATATTTGACAGGCTTAAGAACTGGAAAGCCTTGGTGTTCTTAGAGGAGATGGCGGACAGAACCCAGTGGATGAGGCTGGATACTTCTGAGCAGAGCAGTTTGGACATGGGATTTGATTCAAAGGAGCTCGCGGGTAAAAAGTCATCACTCACAGGCGAACACAGACACCGGCGTCGGTCAGGAGGAACCGGCATCGAACAGACAGGTGCCGATGTCGGTCATGTGCAGACTGAAGCCGGCGATGTCGGGCAGAGTAAGACCGACGTCGGTCAAGGGACCAACGTCGGCAGTAAGTAAGACCGATGTCGGTCAGGAGGACCGACGTCGACAGCAGGGACACCAGCGCTGGCAGGTTGGTAGTCAGGTACAGACGCATGGAACCGACGTCGGTCGGATGCAGACTGTGGAGTGACCGAGGTCGGTCACTGTAACGAATTTTGGGTGGACAACATGTTGTCAAGGAGTCTCAAACACCCATACGGAGGACTGAAGGCGTAAGTAGGCCCTCAAATTCGTGTTCCTCTTCTTCATACTTGTTGCTGATTGTAGAGCAGGAAGGATCCAGGAAACAGGTGTGAGCTAGGCAGGATTATGATGCAGAACCAAACGGGAGTTTTGGTAGGTTTGCCAGCTGGATGAAAGCATAGAGACGAATGGATTCCTTAGTAAAAGAATAGAGAGAACGGATACGTGAGACAGAAGACCAGGGCATATGGTCTTGAGGAGCTGCAGGACAGTGGTACCGGGTTTGACAGGTGGAGGACGAAGCATGGCTTCAGTCAGTGTCAGGTAACTACTGTGGTTTGTCTTACCAGGTGGATGATGAGTCATGACATCATTCTGTTGCTGTATGTGGATAGTATGCTAGCTAGCAGGGGTGTACATACAGGGTTTTACTGAGCTAAGGGTAAGATTAGTTCAGTGTCATGTCATGAGGAGTTTGGAGCAGCTAAATTCTTTGACATGGGAGGCATTAAGATCACAGGTTGGTTTTGTCTCCAGTGGGAGCTGATGTGAATCAGGTGTTGGCGAGGTTCGGGATGCAGAACCGGAGCACACTAAGGGTTGGACAGGTACAGTGTCCGAAATCACATGAGGTCTGGTATAGACCTGAGTATTCCCATGTAGTGGGAGCTGTCAGAGTTAGGAGCCAATTCGGGGAAGTGGGTTCTCAAGTTTCTGAGAGGGACCGGCAGCAGGTGTTGCTATGCAGGGTCAGGACTTCACTACAGGTGCTGTAGGTTCGGATGTGGCAGGGTACTCGAATGACAGGTGGTACACCACGGGATGTGTGGTGGGTTGTCTTCAGGTGGGAGCTTGAAGAGGGATACAAACCAGGAAATAGATTAGACAGAGTACAGGTACAGGTACAGTGCAGCTGTTTATCTCCAAGTAAGAGATTGTTAGGTTGTGGAGCTAAAAGCTTCACTGATGCAGACACGGAGGAGGTTGCAGGAGAGTTGCTGAGTGTCAGAGACACCGGCGTCGGTCAGGCCAACCGACGTCGGCAGGATAGGGCAGGAAGGCAACCGACGTCGGTCAGAGATCGGCCGACGTCGGCGACCCCCAGGCAGACAGGGACCGACGTCGGTCGCCTGTGTGGTTCGGACTGCGTTTATTACGGGCAGTTAGCTAACGAACCAAGTGTTTGCATGAAGAGATCTAATTTTAGACTCATAGCTGCGGATCTAATTATTGTAATTAGATGTCTAATTATTGTTTGGATGAGATCTATATAATAGACTCATGGTTGTATTGGAAAAGTGTGCTAGGGAGTAAGAGAGCATAATTATAAGCTCCTTCTGTGTGTGAGGTAGAGCAATGATGCGTTCCTTCTAGTGCCTCAGTACCAGGTGTGTTGGTGCTGGATTGGAGAGCCAGCTGGGTTCTTCAGGAGTGTAGGATCTTGGTCACAATTGCATGGCCTATATAGGAGATCTACATGGTAAGTAAGATCGTTGATCTGCAGGTGTATGTGTGTGCAAGGTCGAGGTTCACAGGTGAGCAGAACCGTTGTTTGATTTGCAGGTGTGCAAGGTCATATAGACAGCAACACAACAAGGAGCAGTATCAAGCAGGATCTACTTGGAGTACAGGTGTGTACTCGGATAGAGCAAGAGAGGAAGGCAAGGGAGTTCCTTCCATAAATATGGTCTGTTGAATTGCAGGTTGTTGCAGATTCATGGGAGATCTACTTGAAGTACCTTGAGTACTTGTGGAGCACGTGGAGTGCTTGTGGAGTGCGTGGAGCACTTGTGTTGTGCGTGGAGCACGGGAGGTGAACACCAACTCTGTATTTGAGTTGGGTGTTGGGACCTGTGAGAGGGAGAGCTTTAGGAAGAAGAATTACTGTTCACTTGAGGTGTGAGAAACCTCTGTAAGGTGGTGGAGAAGAAGTGGCATCTTCTTTATTGTATTCTTTTCTGTATAAAGTGTTAATACAAGTTGTGTATTGTCTCTCATATGCTGTGTTATTCTGAATTCTAGTTACTTGGTGAATCTGGTTTATTTCCGCATATTAAGTTGCTTGGTATTTGGTAATCAATTGTATGCTTCCGGTGTTTCGCAATCCCTGACAAGTCGGTCTTACTTACTGCCGACGTCGGTCCCAACACAGTTATGAGAATATTAGTCATTGGAACACAGTTATCCTTTGTTATTAGTGAATTTAATTCCCTAACTACAAATATTTGAATCAAAAGACTCCATATCTTTGTCACTATTATTATCATCACTATTATCTTTCTCTTGGTGGTTGTTTCTTTTAGTATGAGCTCAAAATTGGCAATAAATATGTTGTTTTGACAAGATCCTTCAATGTAAAATAAGCAAGTACATCAGAGATTAAATTAAGAAAATAAGGAATCTCTTTCAGACTTGGATATAATGTTATACACAGTAGATACACTAAACGATTCCTGTATAAAATTAGAGAAAATTTTGAACTAGGCAAAGTAATAAATCATTTATCATATGTCAAAACAAACCAACAAACATAGAATTTATTGCTTGCTCATATGACCACTTGTTGGAGGAGCTCAATTATTGATGATCACTTGCCCATTCCTTCTTACCTGTGATAAGTCAAGCTTAAAATAAAAAATTGAATGACCTCTACACAAGCAATTCTATTATTTTTAGAACCTTGAATCAATTGGATTTCCATAATTTTTTACCTATGTTATGCAAACGACAATCACATGAAGAATGCAAAAAAGTCTAAAACAAAAAATCAAGTTAGCATATATTATTTGGATAGAACAATCTGGATCAATGCAGTCATAACAAAGGCTTCAACATACCCACAACTAATGATGCAGGAGCATCTAAGGGTTCGTGCAATCTTGCATTAACAAAAAATAGAGTGGCATGTGTTTGTATAGTCTTGTTTGTGTGTTTGTCATTCTTGGCATGATAAAGATGATCCAAGAGAGTATCTGTACTCCTAAACTTCAGTAGCATTAAGCACATCAAATAAGGATTAGTTTTAGAGAGTTATGTGGTTCCAAGAAAGTTGGTTGAGTCTCTCAACATTCCAAGTACAATATAGGATGTCACTGGGTGCATTGAAGGGATAAAATGGATAGGTTGTGGGAAAAAGGATTAAAGTGTATCAAGATCTTCCTTGAACCTAAAACTGATTACATATTTAGATTCTTCTCAAAAAGTAGTACAATTGCAAAAAAAAAAACATCCCAATCAGAGTCTGTATGCTCAAGTTATACCTCTAAAAGTTGACAGTTTTTCATAATGATGAAACCATTGTTCTGCATATGATAATGGTTTCACAAATGTTAGTGGGTTATGCAACTATTAGTAGTTTTTTTACAACCAATGGCGGTTCTAACCTACAAACAGGGGCAGTTCCATCTAGAATGAAGTTAAAACAAAAGTAATAACCCATAAAGATGAAGGATATATTTTGAGCATTTCTAAGGGGCTAAGGAAAGTGAAGATGCATGGAAGAAGGAAGAAAAAGGTCAGAAAAGATTTGAATTATGGAAAAAGGAGTCATTTTTTAGGGAAAAAAATAAGAAAAAATTCTAAGGAAGAAAAGTGGAAGTTGAAGGTGAACTAGTCCATGAGAGGTTGAAAGTGTACGTTCTTCTTCATGTTTGTATTTCAATAGGCCCATATAGGCATGAGTGTAAGAGTGTGAGAGATTTGAATCAGTTCTTTATAACATGTTGTTGAGTTCAATAAAGATAGTGTGTTGATTTGTGCCAAGTTCAGTTGTGTGCTCAAGTGTGTCCATGGGAGATTTTGAGTGTTCTATCCATGCATCATAGAGGTAAAGGCAGTCCTTAAGTGGACCTCTCTCTTGTGATTACATCATTTGGTATTAGAGCAAGGTATTTCTTTCTTGGGTTGAGTTTGTATTTCTCTTGTATGAGTCAATTATAGGTTATGGAAGAGAAGTCTACTTTAGTTTGTTGCAAGTTGTGAAAAATAAGATTGCATAGGTGACTGGATGAGTTTGTTACAAGTGTGAGAGAAGTCATGCAAGTTGAGAGGAAGTGTGAGAGGCTCCTTTTTGAGTCTATTTCAGGTTACAAAAGAGAAACTTGTTTTTTGAAGAGGACATGGCACACAAAGGAAGAAGAGCACCAAAGGTAAAATACTTTGTTGGGATTTTGAAGGGAGTCCAAGCAAGATTGGACATGATGGAGGATTCACAAAGTGAATATTTTGCAATTTTGAGTGAAGAACAAATTTTGGAGATGTTTTTATCCATGCAAGTATATTTGAATGTCTTGGAGAGATGACCAGCTAGAAAATAAAAGAGACCAAATGAGGTCAAGATGAAGGAAAGAAGTAAGCCCACTAGCAATATTGTTTTGTTTTGTGGTAGAGAGAGACCAAATGAGTTCATGAAATGGATAGTGGAGTTAGAGATATTATTTTAAGTTGAGAAAATTGAAGACCCCATGAAGGTGAAGGTTGCAAGTAAAAGACTGTGGAGTTGCAACTAAGTATTGGAGAGTTATCCAAGAGAGGAGACAATGGAAAGGAAATAAGAAGGTGAGAAGTTGGGAACATATGGTTTCGAAGTTGATGAGTCATGTTATGCACCCAATAATGCAAGTGGAGTGAATGAAGATGCTTCATGTCTTGAGGCTTGAGAGAGAAGAGAAGATGAAGAGTATTTTCATGAGAGGTAATATGAGAGGGAAGTTTCCATGTGAGCAACTAAAATCTATTCCAAGTAGTAGCAAGGAGAAGGATATGAGTGAGGAGAAGAAGATTGTCTTGAAAGACAATAAGAGAGTTAGGTTTCTATGTGAGAAGCCCAAATCCAATGTTAAGGATAACAAGGAGGAAAAAAATTGTGAGTAGTGCATAGGGGAACAAGTCTTCATGAAGGTGTATGTAAATGTGATTCTTGTTGAAGCAAAAGAAGGAAACCTGGTGTTTGATGATGGGAAGGAGTTTGTTGTGTCCTATAAGTGGGAAAAAAAAATTTCCTTGGTGAATGAAGATAATGCATTTTTTTTGTCTTTTTTGGATGGTAGAAGGGTTTAGGACAACCAAGAAAAGCTACAGCTTTCCTTGAAGGAAACAATGGAGGTGAAAGAAGAGAGCATCCATGAGGAGTTGTGGGTTTCCATGAGAGAGACAATGGAGATAGATGAAGTGAAATATAATGTACACAAGGATAATATGGTTGAAGACAAGCCATGTGAAGGAGAATACTAAATTATAAATAAGAATGAGGAGAGGACAACCATGGAGGTTTTTGTGAATGGACCTTTGGGAATCCATCATGTGAGTGAAATTTATGAGAAGCATGCAATTAATGAATTAGAGTTGGACAACATGTCTATGAGGCATGTTGAAGTGGTTGAAGAAGTGATTATGGGAACTATCAATTCCTTTAATGTGTTTGTTCATTGTGCATGTAAAAATATGGAGAGGATGAAAAAGAAAAAGAAAATGTGTGGTTCAGTGTAGCATGTTTATTTATATGAGAAACAAAGTGAGTAAGTGAAGAAAGAGGATGATATGGAAGTAGTAGTTGAAGAGTTGGTTGGTAAAGAGATAACAACAATAGAGGATTGTCTTGAAGTTATCATGGAAACAAGAGAGAGTGGGAAAGTTTGTGAACAAGAATGCTCTCAAGATCATATTCAAGAGGAAACTCATTTACAGTAGCTAGAGGTGGGAGAGATGATTCTCGCAAGAATAAGTGAAAGAGATTGGCAAGAAAAAGAATACCTTCTCAAAATGACAACGGTGTATAGAGAAGGCTCTACATCAAAACTCCATATTGAGAGATGGATAAAGGATTTAACAGTGGAAGCCAAAGTTTAGAACTTGGAAATAGAGGTTGGTACAAAAACCATTTGGATAAGGAGAGATAAATAATGTCATGCATGTGGCATAGAGGCAAACAAGGAGATTGAAAAGGTGGACTTGTTTCTACCAAGACAAATGAATAATGATGGTGGTGTTGTATATGTAGTATCAGTGAAGATAGGTATTGGAGAAGATACTCTCATGAGTCAAGTTATGCATTATTCTCATATGGACAAGGAGAGTGCAATGTTCTTTGTACATGGCATGAAAGTGGTAAAGGAAGGAGATATGAATCATTCTAGATCTGATATGAAGAGGATGAGAATGAAATAATGCAAATATGTGATGGAGTAGATGAGTTTGTTATCATCCCAAGCATTTGGAGAAGAGTATGAGTTTGTATTAGAGATTGATATGGAAGATGATGTTGTAATAGAGGTGGAGGAGTTGTTTGGCATAGCAATGAGGAATACGAGAGATGAGGAGGTGAAGACTATCCTAGATGTAGTATTAGAGGTTATGGGTGATCATTTGCATGCACAATTATATGTTGAGTCTACTAAAGTAGTAATGTATACTAGAGAAGAGTTGGGCCTTGATGGAGGTGATAGGTTCAAATCCAGTGAAGGTTGGAGAAATGATGATGGTGAAGGTACTTGGTGGAGGTGGTAGAATGAAGGTGGATTTCAACTCACAAGAGGATGGAGAGAGAAGAAGATAATAAATTGGTGGGTTCAATCTCACAAAGGAGAAAAGGAAAAGTATAGTTAAGATAAGAAATGATTTGAAGCCAACAAGGAGGTGGAAGTGGAAGAGAAAGAGTGACAATCAACTGAAGTACTTGCTATGTTGGAAGGGAATGCCATGTCCATTATAATTCATGGTAAAAAGAGTAGTTTTACCACTTATTGCATCCATGTGAGTAGATGCTCACATTTTAAAAACCTATGGTGTCTTATATAGGAGCATCTAAGGGTTTGTGCAATCTTACATCAACCAAAAATAGTGGCATGTGTTTGTATAGTCTTGTTTGTGTGTTTTTTATTATTTGTATGATGAATATGATCCAAGGGAACATCGATACTCCTAGTATTAGGTATCATGAAGCATATCAAATAAATATTAGTTTCAGATAACTACATGGTTCCAAGAAAGTTGGTTGGGTCTCTCAACATTCGATACAATCTAGGATGTCATTATGTGTATTGAAGGGTTAAAAAGAATAGGTTGTGGGGAAAAGAATTTAAGTGTATTAATATTTTACTTAAACCTAAATCTAATTGCATATTTGGATTCCTCTTGAATAGTATTGTAATTTCAAAAAATTAATCATCTCAATCTGAGTTTGTATGCTCAAGCTATGGCCTCCAAAAATTGGCAGTTTTTCATAGTGATGACACTATCAATTTGCATATGTCAGCAGTTTCACAACCATCAATGGCGGTTTTTGCAACCAACAACGGTTCTAGATTGCAAATAGGGGTGGTTCTATTTTGAATGAATTTAAAACAAAATTAATAGCCCAGAAAGATGAAGGAACATATTTAGAGTGTTTCTAAAGGGATAAGGAAGGTGAAGAGGCACAGGAGAAGGCAGAGAAAGGTAAGAAAATATTTGAATTGGGGAAAGAGGAGTCAGTTTTGAGGAAAGAAATAAAGAAGAAAGAACTCCAAGAAATAAAAGTGGGAGCTTAAGGTGAGCTAGTCCATGGGAGACTGAAAGTGTATGTTCTTCATTTTTTTGTTTCAATAAAAAGGTATAGGCATGAGTGTAAAAGTGTGAGAGAGTGTGCATCAGTTATTTGTAACATTTTGTTGAGTTCAAAAAAGATAGTGTGTTGATTTGTGCCAAGTTTAGTTGTGTGCTCAAGTGTGTCCATGGAAGAGTTTGGGTGTTCTATCCATGCATCACAAAGGTAAAGGTAGTCCTTAAGTATACCCCCTCTCTTTTGTTTGCGTTAACTAATGCATGATACATATCCTAGAGTGCTTTGCTAATATTTGTGATTTATCAAAGTTAATATGAATACCGTAGATCTAAAATATCATGGATGAGAAATGGAGAAGAGTTACATTTTATGAAAAACACCACTCATTAATTCAAAACACAAATCTATCTACTCCATCCATGTATCATATTTACATGGTCTCACATTCATAGTATTCACCTAATAATTAAACACCATATCCAAGGAAAAGTCATAAGAGTCTACTACTTGTGTGGCAACTAGCGGTCACTTGGTGTGGCTTGCCACTAATTAATTTATATTGCATAGTTACCTAGCCTCCAACCATTTTATAACTTCAATATAGCTGGACACACCATTAGATATCCACATGCCACATTACATTATATAAGGAATACACACTTTTATGTGCCCCCGTGACCTATGGCTTAACAATGACTTCCACATTTAATCATTTTTAAATAAAATGACAGCACTCTATGCAGTCATTTTAAATGTTCTTGTGGACTCATGGGATCTATTAATATCTATAACTATAATCAAAATATTAACATTGATAAACTCTAAATATTCCTCCTAACAAGTATTGAAGCCACATCACATAACTTGTTATTATTAATGTTCACAATATATTAATTGGAGTGCAAAATAAATACATAGGGAATGGAGCAAAGTGTAAAGGCATATAAAAATTAACCACAAAATTGGTAATTAGTTGGGTTTGGAAAATCTTAAGCATAGATACATTATTATATTATATACTAAGATTTTTTATTTTTGAAGATTAAATGGTTAACAAGGGTCTCATAGCGCCTAGTCCCTGCTTTTATGTGAAATAGTATATTGAATTTGGTCTTTGTGTTGTTGAAATCAAACCAATAACATGAAATAGGTAAAAGTAATTATTTTAACTGTTAGTGTGATAAAATACCAGCATTGAAACTAGTTTATAAGCTAGAAGTAGAGGTAAACATTGATATAAATGATAAACAAAAATAATAAATAATGAATGACAATTAAGCAATATAGATTATTAAAGTATAATATCAAGAGAGCCAAATAAAAGATTCAAGTGATGGTAGCATTGGATGTGAAAGATAATTTATTTTGTTGACAAATATAGAACAATATGATTACAAAGCGATGGCAGTATTCAGTATAAAAAATGAAACATAGCATATGTCTGAGATGCGAGTGGTCAAGTAGTAAGATATATAACTAAATACTATTGGCAAAGAAAGAGGTGTTGAATTTTAGACCAGATTCATAAAAGTGATTTATAGTTTATAATATAAATACAATATAATATATCTATAAGATGTAAGTTCCCCATAGGAAGTGTTTCTATCATTTGTTTGTGTTATCCGTGCAGGCAAAGGATGTATTTATCATTGAAAGTGTTTATCTGTGAAGTGAGATACTGATTAGAAATTGGTTAGTGGTGTGTAGTTTCAAATATGGAAAAAGAAAGAAAAAAGTTTAGAAGCATATAATATACCTTAGTTTTTGTTCGATGCATCAACATGTAGAAATATTTTTTGTTTATCAAGAGTGAATTTTAATTATAATGAAAATCCTCTTATCAAGTAGATAGTTGTCACCTTGTCTACCAAATAGTCATCTTGTGAGATTTGTGTGAATGCAGGAAGGATTTTTTTCAATAGCATCTCTGAAAGAATACACTGTATATTAGTATTTTTTACAGTTTTTAGATTACAAATCAAGTCATGGTGATATGCACATGAAGTTTATTGTTTGCATGAAGGATAATTGAAGGTTATGGCATGGACAAGTTGTTGTGGTTAAATTATGCAACTGTAGTTATTGTAGGTGAGCTGGAATGACATTGAATATATGTTGGCAATTGACAATGAACATTTAACTTGGAAAAGCTTAGATTGAAAGTGTTATAATTTAATATCTAAAATTTAATTGCATGTTGAAAAAGTAAATGTAGATTACGAACTTAAGTGTTAGTTAGATCATGTAGCATACCTATATTGTTGTGTGTAACAAAGTAGACAATTCTTGGATGATTTTTTTAGCTTTCAATGGTGCGATGAATGTTGATTGAGCATTTTTGGAAAAAATTTCAAGGCCAGGATGCCTGACGGTATTTTTTAACAAGTACATGGAAATTCTTTAGTGTGTATTTTTTGTTGAACTACAATGAACAAAGGCTTAAAAGTTTCATATAGATAAACTTGAAAATTCAAGAAAATAGTTTATATTTTCTAATGTAAAATAGATATTTGAGAATGTGAAGTATATACAAGAGTATAATCATACCTTTATAGTGTCATGTTCAATATCCATCTTTTATTTCCAAAATTAGTTGCATTCCAGATTTTTGGGTGCATGTGATAATTACATTGATTATGCTTATTGTATAGGCATCAGTGCTATTTCCCAATTGGTGGATTACGAAATCTAGGATGAACTTGTATTATGTACAAATAAGTGGTATGCTCTTAAATAGACTAGATTCATTGAGCAATAATATTGTGTTAGAATCTCCATGATCATAATTTTTTTTGGGTGATATAACAAAATGTGAAATACGTATTGCATTTTTAGGCCAAATTTTCTATTTGTGTATATGGATAAGGTTGTCAAGGATGTTAAGAGTAATAATAATTTCACCTTTGACATCTATGAGATCTGTATGAAATAATTTCTTATTATGTTGTCTCTATAGTAATTTTTTGTAGTTGACAAGTACATCACCTTCAAAAACATCTCCTATTTTATAGCTATTCAGATCATCAATCGATAGAAAATTAGATGAAGTTAGTATGTCACTAAAAAAACAATAAAATGTGTGATGTCAGTGTATATATGTAAAAAAGAGGAGATGGAGTTTGGAAAGAGGTACAATGTTATAAGTGCTTACGTTTTTACCTCTTTTCATTGTGTTTGAATATCTTCAATGCTTTTGGATTTCTTCTTCATGTTTCCTGTGATTGTCTAATGGAATTAGAAGAAGAAATAGAGTGGTAAGATATTTAGGCATATGCAAATGTATATTGATATGGAAAATATGATTAAACAATTTGTAAAAGGATATTATCACATGAATTGCATTTTTTTATTTTAGATTAGTGTATATGTGTGTTACATAAGGCCAAAGAAACAATGTCATGATCACTCCAATAGCAGTCTACTTTAACAATGTGTTGTTCTTGTATTTCAACATTTGACCATTTGTGATCTATAATGGGCATAGACAATGCATCTTGTATTTCTAGAACAAATTGAATTTTATGGGTTTCCATGTGTTGTTTGAGTAATTTTGAATTTATAGGTTGCTTTGTAATGTCAATATTGAAGTTGCCTAATATAATTACATTTTGTGTTCTATGTGTACCTACAAATACATTATCGATAACAACTATGATATCTGAGATTATTGCATTCGGGGTTGCATACAAATTGACAATTACAATTTGGTGGATACCATTTACAATAATTACTTTGATTGTTTTAATATTGTTCCTCATGTATTGCATTATTATTAAAATAGAGATGTCTTTTTTATGCAAATCATGATTCCATGAACATGATACATTGAAATGTATTGGAAATATTCTAGTAGATTGCTCGATACAATATCTTTAATGTGTGTCTCTTGCAAACACAATATGTTTGACTGCATAATGTCATGATTACTAAGCACATCTTGCATATGTGCATGTAATATTCTTGTATTCAGTGATGAGAAAAGAATATGATTACTAGTATTTCAAGCATGTAGTTTTTTTGTAGTTTCCATTTTGCATTAGTTTGTAGGCATAATATTTTTGCAGCTATCTTTTCCTTGACACTAAAATTTTTCATTGTTAAAAGGCCTAACAAGTACAATGACTCAATCAATTTTACATGCAATAATGATGTATATGCCAACCCATGATGTGTGATTCCAGATGGATCAAATGCAATGCCATCCATCATGAGCCCTTGAGATCTGTGTATTGTTCATGCACATATAAGTTGTATTGAAAATTATTTTTGAATCATTTGGGTAGTTTTATTGCATGTATTTGTATAGGTTTAGTAACACATAAGATGGATGTTTAATCTTGTGGAATGGAATTATGATTTAAGTGACCTAATTTTGTGCATTGGTGACATCTAGTACATAGATAATTGAATTTAATCCATAACACATCCATATCATTTATAATTTTGTGGGTTTTAAATATCCCATCTAAGCCATTAACAAGCCCATCTTAAATGTCATAATTACCAACATAGATTTTGACTAGCATCTCAAGTTTCAATATGATGACAGGAAGAAGCGTATATGAGCAATGACATGATTATTTTCCTTCATATCCAGTTTCCTATTCATCAATGCATGGATAGTGATACTATTTCCTAGAACAATTGATAGCATTCTAGTATTATGTTTTTTTACATAATCATTTATGTAAAATATATATGTAAATGTTGGACTGTTGGGGGCTGATCATAAACAATTTTGATTGATGTAGGCTATGTCATTATTTGTTTGAGATGCTGTGTGAAAATGATTAAGAGTTGCTATGAAGTCCTTGTTACTTTGTCACATTGTTATTCATAATTCATAAACTTTCACATGTTTTTTTTCCAAAATTCATATGGAATCAGTTCATCATTTATTTTTGGATGTTCAAATATCAAATAATCATGTACAGGTTGCACTTGATTAAAATCTCCACACAAAATCATATCCAAGTTTACAAAGTATGTTGTAGGCATGTCCATAATATATTTGATCCTTTTGTCTATTGAATAGAAGAACCATGAGCCTACCAATGATATCTCATCTATGAAAAGGATCCATAACTGGTTGTAATGCTTTGATAATGTGTCAAGCATTTCAAAAGTAAGTGGCATAATTTCAGATTTGTTAAAAGGCAAAAGGAATGCAGAATTCAGCAACATCACTTCTCCAACATTGTACATTGTCTTTCCATTTGTTTTCATAGTTTTTTAATAATGGTAAAAAAGGTGAAGAATAATGAAGGTCAAAATTGTTCAATAATGTGTTTTCCATTTTTCAAGGAAATGATCAATGTGAAATCAAGCACTGTGAAAAAATTGGAAAATTTTGTTAAGGATTATTCTTTAAGTTCAAGTTTATAAAAGTGTTTGAGACCCCTTTAGATCCTAGAGGCATGTTAACACATCTAGTGGAACCCACATGTATTTTATACATCTCTGGTAGGGTTTGAGCACCTTGAAAACACAACCAACAAAGTCCAACATGCATTCAAACAACCCCATTGGGTCCTACCTACCATAAAATCACCTCATCAAACCCTAGGTACCTTGCTTGCACACTTTAAAAATCATGCATTTTTCTTAGGAATTCCTCATTTTTAGCCATTAATGGCATCTTCCTCCTTACATGTGTCAATCACAATATATATTTTTTCCCTATCATTTACTCTTTGCCTCTCTGATATGAATTTATAACTCCTATTGGATCTCATTTGCCTCTGTTCCATCCTTTGTTCTATCTTACTTATCATTGTTCACCATTTACGAGGTCCTCATAGAAAAAACTAGGGTTTTGAAGCTTATTCAAAGGTAAGCCTTTACTTTCCCCTAGTTCATTTACAAACAAATTTCATAATATTTTCCACATCCCTCTCTCGATTATATTGATCTGCAACCCCTCTTATTTGTATTCTTTTCTAGGGATTTTTGTAAAAAGATAAATTATTTTTAAAAACAAATCCAAACTCTAGTTTTTATGCCAAACCCCCTTTTCTCCTAGTTTGAACCTTCTCCTCTTTCCCATGTCCATGCATACATCCTAGGCAGACTTGGGATAGGTGCTAAAAACCTTGTTAGACCCTAGGAGGTTGTCAACACCATAGTCATAACCTAACAGTGTTACAAACACCACCGTTAGAAATTGACAGTAGTGATTTCACTACCCCTACAACCAGACCCTACTATAAACATCCTATTAGACTCACTCTACCATAAAAGCACTTTTTCTAAAAATTAAGGTTTTTGTTGGTTTTCTTGATAGATCCTCTTGTTTAGATGTAATACAATGTGGATTCATATTATAGGAGGTGTGATTCTATTTGATGTCACCATCCAACACTCATACCAAGGGTACCCTAAAGAAAAATCCTCTAAAGAATATTTTTCAAGGAAAAGAGGAATTGGAGATGAATTACTTATTTTGGGGTGTCGCTCCTCCATCAAATCTAGAGTTGAATGTTAAGAATATAATAGACACAGATATAGGGTAAATCAATATGGATGATTTATTAAATATAATCAATGGGGTGCATAAGACAAAATATGGTCAGAGTATACATGACAGTGGATTAGTAAATGTAGTTGCTTTTTTTACTTTAGTGCAGAGCCCATAATTGGTCTTAACCATAGCTGAACACTATGACACTCAAAAGAGACAAGTGCTAAATCCCAAAGGAGAATATGTCATATGTTTATCTCTAAAACATATTAACAAGTTATTAGAGTTTCCATAATGAGAATCACATGTGAACTTTTCTCTTTCTTTAGCTTACCAGTTCTGGGATGATAATACCAATTCATGTGTGAAATGGGTAAATAAATAATGGCTCACAAAGCCTAAACTTTCAACAACAATACTCCCAAATAATATTTATAGGTTTGAATTCATGAATGAAAAAAATGATATGATCACACTTTTACATGGGGTAGTTGGAAGCCTAAAGGCAAGATAATTCCAAACTTTGTTATACATATACATACATATTATTCATTCAAATAAGTAATATATCAATTGGGATCAATTGATCAGTGACTCAATCCATAAGTAACTGATTGAATTCAAAACCACTTCTAAATTCTACATGACTTCATACTTAGTTTATGTAATTGCTAAGAATAGATTCTATGGTGGATTCAATCATGTGAGAGACATCAAGACCTCTAAGATATATGAATCTACCCTTAGCTCACATTAAAAAAAGTGATCATCATTTTTGGAGGGTGAATGATGCATTCATTTATTATGTTATTCAAATATTTGAAAGTGACCTTATAACATGAGAGTTTTTGTGGAAGCATAATATATACTGAAATATGGGGAGCTTGGTTTATCTAGTTCCCAACTTTCTTTATTTAAGGGTTTACAGATGTGAGTTATCATCATACATGATACCTAAGTATGTTGATGATAAATGGGCTCTAATGAAATTGGTAAGACAATTGGCTAAGACTCATAAGTTCCTAGCCAATAAACATAAAGCTGGAGTGAAATTTCCTATCTCCATTGGTAGATATACATGCTCGTCACTGGCTAAAGCAAAGATAATTGATGAAAAAATGACACATGTCACTATAATTCCATTTGAAAGCAAGGCTTCATTTAATATAATATAATTAATGACACATGTTTTAAGGGCTTCATATCAACATGTTCTGCATTTTGAGGACTATTAGATAGACTGTGATGATAAAAAATATGTGAGAATCAAGGATTGCTCATGATTCATAGAAAAATAGGTTATTAAATTTGGGATTGTAAAATCCCCTAAGAAAATACTTGATGATGAAGATACCTTGGACCCCAATTTTTAGAAAGAAAAAATTGAATTTGAACTAATTTTGAAGATTAATTGGAATAAGAGTCAATTTCTCTTGTAAGTAAAACTTAGGGTTTCTTGAGATAACATTACAGTGGTTGAAAAATAGAAGAGTAAATGTTGATCAGGTAGGATTTCCACCACCAAAAAGAATAGAAGTTGAACTAGGAAGCTTCCATAAACAAAAACAAGTCGAATCCAGGACATCTCAAACAATCAAAAGTGAAGATCTTCTTGAGACAAAAGGAGAGGTAGAAAAATAAACTATCTCAACAACTACTTCAAGTTCTAGGCCTCTCAAGTTAAAAATCAAAAGGTTGGGAAAGAAATCTTTTTGTTCTCCAATTACTTATATTGCTGAAGAGGTTCCTCTTGATAATTTTGTTCAACCTCAAATTTTAGTAACAAATACTAATCAACAATTCCTTGCATCTGACTCCTCATTGTTACCAACATCCTTAGCTCAACCTGATGATTCTATATCTCTTCATCCTCCACCAAATCCTAAATTGATTATTGAATCTTTACCTAAAACCTTAAGTCTTTGGTTGAAGAAGGAAAAGATGAAATAATATCAGAAGAGGTCCAACCGCTGAAAAATATTCTTCTCCCTCTTGATACTTCCACAAAATATGAGTATGTCTAGATGCATCAATCTCTTGTTAATATCAAGGTTCCTAATTGTCTTGATGAAGTGGTGAAGAAAAGGAAGAAGGTTGTAGAAACATTGTAAATTGATTTCATTTCAATATCTTATATTCCTCCACAGGTAATCAATAAAGCTCAAACTATAACAAGAATAATCAAAGAAAAAGGAGAAAGATATGTGAAGTAGTTATTTCCTCTATAGAGAAGGACATGGATAGTGTTGACACTTTAGATTATCAAATAATAAAAATACATCTAGGAAAATTTATAATGGAGGGAATGAAGGAATATGTTCAAACTACTAGTGGCATTTTGTTCGATAAAATGGACCATGATAAAGTTATCAAAGATCAACTCAAAAAGAAAGTTAAACAATTCAAAGCAATGGTTCAGAAATTGATTAAGCCAGTTCAATCTTCTTCTATAGTTGTTCATCAAATATTAAATAATGAAATATCGAATGTGGTAGAAGAAATTAGAATAATGGGTAAAGCAATAGAATATTGGTCAGAATAAATTTTATAACTTGTAATTAGTTCTATTCAAGTTTTAATGGATCTATGTTTTGAGATCCAATCAAAATATGATCATGCATTGAAAGTAAAAGATAATTACAATAAGGAGGTACAAAAATGGAAATAATTGCTTCCTGAGTTGAAATAATTCTATAAAGTTGATTCAGATGATCTTGTTTGAGCAAATGTAATTGATAAAAATGACATTATATATCTCACTAAATTTATTAGAGTTGTGAGATTCATAATTTGTATCATTAGAGAAGGTATCAAGAATTTATTCAATTACAAATCCATGGAAGGAGATGGTTAGGTGCATGAATTTAGGGGATAATTCTATGGAAATTTTTGGTAACATGATCACATTATTAAATAACATGATCATAGTATTTAATTAATGTGATTGCATTAATTAAATTATGACTCAATAATTACCGATTCATAATGTGATTACTTTATTTTAAATAATAACGTGATCATGTTATTATTATTTGCAATAATACGATTGCATTACTTGTGTAACTTAAAAAATAAAAACTAAAACCTAAATGCAAAATTTCTCATTTTGCATTTGAACTTCCTTTGTTAACCTCGCATTTTGTGATTGAATTTTGGGTGAGGGAGATAAAACCTTGATAGAATTCATCCCAGGAAGCCGGTAATCGATGATGCCACCACGTAGAAGACATAAGTGCTAAAAATCTACACTTGTTAACCTTAAATATTAGTAATTTTTAGTTTTTTTAATTGTTTAACCCTAATTTTTAGTAATTTTAGTAATTTTTAGTTGTAATTTATTTATTTTGATTAGCTCATCCTACTAACCCTCATGTTATTATACCTAACCATCCTAACCCTCCACATAACCATCTTGTTCCTCCTCCTAACCCTCCATAGAACCCTCTTGTTCCTCCTCCTAACCCTCCATGAAACCCTCTTATTCCTCCTCCTATCCCTACACCTAACCCTCCTATAGTTCCACAAAATCCTATAGGTAGTCAGGAGAGTTTAGTTGATAACATTGTAGGAAATAAAATTAAAATTGAAGAATTAATTGGGAGAATGAGGGATCCCACTTCCACCAACACGCATCACACCCATCTAGCCAATTCCCTAGAGACATTATTAGGTCAAATTGACTCTATAACAAGTCAAATTGATAGATGGGTTTCATATCAGGATAGTTGTAGGGCTTATTATGCTGAAATTTTATCATCACTTGAGGTTAAGAATAAATAAATATCAAAATACTCCATTTACACCTTATTCATTAACCCAACCACCAATGCACCATTTTTGGTAACTTCTAAATATTTTCCAATCCATCATTGCCAACATAATTTAATCACATCCAATTTTTAGGATCAATGGTGGATGGTGTTTTATTATCCATTATGTAACAACCATGAGGTCCTATTATATTTTTTGAAGAAACTCTTTCGTGAGTTTGTTCTCAATGAGATTCTGGACTATTTTGATTATAGTGAGTTTCAGGGCCAAGGAAAAGGCTATGTGCAAGATTGACCATGTGCACGTCATGTGCCTAATCAGTCTACAAAGATCTATTTATAAAAGCTACTTGAGTTTGAGATACCCTCTATAGTTCAGTAGGTCATGGATATCGATACTCAACATGCTCTTAGTTTTCTCACTAATACACTTATTTAGCATATGAATAGGCTCTCATAGATTGATGCTAGAGATACACCACATAGTGTGCATACCCAACCATACCCTTGTAGTTCTTGTAGAGCTATGTGCACTGGTCCTTCTAATGATGATGGCACTAGTTGTTTAGAGGGCTTGGATAATATTTTTATAAGTGATGAGTTTTTGGCATGCACATTTGGTGTGTAGACATCAACCACTACACAAATGCAAGTATATTTTATATAAATGTCATGTTATATTTGTAAATTTAATTTAGCTAACAATTAATTTACATAGAAATTGAATAATATATATGTCATTTTTTATGTTGCAGGAAGTGACTGTGCCTTCATAATCATAGTGGACATTTGTAGCATTTGATTTGATGCCGCTATTTTTTACATTTTTGGATCCAACTACTGCCCTTCCACTACTACATCTATCTCTATTATGATGACACCTTTTACTTATACAGAGGTAAAATTTTGAGTTAATCTTATGCTCTATGTATATTTAGTTTATGTATATTTGCCTTGTAATTTTAAGTCAAATTTATCTATCAAGTATCTTGATGCATAGGTTATAACAAGATTCCCTAATATAGATGGAAACACACACTTAACTCTACCAAATACCCATCTTTGATCTTTTCTTGTCCTTTATCTAACCTCTTTATCTATTTGATCACTTTGAATTTACTAGGTCTTTATTGTTCAATCTTACCTAATCAATGGATCTTAATCCTCCTTGTATTCACTTAATCCTCCTTCTCTAATTTAAGTAATTTTACTAATCAACTACCTCTATAATATTTTCTTTTAACATTAACCTCCTCAGTTCATACTCTGTTTTCATGTTCTCTCTCTTTATCCTTCCTCTGTTCTTTACAATCTTCTTATGTGTTTTCATAGGTTTGAATGCTACTTTGATTTTGTCCTTCCAAAATACTCATTAGACCATATACCTATTCAATTACATCTCATTTCATGCATCTAACCATTCCACACAACCCCCAAACTTCAACTCTTCACTTAACTCTTCTTTCCTCTTTGACACCTTCCTTTTACTAGCCCTTTTTTGAGGCAAACCTCCTTGTTCTGAGTAAACTACAAAGATCCAAAAAAAAAAAACCCAAATTAATATACCCATTTACATCACATATTTCATTTAGGGACTTTCATAATTTAAATCTCTTTGGATAACACCTAACTCAACACCCCTCAGGACTAATTAGGTCTCCTAGGCCTAATTTAAGGCTACTAATTGTGAAACCATACCATATGGACTCAAATAAAATTTAAACCTTAAAAATATTATTCATACTATATAAATAAACCTATCCACAAATTTTAATGACTTTTCATTGCTTAAATCACTTGTTATCTCATTTTCTAGTTTCAAACCCTAACTTGTGTTGTCTCAGTCCTGTAGCTTCTCGAGAGGATAATAAATGAGCTAGAATGACCTTTTGACCCTTATAAAAGATTGTAAGTCTTGAAATGGATCTAACATTACCCCAAGAATCTTATCAAACTACTACTTTTCATTTCTCAATACTAAATCACTCCCAACATGTAGTTTTACAAAATTTCTATACCCCTCCAACATGACTTTGTCAACAAATAGGACAGAATAAACCCTTAAGAACCTTTAAATTAATTTAAGATAAATTAAAATAATCACACACATGGAAAAAAATATCCCATAAGATTCACAATACCTTCAATCCTCAACTCTATTTCCAATAACTCTATATGGTCTTTCTTTATGACTATGCAAACTCAGAATTATTACTAACTAGGTTGTATATAGTCATCTCATGTATTTTAAATTTTATCAATAGTATTGAGACTTTCAGTGTGTTTACATTCATTTCATATAGATCCTCTATCCCTTACTCATATTTCAATAATTTATAATGACACTTTAAAATGACTATGTTCTCCTCTTTCTAACTGTGCTTGAAGATAGAGTATTGAAACTTGGGTTTCACCACTTTGAACCTATAAAATACTAACTTGAATATTTTTTGAATAGAGATATGAAAACCATAGGATTTATAATAAATTTTTAGACACTTATTTACATTTTACTCTATCCAAATAAGCTTTACAAGGATAAAGTTCTTGATATGTCTCTTATTCCTTTTCTCTCCCTATCTTTGCCTTCTCGAAGTGCTACCATTATTTCCACCTCCTAATCTTCCAATCAAACTTCCTACATGTATTAAAATTTTTATATTACCTCCAACATGAAAACTACTTGCTATTTTTGGCCATTACATGTTACATGACAGTTACACTTCCATTATTCTTGGTTTACATTAGCTTTTCATGATATGCATGTTAAAATGTGTTACCATATATATCTTGGTTTACATTGATAAAAAATTGCCATAAATATCTTTGATAATTTATATAAAATTAAGTGAGACCTTGTTTACATGAATAGTTTATGGATCAAGTAGACACTCCTCCATCTCTATGAGTCGAGATAGACATATGCATTGCTACTATAATGTCATCTGCATAGGTTCTGATAAAGGCATATATTAACTTGTAATTTTGAATTGTAAAAATATACTTATTTTAATAATTTTACTACATACTTGGGGAATATATAAATTATGTGAATGTATTGTGTATGCAAGGTTATCCTATGACCTCTGATAGTCCCATTCAAATATTTAGTAGGATAACTTCTCATGTTTCTCTCATATTTTAGATGCCTATTCAAATAGTTGAACCTGCCATTGACTTGTTTGAGCATAAAAAATAGATTGAGTAGGGCCGTGATCTTGCAGTAAGTACATGTTTAAATGATTTTTTTATTATAGTTTAAAATTAATTTATTAAAAATTGGTTGAATGTATTTTATGTTAATTTTGTAAAAATACTTATATTTAAATAGGTTCAGTAGTAAGCAAGATATGAGTGTAGAACCCAAAGTTGGACCTTGGAGAAATCCAAGGCATTAGAGGGATCTCCATCTACTAGTAGGGCATCCCAAGGAGAGTCTTCTTCAAGGAAGGCAAAGAGAGGGAGGCTATTTGATGAATAGGATGTCTTATATGAGATGTGCTTTTTTTATGCCTATATGGCAATTTAAGCATTGTTGGCATTGTATATGCGTATATGGAATTCACCCAACATTAGATACTATGTTGGTAGATGTAATTTTTTGTATTTCTATCATGACAATCTATGTATTATTGACATTGTAGACATGTGCCTATATTGTATGCCTATCATGGTAATGTATCTAATTTATATTCAGTTTTAATTTAAAATGTTACTATATAGTGTTGTTTTGATCTTCCAAAATATTATCTATCAAATCTCATATTTAATGTTGTACACAAATGAGGATTAAATTTTTTTATTTTAAATAATATAAATCTCGGATCTCCCATATTTTTTGAAATTAAAGTTTTTATTTCATTATGTGTAGTAGAAATGACTAATAACACTCTTATCTATTTTGCATTTGTTATCACCCATTTACAACTTTTCAATTGATCATTAACACAATTTTATTACACTTAAAACCCATACCCAATCATTTTCAAACTTTTATAATGCAAAGACATAAAATCATTAATATATCCCTAAAAATTTATCACTCAAATAACAATACCTATAAGTTACCCGATCTTTCACCTTTACCTAGATCTAATGCCTTTTTGAATATATTTTATTGAAATCAAGCCTACTTCTTTTATGTCTTCTATGATTATTTTTCCTTTATATATTCCCTCACTTCTTGAGTAATCTCTATCAATACCTCTTCTACACTCAACTCCTTTTGGTGACCATGTACATGGTTTACTTATTTGTCTTTGTAGATTTATCTTTGCTAAACTTTCAAGATGAAATTATGCCTAACCTTGACTATAATTTCTTTAGTTTGATAAAAGGAAACCTCACTGACTTGAAATAGAATATTCACTCATGAGACAATGATCCATCTTTGGCCAAAACCCTTTATCATCTCTTAATACCACCTAATGCACAGTTTGTTCTTCTATGTTTAATAAGGCTATGAAATTCCTATTCATATGCTCTAAGACCATGAATAATTACAAACTCACTTATCCACTCTTTTTCTCAACTCGATTCAAAATCCACTCTTAAACAATCTTCTTTTAAACTAGTCAATTACTCATTAGGTCTACTCTTAACTAGTCACCAATCTCTCAAATTTACTCTTATTATTTTGAACAATATTATTTAAGACACTTTGGATATGTCGTAGGAAAACTCAAGGATTTATGTAGGTGTCAAAACTTACAATAAATCAACCAACTATAGGTCTCTAATAGAATGAGCTCTCATTCTCAAATTTTATCTTTTTAAGTTTCTAGGTCTCTAAACCTAGTTGTTGCTCCAATAGGTCAATTGATAAAAATAGAGATTGTAGATATTAAAAATTATATTTATAGTAGTATTTTAGAAATTGTCACATGTTTTAATCCTTACCCAAGTTTATATAACTCAAATCAAACAAAAACTCATCTTACCTTATGCATAACTTTCCAGTGATACAACATAGTATAATACAATATACAATCATACTGGTTTTAGTTCATAAGCTTCACTTAGCAGGGAAATAATAGAGCCAAAGGTATAACTACCCTTTGTATTCTTGAGCCACTCTCGAGGAAGTAATATGCACATAGTGTTATCTTACATCCCCCTACTAATAACTAAAATTCCTAATTCCCAAGAAATATCCTATCTAAATATCAGCCTATCAAAATCTAGATCTTACCAACTCAGCCTATCTAAACCCTTTATCAATATTAAACCTAATTAACTTATCTAAACAATTTCCAAATGTTAGACCCAACTCAGTTTATCCAAACAGTTTAAAAATTATGAAAAATAACAAATTTTTGCTTACATATAATCAAAAATCAAACCTAAACAACACCACCAAACATATCAAAACAATTACACCACATATCCCATATACTATTTTACCAAGCACATGAAAATTCAAAAATAATACTAGATCAACTATTTCTAAATCAGCCACTTAAAATCAATATACCAACAAATTCAAGAATCAATAACATGAATATGAGTAAAACCAAAATAAACCAACATCTATATATATATATATATATATATATATATATATATATATATATATATAGGTTTTCAAATACATATAAACTATGTAAAATACAAAAAAAACATGAATGGCCATCATGCCCTCACTCTCATTCTCACTCTCTCCTCTAGTACTAGTCCCATAATCTTGTCTAGCACTCAATGACCCTACACCTCCTCAAGCTCCCAAATGCCTCTTGCACCAACTATCCTACTCCAATAGCCAACCATGCTCCTCATGCAAGTTTTCATATCACCATTGAAGATCCATATAGTCATCCACAATCTTCATACTCACCATGCCACAATTAGGTGGAGGCATCCTATGCCTATCCAAATCATCTCTAAGATCATCCCTCTCTCCTATTTCCCTAACACAGGTAGTTATAGCTATAACATCCCTATCAAACAAATGAGCATAAACACCAGCTGTAACTATCATTCACTCTATCAAACCCTCCTCTACCACATCATTAAGAACATTCCATGTGAGTTCTCAGAGTGTAGACTCAATGATTGTCTCTCAGAACTCATCATCTCCCATTCCCACCCCAGTAGGTGCCTCATCCTGTGCACCTCCCACCTTACCTACACACATACAAAATAAAACACTACATTAGATATATACTTATAAATCCAAATTAAAGTACAAACATAGGTAAAATTTAAATTTAATCACTGATTACCTCCCATCATCTATATTAACGCAAGCTCCTCATGTAGGAACACCCACTCCATCCATAATATATAATGGAGCACATTGATACCTAACCCATCATGCAGTATGCCTCAATGCATCCTACATCATCTACATCAGGAATATATATAGCCACATCTCACATATCTAAGGGTAATTGTGACAACTCAACCTCAATAGGTCTCACATGATCCCCTACTATTACTGGTGCTTGTGCACTCCTCAACCATACCTGTGCTATGGGAAGGACATCTTGTTGAACTCCAACCTACCTAGTCACACACTCATACTGAAAGCAACTCATATACTCCAACCCAATGATCATGTAACCAAAAACTAACCCTTATGTACCATAGCTACTCTCCATCCTCAATCCATATAGGGAATCCTCTATAGGGCCTCCATATGATATCTCAGGCCATCAATCTATCTAGCATCCTCTTATAGTGATCTATCCTAGGAGATCAAATAAGCAAATCACTCATCTATCACTTGTCAAATGGCTATAGATATGCCAAAATCACCCTTGGAAATATAATCAGTTGCACAATTGCTATATTCTCATACATCTAACAATGTAATAAAGTAGCCACACCCACACCACTGTTGAATGTACTTTGCATAAAGCTATACAAATCTCTATGTAAATGGGAAACCATAGTCCTACCCCAGGAGAACATAGTACCATACATCTTGACACTATGAACCACCTCATACATCCTATAAATAATAAAAACTTTGTTACCATCCACTATAACAAATGAAGCCAATAGTATGGCTAACCACTTTCATAGGCACAAAACACTCAACTGCACTATAATCGACAATAATACATCACTATCACTACCTCTCTGATGTGCACCTGAAGGCACATTATCAAAATATAAGGATGCATGATCAATGGCATTAATGCCCATATCATCCTAAAATGTCACACATTTCCCACTAACCGACAAATGTAGAATCTGATACATATCCTTTAGGGTCACAATGATCTGCTCTGTAGGAAGCCAAAATGTACAATTTTCTATATTCTACCTCTCACATAAGGTGGTGATCAAATACCTACCCTACTGCACCATACCTAGGTCACATAAATGACCCAATCCTACTCTATCTATCACAGATCCCTCATCAATTGATAAGGGAAACATCCTCAACGTCTCCATCACTTGGCCTCTATAGAACTCTCTCATCTGCACCTCACCCTAAACACACCAAAAATAGACTATATGTCAAAGAACCATGCCAAGAAAAATAGCTAAGAAGTATAAAATTAGGAACAACTCAAAAATTGAAAAAACCATCCACATTGGACAACAACATTGCATAAGGACACTATCACTAGACAACAATGCTAAAACTTGAACATCAGCACTACATCTTAGTCAACAACATTGACTTGAGGATAGGAGCACTGGGGTCTAGTAAAAACTTTTTAGACTACTTAAAATAGATCAAAAATATCAAAAATAGGATTTTAAATAGTTAAGAATCAAGTGTTAAGCATACTCACTAGGCTAATCTCTCCACCAACCTAAAATTAGGTTGCCAACTGCTCAAAATGAGTCACAAAAGGTGCTCATCTCCTAGGCATTTTTCACTCTAGAGCTCTAATATCTCAAACTAGTCACTACACAAATGAACCCAAGGTCAATCAAAGTTCCTATATCAACCAAATTTTTTATACAAAAGCAAACCACTATTTTTCCCATAACTAGAGCCCCATGGCTTTGTTTTACAAACCATTTGATTCAACAGAATAGTGACAATGATACCTTAAACATCATGCATGCCTTGTTCTATCACTTATCATCTATGGTATACACACATCCCTATACCTATTTTTTACCTTGACATATAAACTGGTACCTACTAATAAAAAGATTCATTCAAAAACATTCAAATAACCCATCTTAATCGATCAATCAACTTTTCAATCCATTACTACCTCATTTGCCTACCACAACACAAACATTTATACATCTCTACTATACCTAGATACAATATTTGATCCTAACCAATCAAAGAAACATTCCAATCCCAATAGTTTAAATCTCACCAATCAAACAAATAACTTCTCAATCAGTTTAAACTTACCAACCTTGTTACTATTCATAAGCCACTAGTCATCACTTTTGGCTCAACCTCCTCTATCACAGATCTTGTCCCTTTCCCAAAAGGGGTGAATCATTCCTACTATCTCTACAAATTACCTATTATCCCTAGCCACTCCTATAGGTAAATACACCTTGGTTCTCACACCTCTAGCAGTTAGATTATTAGATTTAGCTTAGATCAATCAAAACATACAGTGATTCAGACTACATGAGTCACTCAATATAATTTCTACACCTCTAGAATCTATATTATTAGGATTACTAAGTATAGATTGATAAATATTAAATAATGGTTCAAATAATATGGGTCACATAGCATCACTCAGCTCAGATTGGTCAAGATTATATAGTGATTTAGTTTATGTGGATCACCCAACATCACTCAAACATCCAGAGGGATATACCGTTAGTTTATAGATACATAGACTATTTAGATACATTGGTTTAGATTATATGGAATCACAATGAATTCAATATAGACTTAGACTCAGATACCAAATTTGGGGGCATGTACATTACTACATGTCTCACACATATAGCTTTATACATCATGACACAATTACATGACCAAATAAAAGATTATAGGCATAGTGCAGAGCACATTGTTTTGATCTCTAGCTTTGTACATGGGACATGGCATGATAGATCATGACACATGTGGCTATACAAATTTATAGACTATCTAGATGCATCATTCACATACTATATTTAGGGGCAAGACACATATGATCATGTTCTTTAGCATCTAGGATTATACAAAATGGAATGGCAAGATAAGTTATTTTCTTCTTACATATTTACCAAAGTTTTTAGATTACACCTAGGCATACCTAGGTTGTCACCAGGTTTTATCGTATGATCATCTATAGTGGTTGGTCCATAACATTACTTAGACCCAGGAGTTTGTGTGGGATAGAGGGCAGCCATTGGTTTTAGACCTTTGATTACTTTCTCATTTCTATTTCATATTATTCAGAGTGGGGACATGACAAATCTTGCTCTTCACAATATACAAATTCTATACACACATTTTAGATTACATGAGTTTATGTGGAACAGAGGGTAGACATTGGTTTTCGACCTCTAAGCATTTCTCATTTAAATTTAGTATAGGGGGCATCTATTATAGGGATTATTTCTTTCTCTAGGCACCATTCAGATTCAGTATAGGGGGCATCTATTACAAGGATTCCTTCTTTCTTTGATAATTATTCAGATTCAATATAAGGGGCATCCATTTTAGGGATTCTTTCTTTCTCCAAGAAATATTCAATTCCCTATCCACTTCCCTGGCTAGGAAGTTAGATCTTTTTTCAATACATTTATCTCCATACAGGTAAGTTTAGGTATGCATCTTCTTTATTTATTTAACTCTAGTATTTCATTTTATTTCATCACTAGATTAAAAGGAGGGAAAATGTATAAACCCTAAATTACTCAAGTAACCACACATATCATGTATTTTCACAGTCCCTTCATAGGAGACTCTGACTTGAGAATATGAGTCTTATTCGTATCTAGCCATGTCTTTTTGTCTGACTTACCTTGGTCTTATTTCATATCCTAGACACCTCTTTAACCATTTTTAGTCATTTGTAACCATCCAGACTTAACCCTTACTGACCCAGGTCACTCTTTCCAAGCTTATTCCATCCCCCCAATCTCGAACCCTCTAGATAACAATTCACAAATAGGACTATAGTGTTAAAACCTAGGGTGTCCAGTTTTTGGCACTGTTGTCCAAGTGTAAATTTTATTATAATGGTTAGTTTCTATTGTAAGATGACTCTTACCCATTTCTTTGCTTCATTCCTAAGTTTTAAAATGTTGGTCAAATGTGAATAAAACTCCCAAATTTGAAATAATGAGTCTTCTATATAAAGGACTACACAAGACATTTTATATGTAGCACTTACTACTTTGGCACACTAAATACTTAAAAATCAGTCAATAGTATAGCTCAACATTCTACATCACACAGGTTTTGCATGCTTGATCAAGGAAGGGCCTAGGGAAAGTTCATTCTTGCATCTATCATATGCATTGATTATTCACATTCCCTAAGGGAGAACTACATGAAATTTGAAACCCTAGATTGAGGGTTAATATAGATAGTAGTTAGAATAGTAGGGGTTATTGATTGTACGATGATTCTTCCCCTAACCTAGTTTTTTACCCCTTTTGATTTTGATGTATTCATTATTTTCATGTGTGTAGATGAATACATGTATTGAAGATTACAACAGACCTACAATGAGCTTTGGTGACTTTCAACCTTAAAATTTGGTACACAGGCTCACATTGACCAAGCAAATAAAATCTAGAAATCTTAGATCCTCAGGATAATAACATCAAGGACTATAGCACCAAACACCAAGATGTCTTATTTTTGGTGCTCTTATCCAATAAAAAATGAAACCCAGATTTAGATTCTTGATAGTGTCAATTTTGCTCTTCAAATTCCATCTTTAGAATCCTTTATTTTAGTCTGAAAGTAGATAAGTTTATTTCAATTTATCTTGCATAATTACCTGTTAAAATCTATATTTTTCCCTACTAAGCTATATTTTTATTATTATTCTAGACCCTTATTATTTATGATCTGAACATTTGATTCTCAAATATAATAAAACGCTTTCACCAAATCAGAATAAAGTTCATATTTAAAAGATTTTATATGTGTTTTGATATGGATCATGGAATTAAAAGCAATCAAAAGTAATCAAACAATAATCAGACAAAGGAAGAAGCAAGATACATACAAGGGTGGCATAGGGGTCAATTAAATAAGGGACATATGCACATGTCACTCAAACTAGAAAATAAACATATAAGACATGTTCAAATGCCTCATGCACATACAATTGAAATAAACAAGTTGATGTGGAAGTCATAATGACGTAGAAGAGTACAAGAAAAGGACATTGGAAAATGTCCTAAGGCACACACATGAATAAAAGATAAGGACACTAAAAATTTTCATAAGGCATATACAAGAGACAAGTAGGAACTGTAAATGCAATGCAACAAGCTACGCTAAGCAAGAAGAGAAAGCATGTAATAACTGAACAGATAGAATCACATATAACTAATCAAATCAAGAGTGAAACTATGTAAGACATGTTTAGTACAAGACTATGTATATGCTAAGAGATACACAAGTGCTAGATACTAATGAAATTTTGATATTGTAATTTGTGTAATCTAGTAAGTAATGTACATCAACATGATAACTTGGAGTGTGTGGTGTAGGAATGACATAATCTAGATGGTATAGTCATGTAAAAGATTCCCCCAGTGGGTATGTATATTGAAGTGTGTCTCAAATGTAGATGTAGGATGCCCCCTTAATGGGTAGATTGAAGTAATCAAGTAGCTGTATGTCATTGCAAATACTCAAAGAATATCAAGTGAAGCATGGTAATGTAGATAAATTGACAAATAATAAGCATAAAATAGTAAATATAAGTCCTAGCATGATATTAGCAATATAAAACATGGATGATGCATACAATCAAAATGTTTTTGTTTTTTGGACATATTTGAATATTTTTAGATTTTTTGAAATGTTATAAACTATGTACAATCAATCATTTAGTAGACTATGTAAAATAAATTGAAGAGAAACTATGTACAAGTAAGCTAGGATGGAATGATACTAACCAATGAGTCTCATGGGAGACTCCCTATAATGGTGTCCTATACCAAACAAAGGAATCATGCGTGATTGTGAGGCATGAAGGAATGACTAAGAATATGACTTTGAATATTTGGATACATAGTTGGTATCTTGAAAATAATAATAACCTGCATTATTCCACTCATCATTATCATCTTGATTTTGAACCAATGGAATGCTATTGTTGACTTTTGTTGTATCTGGATCTTTTCCTTTGATAAATTATACTTTTGAATGATTTACCTTAGGATGTTCAATAAATCCCAAACCTTGGTGACAAATATTATCAAATATGAGAATATAAATAGTGATGCCTTGGGCCTGCTTACCCAACCCTTGACCTTGATAATCAAACTATTGTAGATATTTTTGAACAAATCCATACTACTTTGGAAGTTGAGCCTCATTTTAGAGAGGTATATTTGCATCTTTTTCATGCTTTACCTGTGCTTATGTTACTATTTGTTACTCATAATTTTCTTTTTGATCCTTTTGTTATTCTAAATTATGTTTTGGTAACCAATTTTGTATTGTTTTTGAATTTGAGCTTTGAATACTTTTTGAATCACTAGTTTTAGAGTTACTTTTTTGTGATTTCATGTTTTGATATGTAACATTGCTTGCAACCAATTAACTAGGTGAAGGTGCATATACATGATTGACACTAGGGTGCCTTTGAGGTTTTTGTAATATAATATAATTTTTTAATGTTGTGATCTTGTCATATAATAGTTTGTTCTATGTTTGTAAATCTGAAATTAACTTACTCATACTGGTGATGTGATCCCTTAGAGTTTCACAAGTGCAAACCCTAGTTGCTTTTGATTGAACATGTAAGCACATATGCTGAAGATAGTTTGAAAAATCTATAGGCTAAATGTATGCATTAGGAACAATATTATAGGTTGCCTCACATTTTGGAGGGGTGATAGCATGGACTTGGTTAGAGGGAAAGTAGATATCACCCTATTGAGGGAGAGGAGGCAAAGGAATTTATTTTATCTACATGAAATATGACATTGAAACAAGAGTAGCCAAGGAGGCATATACATATAGGTAAAAACCATGTATATGGGTTAAAATACATGTAAATGGAGTTATAAATTGTATAGCAATATGATTATAGAGAACATTCCACATTAGAAATATCAAACAAGGGATATAAAAGATGAACTTGTGCATGAATGCATTAGAAACTTCAACATGTGCTATGACATTTCTAATGTGTTTAGCATGATAATCTTGAATTTTTTTCCATATGAGAGATAGAAAATAAAGGATAGAGATCATGAATTTTTTCATAAAGGCATATACACCTTTGACATATAGCATAACATTTTGAATGCATTTAGTAAAATACAGTTGGTAATTATTTTGTATGAGCAAAAGAGAATATGCAAAACTAATTTTGAAATTTTGTGCATCTTTGGTAATGAATTTTTTAATATCATCCCATATAATGAAACATAAACATGAAATGCAAAGGATCAAGATTTGTACTACCATATGATAAACTTCATCATTCATGTACATGATAGGACCCATTATGGTTTCCTTGTTATTTACACAAAATGTAAAAAAAAATTGTACATAAGTGAGAATTATTTTTACAATTTTATTATCAATGTAAGGTGATACATTAAGAAGCAAATAGGTGCTAGTACATGCAACTAGGGATGTAGCAATGATAGTTTTGCAAAATACTATGAATTTTTGAAATTGAAGTTAAATTTATGATTTAAGTATGCAAGTAAAAATTCAAAAATTTATGGGAAAGTGTTTGACTTAATGGGACCTCATAGATGCAACTAGAGTTTTGAGGATTTTTTTTTTTTTTTTGAAATTACTATGAATTTTTGAAATTTGAAGTGATTTTTTAATTTTAATATTCAACTAAAAATTTAGAAAATGATTGGAAAATTACTGGGAGATAGTTAACGCAACTAGGGTTTTAAATAAAATTATTTTTAAAATTACTATTGAATTTGAATCAAAATTTTGATTTAGATATGCAAAAAAAAATCAAAAAATTATTGGATTAATATTGGACAATTACTGTGAGCTAGTTGATACAACTAGGGTTTGAAATAAATTTATTTTAAAATTAAATACAAAATTTTAAAATTTGAGAGGAAATTTTAATTTTAATATTCAAGATAAAATTCAAAAATTAATTTGAAAAATTAGCTAAGAATTTACCATGGGGTTTCTAGGGTTTTTATACAAAATTTGAAGTAAGTCGAGTTCACCAAATGATTTATTATTTTTCAGAATAATGAATTTTTATTTCTAATTAAATAAATAGGTCTGAGTATGATCAATTAGTAAATAATGTGTAATAATTAAGCCACTGATTTGTGTAAATAGATTATATTTTTACCTTTTTTAAAAATAGTAACAATAGAGATAAAATTAAACTTAGATGGAAAATGACTAAGATGGATGTTGCAAGGTCTGGAAACTTCTATGCAAGATTGGGAGACTATCAAAAATAGGATCTTAGAGTTTGTTTCTGGATTGGATAGGAACACCGAAAGTTGGACACCCTATTTTTTGGTGTTATACTCTTTTTTTAGATGTGTTATCCAGGTGATTTGAGATTTATGGGTTCTGCTTGGTAGGTCTGTGTTATCCTATCAGTGAAATATCAAAGCCCAAAAGTATGTGAAGATCATTGTGCATCTTTTTTAATCTTCAAAGCCCTAGAATCTCTTTGTGCTTAAACTTGAATGATAAATTTAGAAAGAGAGAGAAGAGGTTAATGTGTAAAGAATATGTTGGATGCACTTCACACCCCGTGTGTGGGCACACTATCTACTTACCAATACTTTGAGGAGGGATCAAGCTATATGTAATTCTCCCATTGAATTGTTTGGTACAATAGTGAATGAAATGCAATAAATATAAAATCTAGGTATGATTGAGATGGCTAGGGACTATTTTGAAGACTTGTTTTAGCTTGAAAGTGTATAGGCTAGTTATATACATAGAATAGGGAAGATTGCTTGTATTCTTTCTTGCTTGAATGATCTTTTGCTAACCCTTCTAAATGGAATTTGAATGGCCTTTAATAGGGAACCTAATGATCATGGGTTAAATGAATTAATGTTAGATCAACATAAATTAAGATAAGGATTTGAGAAAATATAATTGTTTGAACCAAATTTGCACTTGGACAACCTCGCTAGAAATATGACAACCTGGGTTTCATCACTCCTATCTAAGTTGGGCACTATTTTCCAAAGGAAATGAGACATGGGGGAATGGATCTGAGCCTGTTGCTTGGGTCTATAAGGGTTAAGTTTAGAAGGCTATGAATGACTAGGAATTGATGAAAGAAAAGCTAATGAGGGTTGTGAAAGCAAGTAGGAGGACCTATGGATTGGGTGTTAGTAACCAAATTTTGCATTTTAAATGACTACATTCCTACACATTCCTTAAATAATTAGATATATTTATTATTTATTATTTTTGATTATTTTCTTTATTATTATGATTTATTGTTTTTCAAGATAATGTAGCTTTATTCCTAATTAAATAAATAGGTCTGAGTAGGATAAATCAGTAAATAATGTACAATAATTAAGACATTGATTTTTGTAAATAGATTGTTTTTTTATTTTTTTAAAAAATAGTAACAATAGAGAGAAAATCAAACTTAGCTGAAAATAGACTGAGATGGATGTTGCAAGGTCTAAAATTTTTTGTGTAGGCTTGGGAGACTATCACAAACATGATACTGGAGTTCATTTTTGGATTGGACAGGAGTGCTGAAAGTGGGACACCCTGATGTTCGGTGCTATAGTCCTTTTCTAGTTCTATTGTCTAAGTGATCTAAGTTTTTTGGGTTCTATTCGATAGGTCTGTGTTACCCTATTAGTGAAATATGAAAGCCCAAAAGTTTTTGAAGCTCACTGTTTATCTACTTTAACCTTCAAATCTCTAGGAGCTCTTCATGCTTGAACTTGAATGACAACTTGGGAAAGAGAGAGAAGGGGTTAGTATGTAAAGGATACGTTGGATGTACTTCGCACCCCATGTATGGACACACTACCTATATACCAATACTTCGAGGAGGGATCAAGCTATATGTGGTTCTCCCATTGAAGTGCTTGGTGCAATAGTGAATGAAATGCAAGAAATGCAAAAACTGGGTATGCTTGAGATGGCTAGGGACTAGTCTAAAGACTTGGTTTAGCTTGAAAATGTATAGGTTGGCTATATGCAGATAATAAGGAAGATTACTTGAGTGATCTTGCTTGTATTCTTGCTTTCTTGAATGATCTTTTACCAACCCTTCTAAATGGACTTTGAATGGCTTTTTATAGGGGATTCAATGATTATGGGTTAAATGAATTCATATTAGACTGACATGAATTAGGATAAGGATTCAAAAAAATATGATCATTTGAACCTATTTTGCACTTGGATAATAGTACTGAAAAGGGGACACCCTAGGGTCCAACACTATAGTCCAAGTTGGACACTATTGTTCTAGAGACATAATTTTTCTAGGTTTTATTTATTGTCCCTATGTAAAATTGCCTACAAAATTTTAGATGTTGGATGTTTACAGATGACTGGGAGTAAGTAAAAAGGTGTCTGAAAGGGTCATGAAAGTAAACAAGAGGGACCTATGGATTGGGTGTCATTAGCCATGCTAAAGTTACCAATTTTTGTATTTTATATGATGACATTTGCCCGCATTTATTCTAGTGATACAACAAAGTGAAATACTAAGATAAAGGAAAAATAAAAAAGTGTACCTAAACTTACCTATAAAGGTAAAGCTTATAAAGTTGTGTGATGCTAGATATGCATAGACATAGTGTGAAGTGTGAATCTATAATTGAAAACATAGAGTAGATCAGTCCTTACTAGATACAATATATATAAAATAAGAACATACAAAATTTGGGTAAGAGAAAGAGAGAGAGGAAGAAAAAGGAATGAATACACCTCACTAGGTACGTGAACCAATAAAAAACTTATTGTGATGTTGGATTGTGCTAGGTGTGTGCTATACCAAAAGTAATATCATGAATGAAGTTGAGTGCTCAATTATCTATAAGTGGCTCAGGAATGCAAAGGCAGTCACTTTGGCTCCATCATCTCCTACTAAGTGAAGCTAATAAATCATGTGTGTGTCAATCAATGTTTGGACTATGTGTTCAATCCCTCTGAATAAGTGGCTTAAGAATACAAAGGCTATTTAGACCTGTGGCTCCATTATTACCCCATAAAGTGAAGCTATGAAGTGATACTAATATAGAATAGATGTCATATGAGATGGCTCAAGAGCCCATAGATGTTCTAAAAATATGACAATATGACATGGATAATCGAATGTATGATGGAAACTAGGCAAATCTTGGCCATTTTGAAAGATAGAGATTAGGTCTATATGAAATCCACTCTGAAACTGATGCACTAGGATTATGTGAAATCTAACTCAATAACTCAGGTACTCAGAAAGGTAAACTTGTATGAAAGTTCAACTTGAAAAATATTCCAACCACCTATAAATGGAGTAAGACATGTAACTATTTAGAATGCCTGGGTAATAAACTGAACTCAAAAACAAAAGAAGACCAATGTGCCGCACACATTGCCCCCAATCACTAGTGTCTAGAACATGGATTCTGATTTGGAAGTTATGTCAACTACCTAATCTAAAACTAGAAGTGAGAGCCATAATTTTGTGCATGATACCCCTTATATCTAGATTCCTCGAGAAAATTGTATTGAAATTGATAATTCTAATTGATCTAGATATATAAAAAACTATAGTTAAGCTAAATTTTTTGCCTATTACTAGAAAACTTGGGTGTTTTTATACCTAGATAAGAGTGCTAAAATGAGGACACCCTTGTGTTTAAAATTATTGTCCATTTCTAGTGCTATTATCCTATGCTAAAATTGATTGTTGATCTAGAATTGACATTATTTTTCCATTTTGTTCTGACTGGTTTGACCTCTAGATTCTAAACTAGGTGATCTGAATGCTACTATTTTGACTACTAGTAAATTTTATCTCTATGATAAAACCCTCTATTTTTTCCCCCCTCTTTTGAGGGTAGGAATGATTGAATCTGCAATGACTACCTTTAGAATAAAAAAAGTATTGAAAGTGTCTTATGCTACATAGATACATGATATAAGAATGATATTTGACAAGATATATCTAGATATAATAATGGTTTAAATTGAGAGATTGTTAGATCAATAGGGGTATGCCTAGATAGATATAAAAGTGTAGTATCATGTGTAATGTACTAAATTATAACTAAAAGTGTTAGTTTTTAGTTTGTTAGTTATTAGTTGGAGGGATGGAGAAAGATGTTCATCATGGCATCAAAGAAAATATGAAAATTCATGATATGGATCATGGCATTATAAGAAATAAAAATAAATCAAGCAAAAATAATAAAAAAGGAAGAAACAAGAAGCATACAAGGGTGACCCAAGGGCCAAGTAAACAAGGGATATGGGCACATGTCACTCAAACTAGAAAATAAGCATACAAGGCATGTTCAAATGCCATATGCACATATAATTGAAACAATCAAGTTGGCATGGAAGCCACATGATGTAGAGGAGTATAGGTAAAGGACATTAGAAAATGTCCTAAGATACACACATGAATATAAGATAAGGACATTGGCAAATGTCCTAAGGCACATATAGGAGATAAGTAGGAAATGGAAATGCAATCCAATAAGCTACGCTAAGTAAGAAGAGAAAGTATGTAATAACTAGAAAGATAGAATCACATCTAACAAATTAAAGTAAGAGTGAAAGCATGTAATATATTTTTAGTACAAGACTAAGTATATGCTAAGAGATACTCAATTGCTAGATACTAGTGAAATGTCAATATAGTAATCTGTATAATCTAGTAAGTAATGTACATCAAAATGATAATTTAGAGTGTGTGGTTTAGGAATAAAATAATTTGGATGGTGTAGTCATGTAAAAGATGACCCTAATAGGTATGTATATTAAAGTGTGTCTCGAATGTAGAAGTAGGATTTCCCATCAATGGGTAGAGTGAAGCAAACAAGTAGTTGGATGTCATTGCACACACTCAAAGAAGATCAAGTGAAGCATGGTAATGTAGATAAATCGACAAAAAATAAGCATAAAATAAAAAATGTAAGTCCTAGCATGATATTAGCAATGTAAAGCATGGATGATGCATATAATTTAAATGTTTTTGTTTTTTGACATATTTAAATGGTTTTGGATTTTTTGAATTGTTATAAATTATGTACAATCAACAATTTAGTAGACTATGCATATTAAATTGAAGAAAAACTATGTACAAGTAAGTTGGGAAGGAATGATACTAACGGATGAGTCTCATGGGAGACACCCTATCATAGTGTCTTGTACCGAATAAAGGAATTATGTATGATTGTGAGGCACAAAGGAATGGTTGAGAATATGACTCTGAATATTCTGATGCATAGTTGATATCTTAAAAATCATAATAACATGTATTATTCCACTCATCATTATCATCTTGATTTTGAACCAGTAGAATGCTAGTGTTAACTTTTATTGTATCTAGATCTTTTCCTTTGATAAATTGTATATGTGAATGATTTGCCTTAGGATGTTCAATAAATCTCAAACCTTGGTGATAAACATTATCAGTTATGAGAATAGGAGTAGTGATGCCTTGAGCCTGCTTACTCAACCCTTGACCTTGATAATCAAACTTTTGAAAATATTTTTGACCAAACCCATACTACTTTGAAAGTTGAACCTCATTTTAGAGAGGTAGATTTGCATATTTTTTGTGTTTTACTTGTGCTTGTGTTACTATTTATTATTCATATTTTGATTTTTGATCCTTTTGTTGTTATAAATTATGCTTTAGTAACCACTTTTGTACTATTTTTGAATTTGACCTTTGAATGATTTTTAAATCACTAGTTGTAGAGTTACTTTGATTTCATGTTTTGATATGTAACATTGCTGGAAACCAATTGACTAGGTGAAGGTGCATATACATGATTGACACTAGGGTGACTTTGACATTTTTGTATTATCATATGATTTTCCAATGTTATGATCTTATCATGTGATAGTTGATTCTATGTTTGTAAATCTAAAATTAACTTGCTCATACTGGTGATGTAATCCCTTAGAGTCTCACAATTGCAAAGCCTAGTTTCTTCCAATTGAACATGTAAGTACATATGTTGAAGATGGTTTGATGAGGCTATAGGGTGAATGTATGCATTAGGAACAATAGTATAGGCTGCCTCACCTTTTAGAGAGGTGATATCATGGACCTGGTTAGAGAGAAAGTAGCTATCACCCTCTTGAGGGAGAGGAGGCGAAAGGATTTCTTTCCTCTACATGAAATATGACATTGAAACAAGAGTATCCAAGGAGGCATATACATCTAGGTATAAACCATGTATATTGGTTAAAATTAATGTAAGTGGAGTTATAAATTGTATAGTAATATGATTATAGAGAACATTCCACATGAGAGATATCAAACAAGGAAAATAAAGCATGAACTTGTGCATGAATGCATTATAAACTTCAACATGTGCTATGACATTTCTAATGTGTTTAGCAAGATAAACTTGAATTTTTTTTCATATGAGAGATATAAAGTAAAGGATAGAGATCATGATTTTTTGCATAAAAAACATATAAACTTTTGACATGTAACATAACATTTCAAATACATTTATCAAAATAGATTTAGTAATTATTTCATATGAGCAAAAGAGAATATGAAAAAAGAATTTTGTGAATTTTTGGCAATGAATTTTTTAATATCATCCCATATAATAAAACATAAACATGAAATGTAAAGGATCAAGCTTTGTACTAGCATATGATAAACTTTGTCATTCATGTACATGATAGGACCCCTTATGGTTTCCTTATTTTTTGAAAGAAATGTAATAAAAATGTGTACATAAGTGAGAATCATTTTTTTAATTTTGTTATGAATGTAAAGTGATACCTCAAGAAGCAAATAGGTGCTAGTACATGCAACTAGGGATGTAACAGCAATCGTTTTACAAAATACTATGAATTTTTGAAATTGAAGTTCAATTTTTTATTTAAGTATGCAAGTAAAAATTTAATAAATTTATGGGAAAGCATTTGATTTAATGGGACCTAGTAGATGTAACTAGTGTTTTGAAGATTTTTTTTTTGAAATTACTATGAATTTTTTAAATTTGAAGTGATTTTTTGATTTTAATATTCAATTAAAAATTTAGAAAATTATTGAAAAATTACTGGGAGATAGTTGATGCAACTAGGGTTTGAAATAACATTAATTTTGAAATTAATATTGAATTTGAGAATTTGAATCAAATATCTGATTTATATATGCAAGCAAAAAATCAACAGATTGTTGGATTAATATTAGAAAATTTTTGGGAGCTAGTTGATGCAACTAGGGTTTGAAATAAATTTATTTTAAAATTTACTAAATTTTTTTAAAATTTGAGAGGAATTTATAATTTTAATATTCAAGATAAAATTCAAAAAATAAAGTGAAAAAATAGCTAATAATTTACCCTAGGATTTTTAGGGTTTTTATGCAAAATTCAAAGTAAGTCAGGTTCACCAAATGATTTACTATTTTTTAGAATAACGGAGTTTTAATAAATAGGTCTGAGTAGGGTAAATAAGTAAATAATGGAAAATAATTAAGCCACTGATTTATGTAAACATATTGTATTTTTACCTTTTTTAAAAATAGTAACAATAGAGAGAAAATCAAACTTAGCTGGAAACTGATTGAGATAGATGTTGCAAGGTCTAGAAAATTTTGTGCAGGCTTGGGAGTCTACCATAAATATGATCTTGGAGTTTGTTTCTAGATTGGATAGGAGCACCAAAAGTGGGACACCCTACTATTCAATGTTATAGTCCTTTTTTAGCATTTTTGTTTAGGAGATATGAGTTTTATGGGTTCTACTCGATAGGTATGTGTTACACTATCAATGAAATATTGAAGCCCAAAAGTCTATGAAGCTCATTGTGTGTCTATTTTAATCTTAAAATCCCTAAAAGCTCTTCATACTTGAAATTGAATGACAACTTGGGAAAGAAAGAGATGGGGTTAGTGTGTAAAGGACACACTAGATGAACTTCACACCCCATGTGTGGGCATGCTGCCTACATACCAATAATCTGAGGAGGGATCAAGCTATATGTATTTATCCTATTGAAGTGCTTGGTGCAATAGTGAATGAAATGCAAGAAATAAAAAAATTGGGTATGCTTGAGATGGCTAGGGACTAGTCTACAGACTTGGTTTAGCTTGAAAGTGTATAGGTTGGATATATGTAGAGAATAGGGAAGATTATTTTAGTTGTCTTGCTTGTATTCTTACTTGCTTGAATGATCTTTTTCCAACCCTTCTAAATTCACTTTGAATGGCCTTTTATAAGGGATTTAATGATCATGGGTTAAATGAATTCACGTTAGGTTGACATGAATTAGGATAAGGATTTAGGAAAATATGACTATTTGGACCTATTTTGCACTTGGACAACAACATCAAAAAGAGGACACCTTAGGGTCCAGCGCTATAGTCCAAGTTGGGCACTGTTGTCCTTGCTAGGGGGCACCAAGAACAACAAACATGCACTGATACCCAACTATTTGGATCTTGCTCTCCACAAATAAGAGCACAATATGATTACCTTGTATTAGAAACTAAACATGGAATTATACCAGAATGAACAAGTAACTAGAATTCACACATAACACAGAATATGAGAGACAATACACTATCTTGTATTAATACTCATACAGAAAAGAATACAATAAAGAGACGCCACACTCTTCCACCTTACAGAGGCTTCCCACACCTCAAGTGTACAGTAATTTTTCTTCAAAAGTTCACTCTCCTACCAAAAATGGTCCCAACACACAACTCACACACAGAATTGGTGTTCACCTCTCCAACTAGTAAGTAATAACCCTGCCAGTACACCAAGCACTCTAAAGTACTTCAAGTAGATCTCCCATGAACCTGCAACCTGCAATTCAATAGACCATACTTATACATGTAGATCTCCTATGAGCTTGCAACAACCTGCAACTTAATGATCTTACAATGGAAGGATCTTCCTTGCCTTCCTTTTCAGCTCATAATTACAATACATGCCAATGGGTCTATAAATAGATCCCAGACTTAAACAATAACTTAGACTCTTAATTTAGAATAATTATCCATGCAGCTCAAGACTCGAAATAGCCTTTACATGCAAACACTCAATTCAACTAACTAACTGTTCATGCAACGAACAGTTCTGGAACACACAGGCGATCGACGTCGGTCCCTGTCTGACTGGTGCTGACCGACATCGACCGACTCCCTACCGATGCCGGTTTCCTTTTGCATTCATCATGATCGATGTCAGTCATACTGCCGACGCCAGTACTTTTGGAACTCAGCAACCTCTCCATGTCTGCAACAAGTTGAAGCTTTTAGCTCCACAACCTAACAATCTCCCACTTGGAGATAAATAGTTGCAACTGTACCTGTACCTGTACATCATCTAATTTATTTCCTTGGCTCTATATCCCTCTTCAAGATTAATCTTGAAGACCAACCACCACAAATCTTGTAGTGCAACACCTGTCATCCAAATCACCTGCCACATCTACATCTACAACCCATGTAAAAAATAACTTGACCCTGCATAGCATGTGCACCTGCTACTGGTCCCTCTAAGAATCCAATGAACTACCCTCCAATGCTTCTTTCCTAGATTGGCTCCAAACTTGTGACAACTCCCACTGCTTGGGAAAACTTAGGTTTAGTACACATGTACTTAACCTCATTATGTGAATCAAGACACTGTTCTGTGAACTGTCCAACCATCGATGTGCTAACCAGTCTCACACAATCATCCTGAAACAAAGTCAACCTGTGATTTTCCATGTCCTTAGAACACACTCATGCCAAAGAATATTTCTGCTCCCAGATTCCTCATGACATACTTTGAACTAGCTTTACCTTTAGTTTAGTAACTCCCTGCATATGCAACTCTGCAACAAGCACACAATACAGTAATAGGATAATGTAGCTAATATTATCCAATCTGGTAAAGAGAAACACAATGGTCAAACCTCCATTGTCTTGTAGCTTACTTAAGACCATATACCCTGGCCTTCCGTCTCACATGTCCATTTTTGCTCTTCTTTATCCTAAACATCCATGCCAAACTCCCACTGTTTCCTGGATCTACCTGTTCTGCTTCTTTAATAACTTCCTGGTTCTTCACCATTAGTGAGAAACAAGTAGTGTAAAGAAGGGAAATGACAAATTGAGGCTTACTTACCCTTTTCAGTCCTCCATATGGGTGCTTGAGACTCCTTGATAGCTTGCTGTCCACCCAAAATTTGTCTCAATCACCGATGCCAGTCACATCTCAGTCTGCACCTGACCGATGTCAGTTCCTATGATTGCCTCATCACTGACGTTGGTTTCCCCTAACCAACATTGGTGTTTATGGTCCCTAAGTCACTGACATCAGTCTGCACATAGCCGACGTCGATCCCTGTCTAGACACTGACGTCAATTTTCTAACCGACATCGGTCTCTGTGTTTTTCTTGTGAGAACTGACTTCTACCCACGAGCTCCTTTTGGATCAAACCCTTTTCCAAATCACCCTTGATCTACTCAAAATTCTTCTGCCCCTTGTGCTGAACTCTGTCTGTCACCTTCTCCTTGAAAACCATTGTTTTCCTATTCTTGTCACTAACATCAGATCTCTCAAGAAACGTCACTTTCTTCTTCTGCATACAGAAATCTTAATTCATACTCTTCAAATTTGAAAGCATACCCTTTGACTCAAGAACATGCATCTCCTTCTTATTCATGTGACCAAGCCTATTAAGCCACATCTTCGAATCTACAACTGAAGTAGATAACCCAGAAAGAGAATCAGTAATACAAGTAGATAGATAAAGTGTACCTACTTTCTTACTTCTTGCTACAACAAGTGCACCCTTGGTAACCTTCCAAGAGTCCGCTATGAGAGTTACTGTGCAACCCTCATCACCCAAACTTCTTACAAAAATCAAATTCTACTCTAGAACTGGGACATGCATGACCTCCTTCAACACCCATGTGTTACCTGTCTGCAATTTCAGCTTCACTTTCTCTTTGCCAACCATCTGACAAGGCTTACCATACCCTAAACAAATTTCTCCAAAGTCTCCCTGGACATACTCATGAAAAAATTCCCTATTTGGGAATGCATGAAAAGAGGCACCAAAATCTAAAACCCAGGATTCTACTTTATCTAAAGAACATACCAGTGCATCCTATGCAACGTAATCGGTAACATCTGGTTCTTCATGTCCTTCATGCTGATTTTCATTCACCCAACAATCTCTCTTTAAGTGCCCTTGCTTTCCACACTTCCAGCAGGTTATTCTGCCATACCTGGACTTAGATCTCCTGTCTATCTTGGACCTTGATCTCCCATGCTCCATCTTCTCTCTTTGCCTTCCTCTACCTTCAACACTCAAAGCATTCTCTGATGATTCACTTGTGATTTTTATACGTATCTCTTCATTCAAGATCACACTCAAAACATCATCCACTTTTAAAATTTTTGAAGTAGATGCAGTATTGCTAACTGCCATTACCAAACTCTCTCAGCTTTCAGGTAATGAGCACAATATTAAGAGAGCCTTAATTTCATCATCAAAATCAATATTGAATGAACTTAACTGGTTTACCAAACCATGAAAATCACTAAGATGACTATGTACAGATTCACTATCCAACATTTGCAAATTAAATAATCGCTTCATAAGAAATACCTTATTCGAAGCTGAGGGTTTTTCATATAAATTTGCCAAAGATTCCATCAACTCTACCATTGTCTTGGCCTGTGATAAGTTAGAAATCACAGATGATGCAAGGCTCAACCTTATAGATCCCAGAGCCTTCCGATCAAGAACCTCCCATTCTTCATCCTTCATATCTGTGGGCTTGCATGCAACCCCACCCAACGGTAAGTACAAATCTTTTTGATATAGATAATCTTCTATCTGTATCCTCTATAATTGGTAGTTCTTGCCATTAAACTTCTCCATTCGTAGCTTACTTTCATCTGCCATTGCTATACTCCCACTCCAACAGAAACCCCTATGAGCAACTTGTAATCAACAAACACTAACCAGATCTAAACCAACCTGTTAGTAAACCCAACCAAAAGCTCTGATACCAATTTGTTAGGGGGCACCAAGAACAACAAACATGCACTGATGCCCAACTGTTAGGATCTTGCTCTCCACAAATAAGAGCACAGTATGATTACCTTGTATTAGCAACTAAACACGGAATTATACCAGAATGAACAAGTAACTAGAATTCACACATAGCACAGAATATGAGAGACAATACACTATTTTGTATTAATACTCGTACAAAAAAGAATACAATAAAGAGACGCCACACTCTTCCACCTTATAGAGGCTTCCCACACCTCAAGTGTACAGTAATTCTTCTTCAAATGTTCACTTTCCTACCAAAAACGGTCCCAACACACAACTCACACATAGAATTGGTGTTCACCTCTCCAACTAGTTAGTAATAACCCTGCCAGTACACCAAGCACTCTAAAGTACTTAAAGTAGATCTCCCATGAACCTGCAACCTACAATTCAACATACCATACTTATACATGTAGATCTCCTATGAGCTTGCAACAACCTGCAACTCAATGATATTACAATGGAAGGATCTTCTTTGCCTTCCTTTTCAGCTCATAATTACAATACATGCCAATGGGTCTATAAATAGATTCCAAACTTAAAAAATAACTTAGACTCTTAATTTAGAATAATTATCCACGCAGCTCAAGACTCGAAATAGCCTTTACATGCAAACACTCAATTTAACTAACTGTTCGTGCAACAAATAGTTTTGGAACACACAGGTGACCGACGTCGGTCCCTGTCTGACTGGTGCTGACCGACGTCAACCGACTCCTTACGATACTGGTTGCCTTCTACATTCATCATGACCGACGTCAGTCATACTGCCAATGCCGATACTTTTGGAACTCAGCAACCTCTCCATGTCTGCAACAAGTTGAATCTTTTAGCTCCACAACCTAACAATCTCCCACTTGGAGATAAAAAGCTACAACTGTACTTGTACCTGTACATCATCTAGTTTGTTTCCTTGGCTCTGTATCCCTCTTCAAGATTAATCTTGAAGACCAACCACCACAAATCTTGTAGTGCAACACCTGTCATCCAAATCACCTGCCACATCCACATCTACAACCCATGTAGAAAATAAATTGACCCTGCATAACATGTGCACCTACTGCTGGTCCCTCTAAGAATCCACTGAACTACCCTCCAATGATTCTTTTCCAGATTGGCTCCAAACTTGTGACAACTCCCATTGCTTGGGAAAACTCAGGTTTAGTACACATGTACTTAACCTCATTATGTGAATCAAGACACTGTTGTGTGAACTGTCCAACCATCGGTGTGCTAACCGGTCTCACACAATCATCCTGAAACAAAGTCAACCTGTGACCTTCCATGTCCCTAGAACACACTCATGCCAAGAATCTTGCTGCTCCCAGATTCCTCATGACATATTTCTGAACTAGCTTTACCTTTAGTTCAGTAACTCCCTACATATGCAACTCTGCAACAAGCACACAATACAATAATAGGATAATGTAGCTAATATTATCCAATCTGGTAAAGAGAAACACAATGGTCACCTTCTCCTTGAAAACCAAGGCTTTCTTGTTCTTGTCACTAATATCGGATCTCTCAAGAAACATCACTTTCTTCTTCTACATACAAAAATCTTGATTCATAATCTTCAAATCTGAAAGCATACCCTTTGACTCAAGAACATGCATCTCCTTCTTATTCATGTGACCAAGCCTATTAAGCCACATCTTCAAATCTACAGCTGAAGTAGATAACCCAGAAAGAGAATCAGTAATACAAGTAGATAGATAAAGCGTACCTACTTTCTTACCTCTTGCTACAACAAGTGAACCCTTGGTAACCTTTCAAGAGTCCACTGTGAGAGTTACTATGCAACCCTCATCACCCAAACTTCTTACAAAAATTAAATTCTGCTCCAGAATTGGGACATGCATGACCTTCTTCAACACCCATGTGTTACCTATCTACAATTTCAGCTTCACTTTCCCTTTGCCAACTATCTGACAAGGCTTACCATCCCCTAAACAAATTTCTCTAAAGTCTCCCTAGACATACTCATGAAAAAATTCCCTATTTGGGGATGCATGAAAAGAGGCACCAGGATCTAAAACCCAAGATTCTACTTTATCTAAGGAACATACCAGTGCATCTTGTGTAACGTAATCTGAAACATCTAGTTCTTCATGTCCTTCATGCTGATCTTCATTCACCCAACAATCTCTCTTTAAGTGCCTTTGCTTTCCACACTTTCAGCAGGTTATTCTGCCATACCTAGACTTGGATCTCCTGCCTATCTTGGACCTTGATCTCCCATGCTCCATCTTCTCTCTTTGCCTTCCTCTGCCTTCAACACTCAAAACATTCCCTGATGATTCACCTGTGCTTTTCTTGCATATCTCTTCATTCAAGATCACACTCACAACATCATTCACTTTTAAGATTTTTGAAGCAGACGCAGTATTGCTAACTGCCATTACCAAACTCTCCCAGTTTTTAGGTAATGAGCACAAGATTAAGAGAGCCTTAATTTCATCATCAAAATCAATATTGACTGAACTTAACTGGTTTACCAAACCATGGAAATCACTAATATGACTATGTACATATCCACTATCCAACATTTGCAAATTGAATGATCGCTTCATGAGAAATACCTTATTTGAAGCTGAGGGTTTTTCATATAAATTTGCCAAAGATTCCATCAATTCTACCGTTGTCTTGGCCTGTGATAAGTTAGAAATCACAGACGATACAAGGCTCAACCTTATAGATCCCAGAGCCTTTCGATCAAGAACCTCCCATTCTTCATCCTTCATATCTGTGGGCTTGCATGCAAGCCCACCCAATGGTAAGTACAAATCTTTCTGATACAGATAATATTCTATCTGCATCCTCCATAATTGGTAGTTCTTGCCATTAAACTTCTCCATTCGTAGCTTACTTTCATCTGCCATTGCTATACTCCCACTCCAACAGAAACCCCTATGAGCAACCTGTAATCAACAAACACTAACCAGATCTAAACCAACCTGTTAGTAAACCCAACCAAAAGCTCTGATACCAATTTGTTAGGGGGCACCAAGAACAACAAACATGCACTGATGCCCAACTGTTAGGATCTTGCTCTCCACAAATAAGAGCACAATATGATTACCTTGTATTAGCAACTAAACACGGAATTATACCAGAATGAACAAGTAACTAGAATTCACACATAACACAGAATATGAGAGACAATACACTATCTTGTATTAATACTCGTACAGAAAATAATACAATAAAGAGACGCCACACTATTCCACCTTATAGAGGCTTCCCACACCTCAAGTGTACAGTAATTATTCTTTAAAAGTTCACTCTCCTACCAAAAATGGTCGCAACACACAACTCACACACCGAATTGGTGTTCACCTCTCCAACTAGTTAGTAATAACCCTGCCAGTACACCAAGCACTCTAAAGTACTTCAAGTAGATCTCCCATGAACCTGCAACCTGCAATTCAACAGACCATACTTATACATGTAGATCTCCTATGATCTTGCAACAACCTACAACTCAATGATCTTACAATAGAAGGATCTTCCTTGCCTTCCTTTTCAGCTCATAATTACAATACATGCCAATGGGTCTATAAATAGATCCCAGATGTAAACAATAAATTAGACTCTTAATTTAGAATAATTATCCATGTAGCTCAAGACTCAAAATAGCCTTTACATGCAAACACTCAGTTCAACTAACTAACTGTTCATGCAATGAACAGTTCTGGAACACACATGCGACCGACGTCGGTCCCTGTCTGACTAGTGCTGACCGACGTCGACCGACTCCCTGCCGATGCCGGTTGCCTTCTGCATTCATCATGACCAATGTCGGTCATACTGCCGATGCCGATACTTTTGGAACTCATCAACCTCTCCATGTCTGTAATAAGTTGAAGCTTTTAGCTCCACAACGTAACAGTCCTAGAGACATACGTTTTTTGGGTTTTGTTTATTGTCCCTATGTGAACTTGCTTGTAAAATTTTAGATTTTGGATGTTTATGAATGATTTGGAATAATAAAAATGGTGTCTATAAGGGTCATGAAAGTAAGAAAGAGGGACCTATGGATTGGGTATCATTAGCCATGCTCAGGTTATCAGTTTTTGTATTTTATATCTTATTATTTTTGCATAAAAACCTTAAACATCTCAGGGTAAATTATTTATAATTTTTTTATACACTTTCCTAATTTTTTATATATTTAAAAATAAAAAATCTACAAAATTATTAAAAAATTATCATATATTTTGTTAAAACCCTAGTTTTCACACACTAGGTCCTTTTTGCATACAAACACATTCCAAACACTAGGAAAAATATATTGTGAATTTTAATAATATTTTCTTATTTTTCCTAATTTTTTCAAGAAAATTTTTACAAATTTTCTATAAATTCATATCAATTTTTTAAAATTATCATACTAATTTTAAAAAATTCATTCAATAATCCCTAGTTGCATTAACTAGCTACCAGTTATTTTCCAATACTTTTCCAATTATTTTTTGAATTTTTAGTTATATATCAAACTTAGAAAATCAATTTTAAATTAAAGAATCCATAGTATTTTGCATAAATATTTTTGAAAAAGATTTAGTTACATGTACTAGCTCTTATTTTGCTTATTGCGGTATCATGTTACATGTTTGGGAGCTCCATATCCTTTTTGCACAAATTTCAATTAGCTATTTTTAGGACTTTACATTTCTTATATTCAATAATTTCCTTTTTTTAACACATTGCCTATTAAAACTTATTGAAAAACATTCAAATAGATTATAAATTATTTTTCTACTTTCACAATGGCCCAATATATCAGTTTTGATGAAACTGGTAAAAGAGAACTTCAAGAATTCTTAACAAAACATTTGGATATACAAGATGACATGATTAGAATTCTATAAGAGTAACAAAAAAAAGTGAACAATGGTCAATATTCTCAAATCGTAGAGAAACTAGTTGAAAATGTTACTATGAGGGTAACTATGTCTCAACAACCCCCTATAATAGCCCAACCTGCCTCTATGCCACTAGTTACAACTAGTATATCCTTCTCTCTTGATGTGGCAGCCCTTGTGCAAGAGATAATATCTCTTCAATCCAAGGTGTTACATCTTGAGCAAGGTACCACTAGACCTATGTAGGATTTAGATTCTTTTTCTCTTTTGCATACACCACTGGCATGTCACATTGCTTCTACACCCTTGCTACAAGGTTTTGTTCAACCCAAGCTTACTCTTTCAGATGGAAAGGGTGATCCAAAGCCACATTTGAGAACATTTCATGTAACATACTTGGACTATGTACCCAATAACTAGCTACTTACCAAGCTATTTCCATGGATCCTAAAGGATTATGCTTTATAATGGCTCTATAGTCTACCGAATCAGTCAATTCATGCATTTAATCCTTTAACTAACATGTTATTAGCACACTTCAACATTAAATTTGGTGATAAGGTTTCATATTCTCAAATTGCTTAATAAAAATAATGACCAAATGAGCATCTCACGGATTATGTTCTTTAGTATAAGGCCATCTTGGATAAGATGACTAGTCCCATGGTAGATTAAGAGTTACAGGGCCTCTTCAAATAGAGTCTTCTACTAGCACTTCATGAGTTGATTATGTTCAAGTGATTCTCTTCGTTCACTGAATTGTGTCATACACTAAAGGAAAGAGAAGTGAAACTCATTTCAATGGGCAAAATCAAATATACAATCATTCCAGACACAACTAATAAGAGTAATAGTAAATTCCCATACAAGGTCAAGTTTAATGATCCAAAAAGATAGAATCAACCTACAGTGAATGCAGTTTCAGAGCCTCCTCAGTATATAGTTTTATTAGCACCCCCTCAACATACTTTCTCACATCTTTTGGTTCCTCTAGCCATGGTTTTATAGTAGCTTTTGGATTGTAATATCATATCTCTCCCTCCTATTTAGGAAGTTGATCCAACCAAACCTCTTCCCAAGGGATATGATCAATAGGCATTTTGTCATTATCATAGGGCACTAAGACACACTATAAACAAATGCATCAGATTGAAACATAAGATACAGGACTTGATAGATGATAATCTACTTGGTCTTGGCACTTTAGTTGAGTCTCCATAGGCAAAACCAACACAAGATAAAGCTTTGAAAATATTCTCAAATCCATTTCCACAATAATGAAAATAGTATATAGGGGACACATTAGGGGTTCACCATGCATATCATGCACATCCACCACTAGTTACATACTAGGCACCTTCAATTGAGTCACATACTTTGAGTGGTATGATCGATGTATATGAGTCCAAAGTTCTAGCTAGACCTTCGATATCCTTCTTAGATCAAGTTATTATGAAGGATAATTTAGATTATAATGCACTCTTTATTAGAGCACATATTCATAATCAACCCATTCATAATGTTCTCATCGATAATGGTTCTAGTGTCAACATGTGTACCATTACATAATTATAGCATTTGGGCTATTTAGAGTAAGATATTACCCCGATAGATACAATTATCAGTGGATTTAGTGGGCACATATAGAGTTCATTGGGTGAGATTTTACTTTCTTTATAGACTAGTCCAACACATGTGACCACACATTTCACTATAGTTCTTAGTGTAGGAGTTTTTGATATGTTACTTGGTCACCCATGGATTTATAAAATTCAAGTAGTACCATCTATAGTTCATAGATACATGAAATTCATTCATGTTAATCAAGTTATTATAGTTGGTGGAGTTCCATATGAGTTACCACTCCCTACTTCAGATCCATCTTCTTTGTAGTCATCAGTTATAGCTTCTCCACCAGTTTTAGTTTCCCCACTATTTATAATTCTTCCTCTGGTACCAATTCAGACAAAATTGACACATCCATCACTAGTATAGAGGGTTCATACACCTCCACAACTTTGGGATTATATATAGCTTATAGCTACATTTTTCACACCCATAGTAGTTTCATTGAGATCTCATGGGTCTACACATAAAGCACATGTTTAGAGAGTTTATCCTACTTAAAAATGGGTCCTTAATATCCCTAAAGTTACATCCACTTCTTAAAGTTATAATAGGAGCATACAATCAATTTCTACTTTAGATATGACAAAACATTTACAATGCACATAGCTTTTAGAATCATTATCTCAGCCTTTCCATTGTGCTTCACTATCATGCATGATACCTTTGTTCGATACAAGACACTATGACAAGGAGTCTCATTTGAGGTTCATTGGTTAGTATCATCCTATCCCAGCCTACTTATACATAATCTCTTTTTCTTGATTGTACATAGCTTATATATAAATGTAAAAATAATACAAAAAAATTTAAAATACAAAAACATTTAAATTTATCAAAATATCAAAAATATTTTTATTATATGCATCATCCATGCTTTAAATTACTACTATCATGATAGAACTTACATTTTCAATGTGTGTAGTGACATCTAGCTACTTGATTACTTCATTATACCAATTGAGAAGGCATTCCTACTTCTACATTTGAGTCACACATTGATATACATACCCACTGGGGGCATTTTCTACATGACTACACCATCTAGGCTATGTCATTCTTACACCACACACTCTAGTTATCATGTTGACATATATTACTTATTAGATTACATAGATTACTACATCGACATTTCAATAATATCTATCATTTGTGTATTATCTTAGCATATACCTATTCTTGTACTAATGTGTCTTGCATAATTTCATCTGGATTTGATTAGTTTGATATGATTGCACCTTTCCAATTTTTGCATGCTTTCCTTTTTTTATTTGTTTAGTTTGATGTCATTACATTTATAGTTATATTTTTGTTTCTTATGTGTGCCTTAGGACATTTTCCAATGTCCTTTGCTTTTATTCATGTGTGTGTACCTTTGGACATTTACCAATGTCCCTTACTTGTACTTTTGTATGTGCATGTGGCCCTTGTGCCAATATTTTATTGTTTCAAATTATATGTGTATGTGGCATTTGAACATGCCTTTTATGCTTTCTTTCCAATTTGAGTGATATGTTCCCATGTCCCTTGTTTGCATGGGCCCTTGGCCAACCTTGTATGCTTCTTGCTTTGTATGCTTGTTGCTTGATGGCTTGTCCTTCTTTACAATGCCATGATCTATATCATGCATATATCTTGATTTATTTGATACCATGGTGGACATCATGTTCCATCCCTCCTTGAAAACTAACAACTAAAAACTAACAACTAACAACTAACAATTGAAAACTAATAACTAACAACTAACATTTAACATTTCTAGTTCTAATTCCATACATTGTACATACTTTTACATTGTTATATCTATATAGGCATACCCCTATTGATCTAACAATATCTCAATACAAACATTTATATATCTAGAGATATCTTGTCAAATATCATTGCTATATCATGTATCTATGTAGCATAACACACTTGCAAGACTCTTTTCTTCTAAAGGCAGTCATTATAGGTTCAATCATTCCTACCCTTAGAAGAGGGGGAAACAAACATGAGTTTTATCATAGAGATCAAAGATATTAATAGTCAAAACAACAATATTCATATCACCCATTTTATAATCTAGAGGTCAAACCAATTAGAACAAAACAAAGAAACAATGATAATTCTGGATCAAAAACTAGTTTTAGCACAAGATAACATCACCAAAAATGGATAGCAACATCGTGTCTTCATTTTAGTGTTCTTATCTAGGAAGAAAACATCCATGTTTTCTAGTAATCAATAAATTTTTTAGCTCAACTATAGTTTTTGTACATATAGATCAGTCAGAATCAATAGTTTAAATACAATTTTCTTAGGGAATCCAGATATAGGGGTTATCATGCGTAGCATGATGAATCTCACTTCTAGTTTTAGATTAGGTAGTTGACATAAATTTTAGATAAAAATCCATGTTACAGACACCAGTGATTGGGGGTAGTGTGCACAACATATTTATCTTATTTTGTTTCTGAGTTCAATTTATTACCCAGGTATTCTCAATAGTTTTGTGCCTTACTTTATGTTCAGGTGGTTGGCATCATTCTCAAGTTGAAATTTCATACAATTTTAACTTCTTGAGTACCTGAGATCCTGAGTTGGCTTTCACTTAAGCATATTGCATCAATTTTATAGTGGATTTCATACAAGCCTACCCTCCATCTTTCAAAATGACCAAGAGTGGCCTAGTTTCTAGCATACATTCAACTATCCACACCAAATTATTATATTTTCAGATCATCCATGGGCTCCATGATCCATCTCATATGATATATATTATATAAATTTGTCACTTCATAGCTTCACCTCATAGGGTAATGATAGATCCAAAGGGCCAACCTTGATATTCTTGAGCCATCTATTCAGAGGGATTGGACACAAAGTCTAGACATCGATTATCACATGCATGATCATCTAGCTTCACTTAGTAGGTGATGATGGAGACAAAGGGCCAGGATTTATATTCTTGAGCTACTTTCCATGGGATTGATCAATTAGCTCTATTCATGATATAAATTTTAGTACAACATCATATCACACATCTAACATTACTTAGCTTTACTTAGTATCATAACATATTTTGTATTGGTTTGCTTACTTATGAGTTTTATCTGTTCCTTTCTCTTCCTTTTTATATTATTGTTTTATATCATATATGATAAGAATTGAACCAATATTTGTTTCATTTATCATATTCACACTTGCACAATGTGATCTTTATGCACTCTGCAACATTACTCAGCATCACACAAGCTTCATAGGCTTCACCATTGCAGGTAAGTTTAGGTATGCTTTCTTTTTTTTAAATTTATCCTAGTATTTCACTTTGTTACATCACTAAAATAAAGTGGGGGCAAATATAGTCATGTAAAATGCAAAATTTGATTACTTTAGTGTGGCTAATGACACTCAATCCATAGGTCCTCCTACTTATTTTTACAATCCTCATAGGCTTTTCTTTCACTGATTCCAAATCATCCATAGCCTTTTGGAATTAAACCTTATAGACCCAGATAGCTCTTTTAGGCCTAGATCTACCCCCTAGGTCTCATTCCCTCTGGACAACAATGCCCAACTTGGACAGGAATGCTAAAACCCAAGGTGTCTTATTTTTGGCACTATTATCCAAGTGCAAATTTGGTTCAAACGATCATATTTTCCTGAATCCTTCTCTTAATTCATGTTAGCCTGACACAAATTCATTTAACCCATAATCATTAGGTTCCCTATAAAAATCCATTCAAAGTCCATTTAGAAGGGTTGGTACTCATTTATAAGAGATAAACAAGAATATAAGCAAATACACTCAAGCACTTTTCTCTATTCTCTGAATACAACCTTCCAATATTATTCCAAGCCTATTCAAACCCTTTCAACAGTCCTTATCCATATAAAATACACCCACTTTCATATCTAGTTGCATTTTTATACACAATTACACCAAGCACTCCAATGGGAGAACTACATTAGCTTGATCCCTCCTTGGAGTATTGGTATGTAGGCAACATGCCCACACATGGGGTGTGAAGTGCGTTCAATGTATCCTTTACACACTAATACCTTCTCTCTCTTTCTAAAATTATTATTAAAATATTTATTATTTATTATATCACATTGGGTTCATTAAATGTTTTATTGTTTTTTTAAAATAATGGAGTTTTATTCCTAACTAATAAACGAGTCTAGTGTAAAATAAATTAGTAAATAACGTGTAATAATTAATCCAATTATTTATGTAAATATATTATATTTTTATTTTTCTAAAAATAGTAATAAATAAGAGAAAATATGACTTAGCTTATTCTGAGCTATCTAGCTTGAGACAGGGTTTGAGAATTTAGGTACAAGATTGAGATAGTGTCAAAAATATATTCGTAAACTTTATTTTTTGATTGGATAGGAGCACCAAAAGTGGGACACCCTACTACTCAGTGCTTTAGTCCTTTTTTGGCACTATTATCTAGGTGATCTTAGTTTTTTAGGTTCTATTTGATAGGTCTATGTTACCCTATCAATGAAATATCAAAGCTTGGAAGTCTACAGAGCTTATTGTGCATCTATTTTAATCTTCAAAGGCCCTAGAAGCTATTTGTGCTTGAAATTGAAAGGAAAATTTGAGAAAGAGAGAAGGGGTTAGTGTGTAAAGGATACATTAGATGCACTTCACACCCCATGTGTGGGCACACTGCCTACATACCAATACTCTAAGGAGGGATCAAGCTAATTTAGTTATTCCATTGAAGTGTTTGGTGCAATTATGTATAAAAATGAAACTAGATGTAAAAAAGAGTGTACTTTAGATGACTAGGGACTAGTGTAAGGGTTGAATAGGCTTGGGATAATATTGGAAGCCTATATGCAGAGAATAGGAAAAAATGCTTGAGTGTACTTGTTTGTATTCTTGCTTCTCTCTTGTAAATGAGTGTCAACCCTTCTAAATAGACTTTGAATGACCTTTTATAGGTAACTTAAATATCATAGGTTAAATGAATTCATGTTAGGCTAACATTAATTAAGATAAGTATTTAGGAAAATATGACCATTTGAACCATATTTGCACTTGGACAATAGTGCTAGAAATAGGACAACCTAGGTTTTAATGCTCCTCTCCAAGTTAAGTGTTATTTTCTAGAGGGAATGAGACTTGGGGGGATGGATCTAGGCCTGAAAGAGATACCTGGGTCTATAAGGGTTAAGTTTGAAAGGTTTTAGATGACTTGGAATTAGTAAAATAAAATCCTATGAGGTTTTTGCAAGCAAGTAGGAGGACTTATGGATTAGGTGTCATTAGCCACACTAAAGTAATCAAATTTTGCATTTTATATGACTACATTTGCCCTTCCTTTATTATAGTGATGTAGTGAAGTGAAATACTAAGATAAAGGAAAAAATATAAAGTGTACCTAAACTTACCTGTAAAGGTGAAGCCCATGAAGCTTACATGATGTTGAGTAATGCTAGATAGTGCATAAAGAGCACATTATGCAAGTGTGAATCTATGAAATGAAATAAAGATTGGATCAATTTTTATCATATGTGATATAAAATAAGAACATACAAATTCTAGGTAAAAAAAGGAATAGAAAGGAATGAATACATCTCACTGAGTACGTAAACCAAAATAAAACCTATTGTGATCCTGAGTAAGGCTGAATGATGTCAGATTGTGCCGGATGATATTGTATCAAAATTTATATCATGAACAGAGTTGAGTGCTCAATTCCCCAAGAAGTGGGTCAAGAATATAATGGCTATCCCTTTGGCTCCATCATTTCCTACTGAGTGAAGCTAGATGATCATGCATGTGATAATTGATGTCTAGACTATGTGCTTAATCCCTCTAAATAGGTGGCTCAAGAATACAAAGGCTGGCCCTTTGGCTCCATCATTACCTACTGAGTGAAGCTAGATGATCATGTGTGTGATAATTGATGTTTGGATTATCTCTTTAATCCCTCTGAATAATGGATCTTTATTCCTAATTAAAAAAATGGGTTTAAGTAGGATAAATTAGTAAATAATGTGAAATAATTAAGCCACTGATTTGTGTAAATAAATTGTATTTTTACCTTTTATAAAAATAGTAATAATAGAGAGAAAATCAAACTTAGTTGGAAACTAATTGAGACAGATGTTACAAGGTCTAGAATTTTTTATGCAAGCTTGGGAGACTATCATAAACAAGATCATGGGGTTCATTTTTGGATTGGACAAGAGTGTTGAAAGTGGGACACCTTGGTGTTTGATTCTATAGTCCTTTTCTAGAATTTTTGTCTAGGTGATCTAAGTTTTTTGGGTTCTCCTCGATAGGTCTGTGTTACCCTGTCAGTGAAATATCAAAGCTCGAAAGTCTATGAAGCTCATTATGCATTTATTTTAATATTAAAATCTCTAAGATCTCTTCATGATTGAACTTTAATGGTAACTTGGGAAAGAGAGAGAAGGGGTTAGTGTGTAAAGAATATGATGGATGCACTTCACACCTCATGTGTGGGCATGATGCCTACATGTCAATACTTCAAGGAGGGATCAAGCTAATGTAGTTCTCCCATTGAAGTGCTTGATACAACTATGTATGAAAATGAAACTAGATGTGAAATTGAGTGACTTAGAATGACTAGGGGCTGGTGTAAAGGTTTGAATAGGCTTGAAATACTGCTAGATGGTTGTATGCAAAGAATAGGAAAGAGTGCTTGAGTCTACTTTCTTTTATTATTATTTTTATCTTGTAAATGAGTGCCAACCTTTCTAAATGGAATTTTAATGGAATTTTGTAGGGGATTTAATGATCATGGATTAAATGAATTCAAATTAGGTTGACATGAATTAGGATAAGGATTCAAATGAATATGATTGTTAGAAGCTATTTTATACTTGGACAATAGCACCAAAAACATGACACCTTGGGTTTCAACACTCCTATCCAAATTGGGCACTATTTTCTAGAGGGAATGAGACCTAGGGGGATGGATCTAGACCTAAAAGATATGCCTAGGTATGCAAGGGTTAAGTTCAGAAGGTTGTGGATGACTGGGAATCAATGAAAGAAAAGCCTAAAAGGGTTATGCAAAAAATTAGGAGAACCTATAGATTAGGTGTCTTTATCCATGCTCAAGTAACCAAATTTCATATTTTATATGATTACATTTGTGCCCTTTTATTCTAGTGATGCAGTAAAGTGAAGTACTAGGATAAAGGAAAAAAATAGAAAGTGTACCTGAACTTACCTACAAAGGTGAAGCCCATGAAGCTTGTGTGATGTTGAGTAATGCTAGATAGTGCATAGAGAGCACATTGTGCAAGGATGAATCTACTATATGAAATAAAGAGTAGATCAATTCTTATTAAATTTGATATAAAACAAGAACATACAAAAATTGAGTCCAAAAAAAAAGAAGAGAAAGGAATGAATATACCTCACCAGGTACGTGAAATAATATAAAACCTATTATGATCATGAGTAAGGTTGAGTAATGCTAGATTATGTTGGATGATGATGTACCAAAATTTATATCATGAATAGTGCTGAGTGCTCAATTCCCTAGAAAGTGGATCAAGAATACAAAGGCTAGCCCTTTGGCTCCATCATCACCTACTAAGTGAAGCTAGATGATTATTCTTGTGATAATTGATGTCTGGACTATGTGTCAAATCCTTATGAATAGGTGGATCAAGAATACAAAGGCTGGTCCTTTGGATCCATCATTACCTACTGAGTGAAGCTAGATGATCATGTGTGTGATAATTGATGTTTGGACTGTATGTCCAATCCCTCTGAATAGGTGGCTCAAGAATACAAAGGTTGGCCCTTTGGTTCCATCATTGACCTATGAAGTGAAGCTATGAAGTAATATTGGTATAAAATAGATGTCATATGATATGGCTCATGGAGCCCATGGATGTTCTAAAAATTTGACAATGTGGCATGGATAATTGAATGTATGCTAGAAACTAGGCCACTCTTGGCCATTTTGAAAGATAGAGATTAGGCTTCTATGAAATCCACTCTAAAACTGATGCATTAGGCTTATGTGAAAACCAACTTGGGAACTTGGGTACTCAAGAAGTTAAAGTTGTATGCAATTTCAACTTGAAAAAGATTCCAACCACTTGCAGATGGAGTAAGGCACACAACTACTGAGAATGCCCAGGTAATAAATTAAACTCAGAATCAAAAGAAGACCAATGTGTCATGCAAACCCCTAATCACTGGCGTCTAGAACATGGATTTTGATCTGGAAGTTTTGTCAACTACCTAATCTAAAACTAGAAGTGAGAGCCATCATAACACACATGATACCCCCTATATCTAGATTTCGTAAGAAAATTGTATTGAAACTGATGATTTTGACTGATTTGGGTGTGCAAAAAATGTAGATGAGCTAAAATTTTTGCTTGTTATTGGAAAACCTAGGTGTTATTATGCTTGGATAAGAGTGCCAAAATGAGGAAACCCTTGTGTTTGGTATTTTTGTCCATTTTTGACACTATTGTCCTATGCTAAAACTAGTTGTTGATCTAAAATTGTCACTTTTTTCTTCTATTTTGACTAGTTTGACCTCTGTATTCTGAACTGGGTGATTTGAATGTTGTTATTTTGATTGCTAGGAGCTTTTATCTCTATGACAAAACTCCTATTTTTTGCCGCCTCTTTTGAGGGTAGGAATGATAGAACTTGCAATGACTTCCATCAAAAGAAAAGAGTCATGTGAGTATGTTATGTTGCATAGATACATGATATAACAATGATATATTTGTCAAGATATCTCTAGATATAACAATGTTTGTATTGAGAGATTGTTAGATCAATAGGGGTATGCCTAGATAGATATAACAATATAAAAGTATGTATAATGTACTAAAATAGAAATGATAATGTTAGATGTTAGTTGTTATTTTTTAGTTGTCAAGGATGGATGGAGCATGATGTCCATCATGACATCTATGATAGCAAGAAAAAATGCATGATATGGATCATGGAATTGAAAATAAGGACAAGCAATCAAGAAACAAGAATAAAAATAAAGAAACACACAAGATTGGCCAAGGGGCTATGCAAATAAGGGAAATGGGCACATGTCACTCAAACTAGAGATCAAGCATACAAGGCATGTTCAAATTCCACATATACATTGAAACAAGCAAATATTGGAATGAGGGCCATAGCCACATAGAAGAGTAAAATCAAGGGACATTTGTAAATTTCCTAAGGCACACATAAGAAACAAAACTAAAACTATAAATGCATTATAATAAGCTATGATAAACAAGAAAAGAAAGCATGTAATGACTAGAAAAATAGTATCACATCTAACTAATCAAAGCAAGAGTGAAATTATGCAAGACATGTTTAGTAAAAGACTAAGTATATGATAAAGAGATACACAAGTGCTAGATACTAGTGAAATGTCAATATGGTAATATGTGTAATCTAGTAAGTAATGAACAATAGCATGATAACTTGGAGTGTGTAGTGTAGGAATGACATAACTTGGATGGTGTAGTTTTGTAGAAGATGCCCCAATGGGTATGTTTATCGAAGAATGTCTTGAATGTAGATGTAGGATGCCCTTTTAATAGGTAGAGTGATGTAATCAAGTAGTTGGATGTCACTGCACACACTCAAATAATATCAAGTGAAGCATGGTAATGTAGATAAATTGACAAACAAGAAGCATAGAACAACAAATGTAAGTCCTAGCATGATATTAGCAATGTAAAACATGGATGATGCAGACAATCAAAATGTTTTTGGTGTTTGGACATTTTGGAATGTTTTTAGATTTTTTATATGAGTTATGTAAAATCAAGCATAAAGAGATTATTTATAGGAAATACTGAGAAATTATGTACAAATAAGCAAAAAAAAAACTATGTACAAGTAAGGCTGAGAAGAGATGATACTAACCAATGAGTCTCATGAGAGACTCCATATCATGGTGTCCTATATCAAAAAAAGGAATCATGCATGATTGTGAATAATGAGGGAATTGATGTGAATATGACTCTAGATATTCAAATTGATTGTCAGTATTTTGGAAATCATAATAACCTGTACTGTTCCACTCATCATTATCATCTTGATTTCAAACCAATGGAATGCTGGGGTTGATTTTTGTTGTATCTAGATCTTTTCCTTTGATGAACTATGTCTATGAATTATTTGCCTTAGGATTTTTAATGAATCCCAAACCTTGGTTACAAACATTATCAACTGCTAGAATAGGAGTAGTGATGCCTTGAACTTGCTTGCCCAACCCTTGACCTTGATAATCAAATTACTGTAGATATTTTTGACCAAACCCATACTAATTTGAAAGTTGAGCCTCATTTTAGAGATGTAGATTTGCATCTTTTTGACACTTTATCTATACCTATGGTACTTTTCCTTGCTTGAATTTTGCTTTTTGATCCTTTTATTGTTCTGAGTTATGCTTTGGTAACCACTTTTTTATTGTTTCTAAATTTGACCCTCTGTGAATCTATTCCTAGATCATTGTGGATTGCTGGACTAATTTGGTCCTTATTAGCAAGTATCTATTGTATATGTTGTTTTAATTCCAAAAATGAATCTGTGAGTGCCCAAGTATTCTATGATATGCAAAAAAATATTCAGATCTTCTCACTAGATGTAGAGGAAGTAGTTTGATCAAATTAAATTTAATCATTTCCCATAGTATCTCGCTTGAACTCTTATGTGACTTTTGAATAATTTTTGAATCACTAGTTGTAGAGTTACTTTTTTGTGATTTCATGTTTTGATATGTAATATTTCTTGCAACTAATTGACTAGGTGAAGGTGCATATACATGATTGACACTAGGGTGCCTTTGAGGTTTTTGTATTATAATATTATTTTCCAATATTATGATATTGTCATATAATAGCTGATTCTATGTTTGTAAATCTGAAATTAACTTGCTCGTACTGGTGATTAGATCCCTTAGAGTCTCACAAGTGCAAACCCTAGTTGCTTCCAATTGAACATGTAAGTACATATGCTGAATATGGTTTGAAGAAGTTATAGGCTAAATGTATGAATTAGGAACAATAGTATAGGTTGAATCACCTTTTGGATTGGTGATAGCATGGACTTGGTTAGAGGGAAATAGCTATCACCCTCTTGAGGGACAGGAGGTGAAGGGATTTCTTTCCTCTGCATGAAATATGACAATGAAACAAGAGTAGCCAAGGATGCCTTTACATCTAGGTAAAAACCATGTATATGGGTTAAAATGCATGTAAGTGGATTTATAAATTGTATATCAATATGATTATAGAGAACATTCACCATGAGAGATAGCAAAAAAGGGATAGAAAGCATGAACTTTTGCATGAATGCATAAGAAAATTCGATGTGTACTATGACATTTTTAATGTGTTTAGGATGATAAACTTTAAAATTGTTCCATATGAGAGATATAAAGTAAAGGATAGACATCATGAATTTTTACATAAAGACATATAAACATTTTACATGTAAAATAACATTTCAAATGCGTTTTGAAAGATGGAGTTGGTAATTATTTTGTATGAGCAAAAGAGAATATGCAAAAATAATTTTGAAATTTTATGCATTTTTGGCAATGAATTTTGTAATATTGTCCCATATAATGAAACATAAGCATGAAATGCAAAGGATTAAGGTTTGTACTAGCATATGATAAACTTCGTCATTCATGTATATGATAGGACCCATTATGGTTTCCTTGTTATTTGCAAGAAATGTAAGAAAAATTTATACATAAGTGAGAATCATTTTTATAAATTGATTATGGATGTAAGGTGATACATCAATAAGAAAATAGGTGTTAGCACATGCAACTAGGGATGTAACAATGATAGTTTTGCAAAATACTATGAATTTTTGAAATTAAAGTTGAATATCTGATTTAAGTATGCAAGTAAAAATTCAAAAATTTATGGGAAAGTGTTTGATTAAATGGGACCTAGTAGATGCAAGTAGGGGTTTGAGGATTTTTTTTATAAAAAAATTCCTATGATTTTTTAAAATTTGAAGTGATTTTTTTATTTTAATAGTCAACTAAAAATTTAGAAAATGATTGGAAAATTACTGGGAGCTAGTTGATGCAACTAGGGTTTGAAATAAAATTATTTTTGAAATTACTATTGAATTTGAGAATTTGAATCAAATTTTTGATTTAGATATGCAAGCAAAAAATTAGGAAATTATTGGATTAATATTGGAAAATTATTGGAACCTAGTACATTCAATTATGGTTTGAAATAATGAATGTATTTATTTGATTGATTGCTTTTTATATTGTTACAATGCCATGATTCATATCATATATTTTCCTTACTTTCTTGGATGCCATGATGGACATCATGCTCCATCTCTCCTTGACAACTAAAAACTAACATCTAACATCAAACATTTCCAGTTTTAGTTTAGTACATTGCACATGATTTTGCATTGTTATATCTATCTAGGCATACCCCTATTGATCTAACAATTTCTCAATACAAAAATTGTTATATCTAGAGATATCTTGTCAAATATAATTTCTATATCTTGTATCTATGCAACATAACACACTTACAGGATTCTTTTCTTTTTAGGGATGTCATTGCAAGTTCAATCATTCTTACTCTCAGAAGAGGGGGGGAAAAATAGGGGTTTTGTCACAAAGATCAAAGATCATAGTAGTAAAAATAGTAACATTTATATCACCTAATTTAAAATCTAGAGGTCAAACCAGTTAGAATAGAATAGAAAATAGTGATAATTCCATATCAACAACTAGTTTCAGCACATGACAAAAACATCAAAAATAGATAGAATCACCAAACACAAGGGTGTCCTCATTTTGGAACTCTTGTCTAGGTAGAAAAACACCTAATTTTTATAGTAATACACAAAAAAAATCATCTCAGCTACAATTTTTACACATCTAGATCAGTCAAAATCAGTAGTTTTAGTATAGTTTTTTCAGGAAATCCAGATATAAGGGGCTATCATGTGTGTAATGATGAATCTCACTTCTAATTTTAGATTAGGAAGTTGACATAACTTGTAGATCAAAATACATGTTTTAGACACCAGTGATTGAGATTAATGTACATAACATATTGGTCTTCTTTTGTTTCTGAGTTCAGTTTTTTACCTAGGCATTCTCAACAGTTGCATGCCTTACTCCATCTATAGGTGGTTAGAATCATTCTCAAGTTAAACTTTCATATAATTTTAACTTCTTGATTACTTGATTTCTTGAGTTGGATTTCACATAAGTATATTACATTAGTTTCAGAGTGGCTTTTATACAAGCCTAACTTACATCTTTTGAAATGACCAAGAGTGGCCTAGTTTCTAGCATACATTCAACTATTCATGCCATATTGTCAGATCTTCAGAGCATCCATGGGCTCCATGAGCCATCGCATATGACATATATTCTATACCAATATCAACTCATAGCTTCACTTCATGGGGAAATTATGGAGCCAAATGGCCAACCTTTGTATTCTTGAGCCACCTATTCAGAGGGATTGGACACATAGTCCAGAGATTGATTATCACATGGATGATAATCTAGCTTCACTCAGTAGGAAATGATGGATCCAAAAGGCAAACCTTTGTATTATTGATCCACTTTATAGGTAATTGATCACTCAAATTTGTTCATGATATAAATTTTGGTATAACATTATTTGGCACATCCAATATTACTCAGCCTTATTCAGTATCACAATAAGTTTTGTATTGGTTCACATACCCAATGAGGTGTATTCATTATTTTATCTTCCTCTCTCTTACCAAAATTTATATGTTCTTATTTTATATTGCATATAATAAGAATTGATCTAGTCTTCATTTTCTTTTTGTAGATTCACACTTGCACAATGTGCTCTTTATGTACTATCCAACATTACTCAGCATCACACAAGCTTTATAAGCTTCACCTTTACAAGTAAGTTCAGGTACACTTTATATTTATTTCTTTTATCCTAGTGTTTCAATTTTATGCATAACTAAAATAAGGGGGGGGGGATTTAGTCATGTAAAATGTAAAAAAGGATTACTTGAGTGTGGTTAATGACATCCAATCCATAGGTCCTCCTACTTGATTTCACAACCCTCATAGGGTTTTCTTTCACTGATTACCAATCATCCATAGCCTTCCAAAATTAACCCTTACAGACGACCTAGGAAAATATTTTAGGCCCAGGTCCATCCCCCCATGTCTCATTCCCTCTAGACAATAACACCTAACTTGGATAGGAGCATTGAAACCCAGGGTGTCTTATTTGTGGCACTATTATCCAAGTGAAAATTTAGTTCAAATGGTCATTTTTTCCTAAATCCTTATCTTAATTCATGTCAACCTAAAATGAATTCATTTAATCCATGAAAATTAGGTTCCTTATAAAATGCCATACAAAATCTATTTAGAAGGGTTGACACTCATTTACAAGAGAGAAGCAAGAATACAAGCAAGTACACTCAAGCACTTTTCCCTATTATCTACATACAACCTTCTAATTTTATTCTAAGCCTATTCAAACCCTTGAAAAAATCCATAGCCATATAAATTCCACCCAATTTTGCATCTAGTTATATTTTCATACACAATTGCACCAAACACTTCAATGGGAGAACTGCATTAGCTTGATCTATCCTCGAAGTATTTGTATGTAGGAAATGTGCCCACACACAAGGTGTGAAGTGAATCTAGGGTATCCTTTACACAAAAACCCCTTCTCTCTCTTTCCAAAATTTTATTTTCAATTTCAAGCACAAAGATCTCCTAGGGATTTTGAAGATTAAAATAGACACATAGTGATCTTTGTAGACTTTTGAGATTCGATATTTAAAATGATAGGGTAACACATACCTGTCAAGCAGAACCCAAAAAACTTAGATCACCTAAACAATAGTGCCAAAAAATGACTACAATGCTGAACATCAGGGTGTCCCACTTTTGGCACTCTTGTCCAATCTAAAAATGAACTCTAGGATCCTGTTTGTAATAGTCTCCCAAGATTGCACAAAAGTTTCCTAAGTTTCTAAGTTGGATTTCACATGAGCATATTGCATAAATTTTGGAGTGGATTTTATACAAGTCTAACCTCCATCTTTCAAAATGGCCAAGAGTGGCCTAGTTTCTAGCATACATTCATCTATACACACCACATTATCATATTTTCAGAGCATCCATCGGATCCATGAGCCATCTCATATGACATATATTCTATACCGATATCACTTCATAGCTTCACTTCATGGGGCAATGATGGATCCAAAGGGCCAACCTTTGTATTGTTGAGCCACATATTCAAAGAATTTAGATGCATAGTCCAGACATCAATAAACACACACATGATCATCTAGCTTCACTCAATTGGCAAAAATGGAGCCAAAGGGACAGCTTTGTATTCTTGATCCACCTATTCAAATGTATTAGACACATAGTCCAGACATCAATTATCACACACATGATCATCTAGCTTTACTCAGTAGGTGATGATGGAGCCAAAGGACCAACCTTTGTATTCTTGAGCCACTTTCTAGGGAATTGAGAACTCAACTCCATTCATAATATAACTTTTGATACAACATCATCCAATACAATTTAGCATCATTTGTCTTTACTCAAGATCACAATATATTTTGTATTAGTTCACGTACCCAATGAGGTGTATTCATTCCTTTCTCTTCCTTTTTATTTTACCCAGCTTTTGTATGTTCTTTTTTTATATCACATATGATAAGAACTGATCTAATATTTATTTTATTTCATAGATTCACACTTTCACAATGTGCTCTTTATGCATTATCCAACATTACTTAGCATCACATAAGCTTCATGAGTTTCACATTTATAGGTAAGTTTAGGTACGCTTTCTTTTTTTTTATTTATCCTAGTATTTTGATTTGATACATCACCAGAATAAATGGGGGGGGGGGAATGTAGTCCTATAAAATGCAAAATTTTTTTACTTTAATTTGGTTAATGACACCCAATCCATAGCTCTTCCTAATTTCTTGCACAACCCTCATAGGATTTTCTTACACTGATTTCTAGTCATCCACAACCTTTCAAAATTAACCCTTATAGACCCAATCAAAATTTGTAGGCCCAAATCCATTCCCTTAGGTCTCATTCCATCTAAATAATAGTGCCCAACTTGGATAGGAGTGTTGAAACATAAGGTGCCCTATTTTTGGCACTATTGTCCAAGTGCAAATTTGGTTCAAATAGACATACTTTCTTGAATCCTTATCTTAATTCATGTCGGCCTAACATGAATTAATTTAACCCAAAATAATTAGGTTCTCTATAAAAGGCCATTAAAATTATATTTAGAAGGGTTAATACTCATTTACAAGAGAGAAGAAAGAATATAAGCAAGTACACTCAAGCACTTTTCCCTATTCTCTACATACAACCTTTCAATTTTATTCCAAGCCTAATCAAACCCTTTCACCAGTCCCTAGCCATATAAATTACACCCAATTTTTCATCTAGTTGCATTTTCATACATAATTTCACCAAAAAATTCAATGGGAGAATTACATTAGCTTGATCCCTCCTCAGAGTATTGGTATGTAAGTAGCGTACCCACACATGGGGTGTGAAGTGCATCCAATGTATCCTTTACAAACTAACCCCTTCTCTCTCTTTCCTAAATTTTACTTTCAAGTTTAAGCACAAAGAGCTCTTAGGGATTTTGAAGATTAAAATAGATGAAGAATGAGCTCTGTTGACTTTTGAGCTTTGATATTTCACTGATAGGGTAACATAGACCTGTCGAGCAGAACCCAAAAAAAATAGATCACCCAAACAATAGTACTAAAAAATGACTAAAACATTGAACAATAGGGTGTCCCACTTTTGGCACTACTATCTAATCAAAAAACAAAGTTCAAGAACTTGTTTTTGACACTGTCCTAGTCCTATACCTGAATTCTCAGACCCTATTTCAGATTGGATAGCTTAGAATAAGCTAAGTCATATTTTATCTTATTTATTACTATTGCAAAAATTCAATTTGTTTACATAAATTAGTGGCTTAATCATTTCACGTTATTTACTAATTTATTTTACTCCAGACCTATTTATTAGTTAGCAATAAAACTCCATTATTCTAAAAAACAATAAAACAGTGGGGAGATCAAAGAATGTAAAAAAAATAAATTTTTGAAATATGTTAAAAAAACTTCCCCTTAAAAATAATTTTATACTTATATCTTTATATTTGTTTGATTAATAGGTAATGTGATTTTTTTCTAATAAAAAAATAATTATTATCCTAACAACCATAATTTAATCAAATTTAAATTATAAGAGATCCACATCATAAGGTTAAATTAAAATTTTTGGAGGTAAGATAATATGCTATGGTCTTAGTGATATCATGATCTTTATTTTTGACAAAAAATATATAATTATTTAAATTTAATTAATTTCAATGTTCCTTTTAATAAAAAAATGTATTGAAATAATATAATGTTACTAAATGAATGCTTTTATTAGAGTGATGGGGATTTGATATTTCATTCTTAATGTCATCCAACATCTAATTATGTATATTCATTTTTTATTCAAATGATCCAAGTCAAGAGCGCCATTGTTATTATGAGTGGAGCATATACCTACATTGTTTGTTTTCTTTCCTCTTCCATGATATTTCCTATGATAAGTTATATCATATAAATATGGTGTGTTAAGTCTCAATAATTCATTTGGCTCTCAGGAATCAATGAAGAATTAAAGGTTATTTAATGATTTAAAGAAAATTTGAATTTCTTATAATAATTCATGTGGTTTTTCCACTTGGACCCATTTGCATTAGTCTAAATAGTAAAACTAGGAAGATGCAATGGTGGTATGCTCAAGGGTCAACATGGAAGGGTGGTGCATAAAACAAAAGTGTAGTCATGCTATGATCTCACCTTTTTATAATCTATTTTATTATTAAAAACATTATGATTATTGTTGTTAAACTAACTATTGGTTGTTGCTTAAGTTAGAATATAATTGGTACTTGTTGTAGAAGTATCAGGCTACATGTTAATTATGTACTTAATGATTTCATGGACTTATTATTGCAGTTAATTTTATTTTGAATATGTGATTATGTATCAATTTTTGATATGGTATGATTGATGTCATTTTTAATGGTTATAGGTTCTATCTATGAAATAGGTAGATGTTGGAATCTGTACTCCTAGAATCGAATGAATTTTGATCAATTCAAACATGTCTGAAAGGTATACTTGTTTGGTTTTGTTTTCTATCCTTTGGACATCTTGATTGGTCATTACGTTTGTCGATAGTTGACTTTGGTCTTTGTACTTATTGTTGTTTTTTGTTGTACTTCACCATATTGTTTTGGTGTATTATATCCTTGTTGAATGCCATTATTTACCATTACTTACCATTGTTATTATTTTTGTCATAGTCTTTTGTCCCACTTCACACTCAGATCCAAAGTTTTCTTCCTTGCAGGCTTATGTTCAATTTCACACACTTGTGTGGCTCCTAATTACCTATGCAAACATGTTACTTAAGGCCTACCCTTGACACCCCATTGGAACATTTAACACCCCACCCCCTTGGACTAAACTTTTGACCCTATATACACCTTATACTAAGGTGGTGGCATGTTATTTAAATGGCTTGTTTATATCATTGGCATTGACCTTGGTTTAAACCTAGTTTAATTAGTCTTTAAATATTTTGGTTTTAATTGAATTAGGTCGATGACTTGTTTGATTTTTGTTTTACTGCCATTTAATATGGCTGGTGGCATGGACAACAAAGGTTTTATTACTAATCCACTTGGTTTTTTGTTAAGTATATGGGTTATTTAATAATCTATGTTTCTATTGGTTGAGTTTTCCAAATAGGCCATTTAATGACTATTATGGCAAGTTGGTGGGGGATTTACCTTGGGATACGGAAGATGATTTCTCTCTCCTCTCATTCAATGTAGACATTGAATGGGTATGATAGGAATGGATGGAAATAATGGGGAGTTGGATGGCTGACGAAGAAGGTTGATGGGGTTAGGAAGATGGAAAAAAAATAGAGGAAATAGTGGAAAATAGACTGGTTCTTATGGTAGCCTTGATAGAATTTGCAGACACACCCAACTTACTTGGAAAGTTGAGGTTTTTGGTTTTTATCTTGGATTTTGGAGTTTTCTCTATAATATCGAGTAAGTTATATTTTTTTCTAGTTATTTGATTTTTGTGTAAAACTAGGAAAGAAAGATAAAGGGTTACTTATGCAACCAGAAGTCTTAGGAATTTTGGATGCATATGTAGATCCTCAAGGATTCAATATAATGATATATCATTTGCATATATATATATATATAATTTATATGCAAATGATATATTATTCTATTGAATCCTTGAGGGTCTATATATATGGTTGTTATTATTCAAATCTATTATTTTCTGTTATGGCTTGAGAGATTTGAATCTACGTGCATGAAAATATATACCTCATAGGGTTTATCTATTACGTAGTTTATTTGGATTTCTAGGAACTTATATCATTTTATTGTTTGCTTTGTTTTGGATGGATATATGTTATTGTGTCAACTGGGTTGGTTAAAACCATCGATATATATTATTACTATTGAGTGAAATGATTAAAAATGTTTATTGTTGGAGTGTCTTGGTTTTATATTGGCATATTGGATTAAATTCTCATTTGCCTAAAGGTCAGTATCATTTTCTAATAGTGACTGTGTTTCTCCTTAAATAGTATGACCCGATTGTGAATATGTTTTATGCAATGGTGAAGTGTGTCATTATTTGATTCAAGCTCATGATATTAATTGGGTCTTGGTTGGTTTATATATTGACTATGCATTTGTTTTCCTTGTAAATGTGCTTGTTACATCTATAGAAATGTTATCAAGCTCCATTTTGGTGTATACACATACATACATACATACATATATATATGTATATATATATATATATGTATATATATATATATATATGTATATATATATATATATATGTGTATATATATATATATATGTATATATATATATATATGTATATATATATATATATATGTATATATATATATATATATATGTATATATATATATATATGTATATATATATATATGTATATATATATGTATATATATATATATATGTATGTGTATATATATATATATATGTATATATATATACGTGTGTGTGTGTGTGTGTGTGTGTGTGTGTGTGTATCCTTTTGGCTTCTGAAGTTGTTTAAAAATCATTATGAGGGTTCCTAACCATAACAAATGTTTGTAAAACTATGGTGTTATTCTCTGTGTTATATCCCACATTGCATTATTTTAATAAAGGGTTTATCACCATGTCTTTGTCTATGTATAATATACACATGACATGAACCTATAATTAGAATTTGTTTTATATATATTTATGTATATAAATTTCATTTTACTCAGATGTCAACTAGATTTTTGATATTCTGACTGAGTTACATTTTGAGTTGTGACTAAGTATTTAAGTAATTATGTTTTACATAATTTTGCATGTTGTTTCATGTCATGGATTTAAATGGAATGGGATTGTTTTATGACTGCATTTTTTTTGTTCACTGTGTTGTGTTTTCAATTGGACTTTTATGAATGCCTCGACTATGTCTTAAAAAGGACTATGTTATTCAATCTATATCAAGACTAATGAATATGTGTATAAGCCATGGTTTTAAAAATTATTAAACTATATTTTGACCATTATATTTTGATAATCAATTGAGTTATGATTATTTCGTTTACATGATTATGTTGTTTGATTTCACTAAAGCTATTATATACATTTATGTTAACTCAAAGTTATATTTGAGATGGGATTATTATTGGTGACTATGTTCGATTATTATGACATGATTGGGTTTTGTGATTATGTTGGTGTGATTGTGATAGGGCCTCTTTGGTATCTTTATTGTGTTCCATACCATTTTTTTATGGTTATAAGGTTAGATGACTAAAACTTTGATTGTGGTTAATGTTTTGATTAAAATTATAAATCTGGGTGTTGGCTCTCATGCCATAATTAACAACCTGAATCTATTAGAATGGCATGAATATGAATGGAATTTATTCTACTAAACCTGAGAGGGTGTTGGAAAAGTATGAAGGAGCTATTTATGCACATTTATGAGATGTTTTGGATGTATCGAATCTTTAGACTTCAAATTGAATTATTATCCTATTTTGATTTATTATTTTGGTTTGAATTATTATTCTGGTTTGAATTATTATTATCATTTGAATTATTATTCTATCTTGATTAAATGAAGTTATTTATTGGATGTTGTGTAGTTCATTTATTTGGTTTTTTATTATCTAGTTACAATTCCTAGACTAGATCTAAATAAACATACTAGTATATATTAGTAGTTTGGATGGTTAAGGCTAATCATGACTTATATAAGTATCCAAGGTGGTTAATTAGAAATATGTATACTAGATTAATTTTAATCCATTATATATTATTCACATTCAAGATTAACCTTCCTTACTCTTGATATATATTATAAATAGATTAATTATTCTCATCTCACCTTGGGATGGTATAGTCATCTTTTTGTATTCTTATATTTTGAGATGTCTCCTTGTTGAAAATTTGATTGCTCAAAATTATCTTCATGTTTCTTTTTACCATAACCACCATCTTGCTAATGGTTGGGGTGGTGAGGGCCATCGACGATTGGGATCATAGAGCTATTTGGATGGGCTTATCCTAATCAATTCATTCACTTTCAAATCCATGCTTTGATGACTTCACACATGCATAAAGTAAGATGGTAATAATTTACTTTGTTAATTATGTTTAATTACTTAATATATCTTTCTAGCATTGATATTAAGGTTAGATAGTATTTAATTACTTAGCATATTTGTTAGCATTGATATTGAATTAGTTAGTATGCAATATATATTATATAGATTGATTATGTTCAATGCTAACTTGCATTATTAATGATTTGAAGAACTAAAATAGAAGTTTAACATTGCCTAAGGGTAATATGGTTAATGGCTAAAGGTGACATACTTCAAGTACCTTAATTTATTATTTAATGGCTTTAACTTTTAAATTAATTAAGTATTCAGTTATCCATCAAGGGATTACTATTGCAATGTTAATTTACACTTGAGTTAGATTATTATAAATTTTTGTATGTGATTAATCTATATAATCATTATCACATCAATTCCTTGATTTAGATAGATAACTTAGATATGCAAAGTGATCTATGAATGTTATCTTTAATAAAATTTATTTGAGAAATTATGTAAGGTTCATTAACCACTTATAGTATATAGAACATTGATATACCATTACAATACAAGAATAAACCTTTTAGTTAGATTATGTAGTCAATTAATTATATATTATGTTGTCTTGATTCAATAATAGTTAGGCTTAACTTAAGCATGGAAACTAGCTCAATAATCATTTATAGTTTATCACATTTTCTATGATTACATAGATGCATGTACCTGGATCTCTTAGTCATTTTCAACAATACATAAACTATTCAAATTTTGGTTGATAGTTCATATGGAAAACAAAACTAGAATCATTCTTTCTAACATGTATTTCAGACATACCTAGTTGTGTGTCAAGTATGTATGCTACATATATAAGATCTAAAAATTATTACTTTCATTCTTGCATTAATAATGAATTAAATAAGGGTTAAATTAATCCCTTTATTTAATCTAGATGTTTCACAAGTATGTCTAATATTACTATATAAAATAATCATGAGAATAAATGAAATAACTTAAATGAAATTAAGATAATGTCATTCTTATGAATCAATGTAAGAGGATGAGAAAGTTAGATAATTATTATTACTTCATTGATGTTACATAATTATAACATGTGCACTTATTGATTTCTGTTACTTAGGTTGTATGTGCTTTCACTTTCCCTCCGATCGCTAAACTTACTAGTCTCGCTACCCTTGGATTGCCCAACCAAAAAATTATACGAGTTCCTTAAGTGGAACATTTTATTTGGGTTCCACTTAATTTGAAACTTGGTTGGATCTGTTTGGTTTGATTGTGTTTTATTAAACTTCTTGTTTCCCTCTTCTAGTCTATTTGAAATATGAATACAATGGTTTACTAAGTATACATTTACTTAGATAATAATGAAATATTATATAAAAATAATTGAATCCTTTCTTATTTAGTTATTTTAAATGGCTTAGTTATTGAATGAATACATAAGTTTTTTTATTTTTAAATAATCAAATAATCAAAGTTTAATTTATTGGACACCTTAGATGAATAATGGTTTAGTCTCTCTTGTTTCATAATATATCATTAGCTATGCCAATTTAATGGTTATATGAATTCATTTCTTGACTGCTTATAGGATAACAATGTTGATCATAACTATATCATTAATCATTATTCTAAATATGGCATCCATGTCAGTAAGCAAATGATGTATGAATTATTTAAATAAGTAGAGTGGTGATCTCAAAGGTTCTGAGGCATTTATGACGTTAACTGATAGCACTATGGAACCTTGATTTTTAAAACTATTTTCTCTTTATGAAATAATAGTTTTGTTTCATGAATGTTTATAAATCTACATATGTTGAACTATTTTCTAGTTACTGGTTATGTTTACTTGTCTGAATCATGTTTGAATATAAGGCTATTAACTTGTACTTTTAAACATATACTTATGTTAACCCAAATGATAAATTGAGATGTTAGAGTTATCCTTCTTGGTTAAACTAATATCTAAACTTAACCATCCTCAAGTAGGACTAAAAAACACTAAGGAGAGTGAGGTATTTACCTAGGGTTAAGGACCTAGAAATGGTTCTATGTGGAAGTACGAGTGCCACATATAGTGCTTAGGTCTTATCTATGTATCCATACACTAATATACCTAAACCCTATAAAACATATGATATAGTAACATGCTTCTCCATAATACCTTTTGTATATATTTAACTCTGGTTAATTACCTTAGTTCACCTCCTTTAGTTCTAGTTGTGTATATGTGAGTGCACTGAACATTTATCACTTGTGTTAGCAAACTAGGTAATTAAGTCTAACACACATCAAAAATATAAATTGATATATAATTCCAAATTTTTATGGGGTTGTTTCATCTGATATCAGAGCAATTTTCTCCTCTAGGGAACTTTAGGAATGAGTTTTCTTATTATAATTTTGTAATCTACTAAGTTATCACTTGTAATTCTCAGGATGATTAGAATGTGATCAAGTAATGGTAACATCCATGAAAACCCTTTTAATGTCAACCCAACTAGGGGTAGAGGTAGAGGATGAGGAAGGGGTCATCATGGCCACAATCCCATTTATAACCAAGAAGAGCTACCGGTGAATAATGCTGACAACAATACCAAGGTAACCAATGCTGAAGTAGTCAGTGAGAATCTAATCAATAAGCATGAGGAGATCCTTAGTGGAATCTTGACATCCTTTAATACCTTACAAGGAAAGATTGATAACCAATTGAAAATATTGAACAATATTGAAGGGATATACCAAGAGGAAGTGCCCAAATTAGAAATGGGGTAGATTGAAGGACCTATAATTTAAGAACTACCTTTGACCATAGTTGACACAATCATCAAAGAACTAAAAAAACTTTAACCACCTACCTTTTTAGGTGAGGAATTAGTTGACACATCTGACGCATAGCTAGTGCACTTGTAGAAGTACTTCAACTTACATAACATGCCATCGAATGTAAAATCTAGGGTGGTAGCCTATCATCTAGTTGGCCCCATAGTTTTATGGTGGAATCACCTTTGTGATATTGAAAGGTATCAGCCCTTGAACCCATCCTAGTATATTTTTGAGACTTAGTTTCATAAAAGATACCTAAATGCAAACTGTAAGGAGCAAAAAATCATTGATTTTTAGGTTTTAAAGCAAGAAAACATGTGTTGAGTATGAAAACAAGTTTTTGAATTTACTACATCATGTAAACTATATGCATGATGAAGAAACCAAGATTACTAAATTCAAACTTGGGCTTAAGGAAATATTTATGCATGACATCAATATGATGAACACAAGGAATTTGGTTGTATCAATTGAATCAACTTATAGGGCCGAGGAAAAAGAAAAGTCTCACAAAAAGGCAAGACAAGAATTTAAGATAAGTAGGTAACAGTCTAAAGCAAAGAACCTTTCTCCCATGAATAAGAAATTTTAGAAATTAGATCATAACCATAGATTTGATGGTGATAGTAAAATTTTCATTAATTTTTATAATCAAAACAAGAATTTCAAGTCCCATGGGTCTTATAAATCTGGTTCTTACAAGAAAGAACATTATCAAAGTAACCAATGTGGGCCTACCATAGTTGTTAATAATATTCTGGTGGCATCTTCTAGACCCATTATTTGTTGGGAATGTGGTGAAAACCACTATAAAAAATGTTGTCCTAAACTGAAATCAGGCCAAGTAGTGAATCATAGGGTATATGCTATTATTGATAATCATAAATTTGATTTGTAGGCTACTCCAATTGAAACTAGAGGTATAATTAATGGTTTTACCTTGACTATCTTCATTGATTCAGGGGTAACAAATTATTTCATTTCACCTTTTGTTATAAGGTAGTGTGATAGTAAACCCATTTTGATAAGAGAAGGTTGGGAGGTTGAGTTTGATATTGGAAATAAAGTGCCTATTTTTGAGTGCTTAGAACAAGCAAAGCTAGATTTTAGTGTTTTTAAGACTAAGGTGAATCTTTTTCTCACACCTTTAGGGTCTTATGATCTCATCTTTGGGATGGATTAGCTATATGAACATCAAGCCACACTTTATTATGTGGTAAAAAGAGTGTAATGCTTCGATGACCTTGACTAATTTATGAATTTGCAAGCCATGCAAGGATCCGCAAGATGTAAAACACTATCAACATTACAACTAAAATGAGTTGTTAGGAAAGGCTACAAGATTTATACAGTACAAATATAGGAATTACCCAAGGAAAAGGAGTTGGTATATGAAAATTTTCTTATTTTAAGGGAATTTATGGATGTCTTTCCTGAGAAACTACCTAGCTTACTATCCAAGCAGGAATTTGATTTTTCCATTGATATCATACCTAGATCTACCCCTACTTGTAAATCCCTGCACCACATGAATGAAATTGACTTACATGAGTTAAAATATTAGTTTGAATAAATTTTAGATAGTGTAAGCATCTGACCAAGTGTGTCCCCTTGGGGTTCTTTGATGGTCTTTATAAAGAAGGATGGTATGTTAAGGCTTTACATTGATTACCACATGCTGAATAAGGTAACAATAAAAAACTATTGTCCTTTGCCTAGGATTGATGACTTGTTTGACCAAATGAAGGGTACTAAAGTCTTCTCTAAGATTTGTTTGAGATAAGACTACCATCAGCTAAGAATCAAGGAAGAAAACATTCATAAAACAACTTTTAGAATTTGATATGGACAGTACGAGTTCATGGTTCTATCTTTCATCTTAACTAATGCACCCATAGCTTTTATGAATCTTATAAACATAATATTTAGGGATTTCTTGAATAATTTTGTGATGATTTTTATAGATAACATTCTCATTTATTCTAAAAATAAGGTTGCGCATGATTAACACCTTCATTTAGTCTTACAAAGACTAAAATAACATAAGATGTATGGGAAGCTCTCCAAATGTGAATTTTATGAATATTAAATTTATTATTTTAGATACATTATTTCTAAAGAGGGCATCACTATTGACCCCATGAAAATTAAAGTTATATAAGATTGGTCTACTCTTACCAATGTGCATGAAGTGCATAGCTTCATGGGTTTGGCTAGTTATTACTAGCATTTTGTTGAAAACTTTTCTAGTGTGGCCTATCCCATTACCTCTTTGTAATGCAAAGGTAATAAATTTATGTGTACCCCTTAGTGGTAGGAAGCATTTAATAATATGAAATTACTTCTTACAATCACACCCATTATTATTATACTAGACCCAAATGGTAACTTTAAAGTTTGTGCTAATGCTTCTAAGTAAGGTTATGGAGGCATCTTGACCTAAGATGGTAAAGTTGTGGCTTATGAGTCATGAAAATTGAAGGACTATGAAAATAACTATCCTATGCATGACATAGATATTTCTGCCATTGTTCATACACTCAAAAAATGAAAGCATTTCCTTCTAAAAAAATGTTTTAAGGTGAAATTTGATCATCGTAGTCTTGAGTATTTATTTTTTCAAGAATATTTAAATGCACGCTAGTGTAAGTGACTGGAATTTTTGAATAATTTTAACATAGACATATCATATATCAAAGGGAAGGAAAATAATATGGTTGATGCACTCAAAAAATGCACGTACCTTGATATCTTGTCAGTGTTATAAGGAAATTTTAGAAGTGATGTGTTGGAACAACAACTTGCTGATGTATTATTCCATGATGTAAGAGTAAGTTTGGCTAACGAGCTTATAATAAAGAGATTTGCTAAATTTTATATTGTAACAGATGGCCTGATAAGGCATAAAGGAAAAATTTATGTACCTAGTTTGGGTGACTTGAAAATTTTTGTGCTTAAGGAATTACATACATCACCTTATTATGCTCATCTAGGGGTTACAAAAATGATGCATGAGCTGAAAAGGCTGTATTTTTGGCCTAGAATGAAGCATGATATCACTAAATTTGTAGAAAAATACTTAAAATTCTAATGGGTTAAAGTTGATTATTACCATATATGAGGGTTGTTTTACCCTCATGATATTCCAAGGGATAAGCGAGATGTAGTCTCACTTGATTTTATTATGGGGTTGCCAAAATCACACATCAAGCATGATACAATCCTTGTGGTGATTGATAAAGCCACTAAAGTTGGCCACTTTATTGTTGGAAACTTAATAAATGATGCTTCTATGTTTGTAAAATGATTCGTGAAGGAAGTGGTTAGGCTTCATGTCATACCTCAAGTGATCATATCATATTGTGACAAGTTATTTACTTCAAGGTTTTGGCATACATTGACTGTAACCTTTGAAAAAAGGGTGAATTTTAGTTCTTCATATCATCTAGAAATGGAGGGGCAAATGGAAAGGCTCAACCAAGTGGTTAAATATATTTTGTATATGTACATAATGGATAAAAAAAATAAATGGGAAGACTACCTCCATCTAGTTGAATTTGCATACAATAATTCTTAACATTATGCTATAAAGATGGCTCTATTTGAGCTCCACATAGGCATAAATGTATAACTTTGCTTGGTTGGGATAACTTAGAAAATAGAGCTATTATTGGACCTAATTTGCTTCTAGAATATGATAGGTAGATGTAATTAACAAGGTAAAATTTGAAAACAACTCCAAATAGATAAAAGAGCTATGTAGATCAAAAGAAAAGCCCACATGAATTTAGCATAAGAGACAAAGTTTTTATGTGTGTTAAACCACAAAAAAGTTATATAAAGTTTGGCAAGGCTTCCAAGTTAGCTCCAGAATTTTTCAAGCCTTTTGACATTGTGGAAAAGATTAGTCTTGTTGCTTACCAGTTAGTACTTCTTCCTTATCTATCAAGGATTCATGATGTCTTTCATATTGCTTTTTTAATAAAGTATATATTTGATCCATTTCACATTTTGGATCAGACTCATTTATAGGTCATGAAAGAAAAAAAGATCCAATTAGAACCAATAAGAATCTTAGACCATTGTAACATTAAGTTACATAAGATAGATATATAATAAGTTTTGGTGCAATAGGACCCACTAAGCAAAATGAGTGCTACTTGGGAAGTTTCTCATCTTTTTAGGCAACACTATGCATGGTTTTTTTACTAAGTCATCAGTATGGTTCCCTTTCAAGAGGGGGAGGATGTTACAATCCCATATTTTTATAATCTATTCTACTCTTAAAAACATTATGATTATTTTTGTTAAATTTAATATTGGTTGTTACTTCAATTAGATTATATGTGGTACTTGTTACAATGATATTGGACTGCATGTTAGTTCTATACATAATGATTTCATGGACTTATTACTACAATTAATGCTATTATGAATCTGTGATTATATATAGATTTTTAATATGGTATGATTGATATCCTTTTTGGTGGTTGTAAGTTCTATCTATGAGCTAAATAGATGTTGGAGGCTATACTCTCAAAATTGAAGGAATTTTGAACAAGTCAGATATATCTGATAGGTATACTTTTGGGGTTTTTTTCTATCCTTTAGACATCTTGATTGGTTGTTAAGCTTGTTGATAGTCAACTTTGGTCATTGTACTTATTGTTGTTTGTTACTATATTTCATCTTTTTTTTATGTACTATATCCTCATCATATTTTGTTATTTACCATTACTTATAATTGATATTATTATGGCTATGATCTTTTGTCCCACTACATGCTCAACTCCAACTTGTCCTTTCATGAAAGCTTTCATTCACTTATGCACACCTACATGGATCCTAATTACCTATGCAAACACATTACCTAGGACCTACCTAGACTTACCCTTGACACTCCCTTGGAACTTTTGACACCCCACCTCCTTGGACTAAACCTTCGACCTTATATACACTTTATAATAAGGTGGTGGAATTTTATTTAAATGTTTTAATTATATCATTGGCATTGACCTTGGTTTAAACTTGGTTTAATTAGTCTTTAAATCTTTTAGTTTTAATTGACTTAGGTTAATGACTTCAATTTTTGTTTTAATGACATTTAATATGGTTGGCGACATGGACAATGGAGGTTTTGTTGCTAATACACTTGGTTTTGTGTTAAGTATATGGGTTAGTTAATAATTTGTGTTTTTATTGGTTGGTGACTGGGTTATTGGTTGAGTTTTCCAGATACGTCATTTAATGACTGTTATGGTGAAGTTGGTGGGGGATTTACCTTGGGATATAGAGGATTATTTATCTCTCCTCCCATTCAATGTGAACATTGAATAGGTATAGGTAAAATGGATGGAAGGAATGGGGAGTTAGATAGTGGATGGAGAAGGTTGATGGGGTTAGGAAGATGGAAGAAAAAAGAGAGGAAACAGTGGAAGATAGACTGAATCTTATGGAGGCCATGATAGAATTTGAAGACACACACAATTTACTTAGAAATTTTTGAGGTTTTTGGTTTCTATCTTGGATTTTGGAGTTTTCTCTGCAATTTGAGTAAGTTAAATTTTTTTGGGTTATTTGATTACTATTTAAAACTAGGAAATAAAGATAAAGGGTTGCTTATACATCCAGAAGTCTTAGGACTTTTAGATGCATACACATAACCTCATGGATTCGATATAATGATATATCATTTACATATAAATTACAAAGGGATATTATAAACACCAAAATTACATCACACACGTGCATAACTCCCTATGTCAAAACCTCCTTGAGCCCTTTTTCAATAATAATGATTAGCCTCCCTAACCCATGCTTTTACCTCTCACATATTTAATTAATTTAAAATATATAATTAAGTTAATTAAAAACTCCTTATGACACCTTACTTGGCCACCTCTTCCTAAGACTAATTCTCACCTGATGAATCACCTCAAGACTTAGTCCCCTTATCCTAACTACCCATGATTTATTCTCACCTCAAAAACAAAATTCCTAACCAACTATGTCCTTTTTAACCTCCTATTTCTACCATTTTGTAATTGATACCAAACTTGGCATGATAAATAATAGAAAATAGGCTAAATATAGTAATTTTACCTATTCTCATGCCATTGACATTGGTCAACCCATGACTGATGTCGATAGGATCGCTGACATCGGTTATATAAGCCAAACTCCAAACTGATTTTCAGGTCAATAGAAATTAAGAAAACTCATTCTTATTTTCATACAAGAGTTTTGCATTTAATTTTTGACATCTTGGCTTACTGTTATCTTGCATAAGTCAATCTAGATTAGGAACTAAGATCTTGAGAACCAACATCACTTGCTTATTATTTCTATTCAAGGAATCAATTTGGACTACCTGATATGAGCCATCCATCTAACACTTATCATTCAGTCACCACTATAGCTAAGTACATCACTTATTCTATAAGTCTTTAAGCAGTTACTTTTCAAATCCTTTACATCTACTATTTATTTCTTTACACATCCCTAACCAAACCCCCATGAAGGAGTTATAAAGTTTCCCCGCTTGTTTCCCCTTGCTTTGACACAAAAAACCTCTGACCAGATCCATCCAAACAATATTCTCTCTCTCTCTCTCACAACTCTCCCCCAACCTTCCAGACCTAACCAAAACCCTTTCTCAGACCTATAAAATCCTTTTTGAAGCTCATAAGAAATTATTTCCCCTACTGACATCAACAGCCTAATGGATATCAATCATATTTCCTCATCGACCTTGGTAGACTAACCGACCTTGGCAACTGTGGATTTCCTAACCCTTATAAGACCTACCCAAACAACTTCCAAAATACAAACTAAATATACCACCTTCACTCTGTTACTTTTTATTGCACTCAGGTTGCAAATAACAATAATATTATCTCTCTTTTCCTCTTTTTTAGTTATTTATTACTCTTTTGTCTCTCAAAAGTGGACTGTCATCTCTAAGTAAGTTTGATACTTCTTATAACAAGCACGTAGCTTGGCAGCCCACTCATATATCTACTAACAAATATTTTATGGTAGTGCTTTCTTACTTGTAGGTAGTCCTTCCTAGCCAAAGAGGAGTGCTCACAATGTCTGGATACTATTAAGCACAGAATATACTGAGAGGGGGGGTGAATCAGTATATTATATATCTTATAAATCTTTCCTTTAACCAAATTGCACTTAATCAAACATTCAAGATATACAATAAAACTCAAACAATAAACATCCACACAAGATAGAGAGAGACACCAGATATAACGTGGAAACCCAACGTGGGAAAAACCATAGAGAATCAATCTCAAATATATTCGTGAGAACAACCCCACAGGTGCACCATACCCCTTTGCCAAGTACAAACCTCAGCTTCAATTCATGAGCACCACCCCACAGGAGCTTCAAATCCCTTTGCCGATCACCAACCCAAATGTCATTCATGAGAACCAACCCATAGGAACACCAACCCCTTTGCCGAGAACCAACCCAACAACAATTCATGAGCACCAACCCACAGGAGCACCAACCCCTTTGCCAAGCACCAACTCAACAACAATTCGTGAGTACCAACCCACATGAGCACCAACCCCTTTGTGTATACCACACACCTATCTCTCAATGTTGCTATCTCAACAAATGATAGATCAATACAACATCACCTTCCTCTCTCTCACTTTTGCTCTTCTAAGCTAGATATAACAAATACAAATCATCTCTCATAATTGCTCTTCTAAGCTAGATATTATAATATCAAATCAACCTCTCACTTCCACATTACAAAATGGCTACTCAAGCCTTTATTTATAGCTTTCCAAATGACCTTTGGCCTTCCCCCTTTGTGACCTTTCATTCCTCATGGAAAATGGTGCCAATCTTGGATGACCCTTCATATCCAAGCATTTGAAAAGTCATGTGGTGACCCTTCATGACCAAAAATGTCTTTCCCACTTTTGTCCTTATCTTTGGTGACTTTTCATATTCCTTTAAGTGTCCCTTCATGAGAAATTCACCCTTTAATCTTTTGTCTTCACTTGGTGACTCTTGGTATTCCCCAACATGACTCTTCATGGGAAAATGCGTCCCATCCTTGTTTTGTCTTTATCCTGTGACTCTTTGACTTCTCCATGGGCCCTTATTTTGTCTCATATGCAGCCAAAAATATATTCGTTAATATTAAATAAATATTAACTCATATTAGCCAAGATAAATAACATTAAATGCAATGGGGCCTTTATCACCAATAATACTAAACCTTTGACATCAATGATAATATTTCCAACAATCTCCCCCTTTGTCATTGATGGCAACCTCAATCCTGAAACTACCACATCCTGTCACCTGCACATCCTGTCATCTACAAACATACAGTAACCCCCCCTTACTGTAGCAACCTGTACCTGTTCCCTGTACCTATTTTTTGCACCTGTACCTATACCTATCATTCTCCCCATTTGACATCAATGGAAAAGGGCCTACCTGGAGCTAACACTTAGCTCCCCCTCACTTGATGCTAAACATCAATGGCAGGAAGTAATATAAATTACTCCCAACTCCTCTCACCAATCTTTGAATGTATCCTTTGATCGTGCCTTTGAGAAGATATCTGACAATACATACACATTTTTCCCTGTCCTTTGAGCATCTGCAATCAACTCATTTGAATCTTTTCTTCTAATCTCACAACCCTCTTTATGAAATTTTAATGTATATCCTTGATCACATATTTGACTAACACTCAATAGATTATGCTTAAGACCTTTTACATATAAAACATTCTTAGTCTTAGTTCTACCATAATCCAAACTCAAAGTACCTTTTTTGGCTATCCTGGCAGTGGTTTTATCTCCAAACCTTACTGTACCACCATTAATCTTCTTTAGAGAAATGAACTTACTTTTATCACCTGTCATATGCCTCGAACATCCACTATCAATTAACCATGGCTGATCTTTACCTCCCACATGCAGAGCTGTCTGCACCATCATAGAATCTTCATGTTGTTTCTTCTACCATGAACATGTCTAAACCTTCTCCCTGATGAATGGAGCTTTGAAACTTTGATTCTTCTTCTTGATGAATGGAGCTTTGAAACTTTGATCCTTTTTGACTGACTCGAACACGCTTCTGTAATACCGAGCTATGTGTCCAAAGTTGTTGCACTTGTAGCACACTATGGTCTCTTCATTAAATCTTGATAGAGGAGCAAAAGAGTTGTGGCTTTTGCTTGACTCTACTTGACTTTCCTTCTTATTTCTGAAATTGTTAGCTCTTTTTCTATATTCTACTTTCTTGTGACCATATCCATTACAATAAAAACAATAGCCATAAAAACAAGACTTGTCTGTATATCTATGACCTGATTGCCTTTTGTAGCTTTGTTCTCTCCATCCTTCTTTGTTTGGAATGTCCTCTGTATTCTTCAATTCTCCCCTTTTTATTTCCTCTTGTGTAAGAGCTTCAGCATATCTCTTTTTCTTTTCAAATCCGATCCCTATCTTATCTGAATTTGCTTTTTGACTTTCCAATATCTTATTCAGCATGTTAGTGCTATCCTCAAATCTTGAATCACTCACTACTTTATCATTGACTACTTTTTGAATATCTTCTTTTAAGGAGGCAATTTAAATAACATACCTTTGACATTCTTGTCTTGCTATTTCCAACTGTGCTATGAGATCTTCTTCATTCTTCTTGGATTCTTCAAAGTGTGCTTGTATATCTTCAATCATTTCCTTTGACTCTTGTTCATTCTTTTCAATCTGGTGCTTTAACCTTTGATTCTTCTTCTGAATAGCTTCTAACTCTTCTAGGGCACAATTGAGTTCTCCTTCCATATCTACTTCAGCTTCCTTCTCTTCTTCTTCGTGATCATCATCATGTATGGCCATGAATATAATCTCTTCATCTTCTGAATCGCTGACTCCACTATCTTCAACTGAGCTAGGGTCCTTAGAATACAGGCTCTTCTTCTCGAATCCCTTCTTGGATTTGCCTTTGAAATTCTTCTTGTATGTAGGATTTTCTTCTTCTTCATCTTTAACCTTATCTAGGCATCTAGATGAAAAATGTCCAATCTTTCCACAATTAAAACATTTAAAAGGTAATTTTCCTTGATATTTACCTGTTCCTCTTTTTGGCCTATGAATGAAAAGTGCTTCATTGTCATCTTCATCATCACTGGAACTATCACTTGATTCTTGAATCTTAGCTTTCTCCTTCTTTGATGTCTTGAAAGCCGCTTCTCTCTTTGAGGGTTTATCTTGTTCTGTCCGCATCTCATATGCCGTGAGAATACCATGAAGCTCATCCATCTTTAGCTTGGCTAAATTCTTCATCTCCTCGATTGCCAAAACCTTTGCATCATATCTCATTGGTAGAGATCTCAAAACCTTTTTCACCACCGTTGAATCTTCTAATGTTTCTCCAAGACCTTGAATCTGATTTACTATCTGATCAACTCGCAAAAGATAACTTGCTATATCTTCTTCTTCTTCCATCTTCAAACTTTCAAATTGCCTTCTAAAAGTCTGCAATTTATCTTGTTGTACCTTTCCATCACCTTTGTAAATATTCTCAAGTTTTACCCAAGTTTCATGAGCAGATTTACATTGCATAACTTTAACATATTCAGATTCACATAAACCACATAAAATAGCATTTAAAGCTTTAGCATTACATTCACTTGCCTTCTTTTCTGCTGGAGTAATTGTAGATGTTGGTGGCTCTTCATATTCCTCACCACTGATTTCCATATGTCAAATCCAAGGGCCATCAAATAAACCTTCATTCTCATGCTCCAAAAATCATAATTCATCCCATCAAATAAAGGTGCCTTATTTGTAGAAAATCCTTCCTGTGACCCAGCCATCGTGCTTTCCCGATCTACCTTCAAGCTATAAAACTTTTCAAAAAGGAACCTGCTCTGATACCAATTGTTAAGCATGAAATATACTGAGAGGGGGGGTGTGAATCAGTATATTATATATCTTATAAATCTTTCCTTTAACCAAATTGCACTTAATCAAACATTCAAGATATACAATAAAACTCAAACAATAAACATCCACACAAGATAGAGAGAGACACTAGATATAACGTGGAAACCCAATGTGGAAAAAACCATAGAGAATCAATCTCAAATATATTCATGAGAAAAACCCCACAGGAGCACCATACCCCTTTGCCAAGTACAAATCTCAGCTTCAATTCGTGAGCACCACCCCACAGGAGCTTCAAACCCCTTTGCCGAGCACCAACCCAGCTGTCATTCATGAGCACCAACCCACAGGAGCACCAACACCTTTGCCGAGCACCAATCCATCAACAATTCATGAGCACCAACCCACAGGAGCACCAACCCCTTTGCCAAGCACCAACTTAGCAACAATTTGTGAGCACCAACCCACAGGAGCACCAACCCCTTTGTGTATACCACACACCTATCTCTCAATGTTGCTATCTCAACAAATGATAGATCAATACAACATCACCTTCCTCTCTCTCACTTTTGCTCTTCTAAGCTAGATATAACAAATACAAATCATCTCTCATAATTGCTCTTCTAAGCTAGATATTATAATATCAAATCAACCTCTCACTTCCACATTACAAAATGGATACTCAAGCCTTTATTTATAGCTTTCCAAATGACCTTTGGCCTTCCCCCTTTGTGACCTTTCATTCCTCATGGAAAATGGTGCCAATCTTGGATGACCCTTCATATCCAAGCATTTGAAAATTCATGTGGTGACCCTTCATGACCAAAAACATTTTTTCCACTTTTGTCCTTACCTTTGGTGACTTTTCATATTCCTTTAAGTGTCCCTTCATGAGAAATTCGCCCTTTACTCTTTTGTCTTCACTTGGTGACTCTTGGTATTCCCCAAGATGACTCTTCATGGGAAAATGCATCCCATCCTTGTTTTGTCTTTATCTCGTGACTCTTCGACTTCTCCATGGGCCCTTATTTTGTCTCATATGTAACCAAAAATATATTCATTAATATTAAATAAATATTAACTCATATTAGCCAAGATAAATAACATTAAATGCAATGGGGCCTTTATCACCAATAATACTAAACCTTTGACATCAATGAAAATATTTCCAACAGATACAACACACAAACCAATTTGGATTCATTCTAATCACTTATCCCTATCTTTCTTCTCTATTTTTCTTTAGACTTGAAATAGACACTTTTTAGAGAAACATTTCTGATAAGCCTAGTGGGACTCTGGAGTTTTCCTTGGGTTCATTGCTTGTTTTAAGCATTCATATAGGTGAATTATAGTGAAATTTTCATTTCTTGCACTTTATCCTTCTTTTTCTCTCTCAAAGCAAAAAAATTCAACATTTTATTTTTTGTTTAAGGGCAATAAATTGAAATTTCTCCTTCCTTGCCACTCTTTTTTACTCTTTGCCTCTAAAATCAATTTATCATTTTTATTAAAAGTTAAAAGAATCTTTTATTTATTTCTTTCTTGCATGCACATTAGGATAGTGAAGTTCATTCTCTACTCCTATTTCATCTTTGTTTTCATTTGAATATAAACATTTCATATTTGGGCTTAAAACTTACTGCACTTCATTGTTTGTTTGCTGCATATTATCTCACCTAGTTAATTACAAACATTATGAATGAATTTTAGTGCACCTATATTACACTACTATATTACACTCATAAAAACAAACATCTAAACTCACTTGAGACAATGCACATCGATATTTTATCACCTAGTGGGTCACCTTACCCTACTCAGCTATCCTACTTGGATTTCACCACCAAGGGGAGAACCCACTCCATTCTCTGGTGGCATATAAACTCTAGGTAGAAGGTATATTTTGGCTAAGCATCTTGGCTTCACTTTAGGTCCATGAAGTGTAGGGAACAAGATCTTATAAAAAGCCATGTACTTGGTCTAACACAAATTTCCTCTTGAGCACTAAAACTAACCTGAAACTAGCTCTAGATTGCTTTCTATTACCTTTGCTAACCAAATTCTCCTCTCACTATCTGATTAAGGCATAATCCAACATAAGACTAAAATTAATCTCTAGGAGTTAATAATTAGTTGCTATATGTTATTTTTCTACTTTTCTATTGCCTTCTATATTTTGGAGTTGGTAAGGACATTTTTCCATTAATTCACAAAAATAACACTATTTATAATACTTAGTTTTTATAACCTATTATATCAAGTTTTCTAAGTGTTCTTCCTTATTAAAAAAACCTCTTCCATCATTTATTTTACCTAGATTCTACTTTTGGGTTTCTAAAACATTATATTTTCTATCTCCTAGTATATCACAGTGACTGACATCAGCTAACTAGACTGACATCACTAGGATTTATCTATCGACATTGGTTAATCCAATTGATGTCAGCAAAATGTTACTATTGACATTGGTCAAGTGATTGATGTTAGTGCCTATGTAATTTTAGTTTGCTCAAAATATCAAGTTGAAATAACCCACTTACCTATACCTGAACCTAGTTTTTCCTTATTCTATCACTAATATAGAGTATTAAAGACTATTTTTTACTTATTCTTACATGGTATTGACATGAGCTCAAGCCAAAATTCTTACTAATTATGCAAGTTGGTAACCACTTCCACCTTCCCTTCTCGTTGCTGATTATATCATGGAGCATACTTCAGATACAAAGCATACTCCAAGCCCCAACCAAATTCCCATTATGCCTGAAGGAGATCGATATTTTGCTAAATTTCTTGATTGCAATGTTGCATCCCTTCAACATTACCTTGCCATGAGCCGAACCTGTAATTATTTGGGTGACCCAATCTACGGTATGACAACCTCTCTAATGGAGACAAATTTAGTTTCATCTATCTCCACTATTTTCCCCATGGTTACTCAAACCACCACTTTGGCAAGTAACCCAATGATAAACAATGTCCAAAGTCTAGCATCACCAATTGCCCAATCCCACCTAAACCCTAGTGTAACCTCCCTACTTTCACAACTACAAGTAGTTCAGTTAAGTCTCATCCCATTTTCAAATTTGGTGGTACCTATTACATCTACTCTCATACCTATAATTACTCAAATTATGACACACCCTTCATCTAGTCTAACCATGCCAATAACCCAAACCTATAATAACAACATCCAATTAAAGCATAATTTCTAACCAAATGGGATAAGCCCCTTTTCTTTCTTCCCCCCAGCCTATGATTCATTATCCTTATGTTACACCGATACAACCTCTATAAGATATGTCATATGCTCCCTCTACTTGCTATCAAGTTTGCTATAACTTAGGGGGTATATTCTAGACTAATCCCCCTCTAGACCTCATTAAGATGCTGATGGATAAGATGTCTAATCTAGAGACATTTGTTTTTGGTTCAAAGAATGTGTTATCTTATGATCAGATATGCAATGAACCCATCCATCCTTCTGTTCCTATTTTACCTTATCCAAGCCAATGGGAACTCCTCAAATTTACTCATTTCTAGAGTAAAGAGGACCCACAACAACATTTGCAAGCATTTTGACATGTTTGTTATTTAATAGGGCATGATGATGTGTTACTACTTCACACTTTCCCTATGTCTCTTTTGGGTGCTGCCCTAGATTGATATAGCTCTATAACTCAACACTCCATTTTCTCATTTACCCAACTCATAAAATAATTCCTAAACCATTTCTCTATTAACATTTCTAAAAAGGTTTCTATTATAGATCTTTATTCTATTAGACAATTTGATGATGAGTCTATCACAAATTTTGTCACTCATTAGAGAGGCTTGATCAATCAACTCTCCTTCTCATTACCCTAACCTGAGTTTATTGAGATCTTCTCAAGGGCATGTGCTAAGCACATTTCATCCACACTTTGAGTACAAACTTTTTTCACATTTGATGAGGCCTTTATAATGGCATATAAAATCGAGATTCAAGCCATAGATGAAGGCAAACTCAAGTTACATAGTAAGAATGCCAATTCCAAATCAAATGACTCCTCTTATTTTAAAACTTCTCCTTTTAACCAAAAATCTAAAGGCTCTACCAACATGATGGTCGTTAAATCAGCGTCTTCCACAACCACAAACCAACCTAATTCCTTGACTTCCCAAAATTTGACCAAGAAATTCTAACAATGGTATGAACAAAGACAATACACTCCCATTGGGGAGTCATATACATCAGTTTTGGAAAAACTATTGAAAAAAGGTGTCATAACCCTTCCTCAAATAAAACCTCCTATATAGTTTGACCCCTCCCATCCTATTCCAACTTGGTATAAGGAGGATGTGTTTTGTGGCTACCATCAAGTTAAAGGCCACAATTGTAATAATTGTAAAACATTCAAGAACATTATTCAAGACATGCTTGATAGGGGTGATCTCATCTTGGATAATCCTAATGCACCCACTAATCAAAGTATGGATGTGTTCAAATAACCTTTTCCTAACCATTCACCCAATCAAAATATTGTTCAGACCATGACTAACTCGTGTGATCATAATATCCATACGATTAATATGGTCTTTCCTTTACCTCTAGTTCAACCTCTCCCACAATAAGAGGCACCCATTTTATCAAATCCTCCCCCATAATTAGTAGCATTTATTTTTCCCATTATTCATCCCTAGGTAGAAGATCCTATTTCACCCATTCCACTCCTACATGAGGAAGAGCCTCCTTTACCACTTATTTTACCACCACAGGAGCCAATATTTCTAGTTCCTTTTGCACCAATGTTACCTATACTCTTACCACTTAAAGACCATGCTTTACTCATTTCATAGCCACATGTTGAGGTGAACATCATTCCTATGTTATACCCTCTTAAGGAACCCTCTTCACCTCCCTCTCCTCTGTCGATAGAGAGTAATACCTCATCCACTCCACCTTTGCACCTAGAAGAGTCAGTGTTATCTACCCCCGCATTAGATGCGAGACCTATTGTGCCTACTCCAATTCCACCACTCTTACCACTTCTTTTACCTATGGAGGATGATACTTTACCTATTCCTTGCCCACATGTTGAGGGAGAAATAATACCTATGCTCTACCCACTTGAATAACCCTATTCACCTACCTCTCCTCCACCCATGGAAGACCATGCCTCTTCTCCTGTCTTTGTCAAAGAAGACCTTGTTACGGATATTTCTCATCTTTGGCCAGAAGTAGCAAAGACCAATAATTTCCCTCTTTCTCAATCACCTCAGCCTTCTAAAGAAGCAACCATAAGGCCTACATCAACTTCATCTAACACCTTATCATAGTTGGTGAAAAGTATAAAATTTCTTAACTCCATGAAGCTAGATCACATGACATTTTGGGATCGACTTAAAACTCTTTATCCAACATAATGAGTGTCAAACTTTACTTCCAACCCTCTCACTACCCTTTACCCAAAGGTCTTTGACAAATCTAGAGCTTCTTCACCAAAATCACCAGAAGCTCATCCATTTATATCAAAACCCTCACCCTCATAGGCATCTACCACATTAAAGTAGGTCAAGCCTTTAGACGTATGTCCCATCTCTAATCTAATTCATCCATAGGATAAATTAGATCTAACTCTCCAACCACAAGTTGGAGTTTTGTGGCTTGAACTATTGGAAAAATGTTAAGCTTCATAGATCTCACTGATCCTTCCCTCTTCAACCCTCAAATTTATCATCAATTTTGGGACCTCACCCCTCTACTTTAGTTGGTGTATCACTGATCCAAGTAAAAAAAAAGGCTAAGTTACCTCCACTACTACCTTTACCACCTGGTAGGCCTTTCACATCTGACACCATGATACCTAACACCAAGAAATTGTTATCAAAACACATAACTCCACCACCACCAAACAAGGCACCATGCAAAACCACCCATGCAACTCCTAAACAAAATAAGGTGTCTACTCCTATTACCACAATAGGTGTGAGCCCACTCGTAGGCTCTCAAGGATTTTTCCTACACCAGTTGTTTCAATCTTTTGTAATAAATATTTCTCCTATTAATCCTTATAGTCTTCTTGGAATGAAGCCATCTTGGTTTAATGATACACAAGTGTGTCTATATCATCATTCACTTGGACATGATACTGAGAGTTGTAAAGCCCTCAAAATAGTCATTTAGCAACACTTTGATGTTGATACTCTCTTTGTTGATACTCTTGTTAACCTTCATATTATTCCACCTCTAGCATCCACAATGCATGCTAATATTCTACCTAAATTAAAACCCAAAGATGTGGTCGTACCCCATTTTCCATCTTCTTCACCTATATTTCAAATCAACATAGTTAATGTGGCCACACAGTCACAAAACCAAAAGGATAAAGGTAAGGAAAAATTCACTGCTCCTTGGGCTCATCCTTTTTCCAAAGACACTCCTCCTCCAAATCCCAAGGTTTCCATCTTATGGGTCCTAAAGCCAACATCTTCAGATGTTATTCAAAGCTCAATGGTGAAATAGCTTCACCAAACTCCTGTGAAAATGTCCTTGTATGAGTTAATCCAAAACTCATCCCAACACCATCAAGATTTGATTAGAGCCTTGAAAGTTGTTGAGGTTTAACATGATGATCCCAAACCTCTTGTAGCTTTGGTCAAATCTCTTAATTCCATCTCCCTAGTTTCCTTTAGTAATTCAAAAATTTCACTTCAACATCCTAAAGATCAAGATTCTACCCTTTTTATTACTGCATATATTGATCAAAATCATGTCAAGAGAGTCATGATTGATGGGGGAGATAGTATTAATATTATTTAAACCCATGCCTATAAACAACTCACTCTTCCTAACAATTGCATGTCTCAAACTAACACGGTCCTCTGCTCCTTTAATGATACCACAGATACTATGGTGGGCACTATTGTCTTACATATCCATGTAGGTCCCCTCATAATTATTGAGCTCTTATATGTTGTATAAGGATAGTTATAATATAACATAATACTTGGATGACCTTGGATACATGATATGTCATGTGTACCCTCAACTTTACACCATTGTGTCAAGTTTGAGCATGATGGGTAAGTGCATGTTATACCTGTTGACCTACCTCTATTTAAAACATGCAACATGATTTATAGTCCCAATGATGTTCTCATTCCATTAATGAAATCATCTTCTCTACATGATACTTCTAAAGCTTCCACAAGCTCCATTACCTCAGTTACACAGATACCGACAACACAAATTCCTGACAAAGATCCCATAGAGGAAACTTTTAAATTTTTCTCACTTGGAGAATATTGTTTGTTGATGCTAGACATGTTATATACTCCAAAAGAGTATGGAAAGCTTCATATGTACCCAAATTACAATCCTTGTATTGGGATGGTCATCCCTTATAGGCCCCCTAACCTTCAAACTAATTTCACATATAGGGGAATTAATCAGGCTCTCACTGTCGGTAATCCATCTTCTTCACCACAACTATTTACCTGTGATTTATCTTTCTTGAGAAAACCTAGATTTGATCACACCTATATTTATAGGTGTGCTTGGAAAGTATTTGGTTTGGGTCACTACGAGCAGGGTGTCCATATGCCTATTGAATATCCCACGAGCAAAACCATTGAAAATGCCAAAAAGAGGCATGGTGTGGGTTATGACAAACCAACTAAACTCACCAAAACTTCACATGAACTAATTATTGAAGAGCTAGTCTCTCCTTCTCCACCATCATCTACCGAATCAGAGATATCTATACCTCCTATTTTTTTCAATAAATGTCATCGATTTGGGACTCTCACCTATCACCAAGGTAAGGAAACAAGGTCCCTTCCTCTCGTTCATCCTAAAATAATTGATGAAGACTCTCCCACTATTAGCACTATCCAATGCCAAGATGATGATGTTATTCTCACATACATGGGTTTAAATGATTCCTATATCTAATGATCACTCCCATCCAAAACATAAGCTATGTTACATGAATCAGCCATTGACATTAATTTGCCCTCTCACGATAACCCCCACATCCTTAAGATTGACCAATATTTGGATTCCTCTGAGCAAGATGATTATGACACATTTCTTAATAACCATAGCAAATCCTTCACTTGGTCTTATAATGACATGCCTGGTATGGACCCCTTTATCATCACCCATAACATTATAACCAATCACGATGCTAAACCTGTTAAGTAGAATCCTTGCAAGATGCATCCTCGTATTGCTCTCCTTGTCAAAGAAGAGCTCCAATGCCTCATTTATATTAACTTTATCCAACCCATCAACTACCTACAATGGATTTATAATATTATTCCTATCATAAAAGTGACCAGGGGAATCTGCATTTATACCAACTATTGTGACTTAAACCTCACTTATTTAAAATATGAGTTCCCATTGCCAAGTATCGACCAAATTGTTAATCTAATAGCTAGCCATGAGATTCTATCACTTATGGATGGGTTCTTTGGATATAATCAAATCCTAGTTGCTCTCAAGGATCAACACAAGACAACTTTCATTACCCCATAGGGGAATTTCTATTATTGAGTCATGCCTTTTGGTTTGAAGAATGATGGTGACACCTATCACTGTGTTATGACTTACATCTTCCATGATATATTACACAAAATTATGGAAGATTACGTGAATGACTTACTTGAGAAGTCTAAACTTCACCAAGATCACTTGATGATTCTCAAAATCATATTTACTCATCTCCTCTAATATAACATTTGACTAAACCCAAAGAAATGTGTTTTTGGTGTTCTTTCCAGTACACTCTTAGGTTTTATCATTTCTCTCCATGGTATTGAAGTTGACCTTGCTAAGGTTAGAGAAATACTAGAGATTCTTCCACCTACTAATATCAAATAACTATGCAACCTACAAGGCAAACTTTAGTCAATTTGTTGCTTCATCTCCTAGTTGTCAAATCATTGCCAACCCTTTCACCATCTCCTAAAAAAAGATGTCTCCTTCTATTAGAATATATATTTATAGGAATATTTTGATGCAATCAAACAATATCTCTTTTCCCCATGGGTTCTGATTCCAACTTAGGAAAATCAGCCTTTTTTACCTTTACATCTCTACAACAGACCATTCTCTAGGTGCTATGATTGCACATCAAGATGATCACAATCAAGAACAAGCAGTTTACTACATAAGCTTCACACTTATTGATTATGAGACTTGATATACCTATACTAAAAAACATTACCTCATGTTAGTGTTTTTAGCCTCCAAGCTCCACCATTATCACCTAAATCACAAAACCTATGTGGTCACCCATACTGATCCCCTCAAATACATGCATTTCAAGCCATATCACAACCAACATGTAGCTCAGTGGATAATTATCCTTGCTAAGTTTGAATTAGAGTTTATTCAATAAAATTTTATCAAATGGAAAATGATCACTGACTAGTTAGCTACCACCCCTTTACCTGACAACCAACCTTCAAACCTCAAATTTCTTGATGAATCCATCACAATGCTCTCCACTGATGACATCTCCTATCAAATGATGATGTTCTTTGATAGATATAAATGTTAATATGGTGGGGGTGTGGGTGTCATTCTTATTTCTCTATATGGTGAGCCTATGCCTTTGTCATTTAAACTAGATTTTGAATGTACTAACAATATGGCTGAATATGAGGCTTTGATCTTAGGGATTCAAATGGATCTCTTCTTGGATTTAAAATCTATAACCATTTTTGGTGATTCTCAGCTAGTGGTTAATCAAGTTAATGGTTCCTACCTATGCAAAAATGAAATTTTGCAATGGTATAAACATCATGTAGATACACTATTGGGATCATTTGACTCTTATCTCTTACAAACTATTCCTTGATCTACAAACAAGTTTGCTGACATAATAGAGTCGCTTCACACATACCCTCTTCATCCTCTTCCTCAAAAAATTATGTCACCATGCATCGCTTAACATTACCATCCTATGTATTAACCAACATCCTCTTTATCAAAAATGTAACATCCAACCTACATGACTTATGGTATAAAAAACTCATAGATTATCTTTCCTTTTTCTATTACCCCTTCTTATCTCTCTAATAATGGGAGATGTGCCTTCATAAAACATGCCACTCATTACACTATGCTATGGGGACTTCTCTACAAGTGAGGTTTTGATGGTCTCCTCCTTAGATACCTCATGAGTACTAAGACTCCCTTCGCTATTAAGGAAGTCCATGATGGGATTTGTGGTGGGTATTTCAATGGTCATGTAGTTGCTAAGCATATCCTTTAACTTAGCTATTATTGGCCAACACTCCATCAATATTATGCTGATTACATTTGACATTGTATTAGATGTTAACAACACACTAACCTCCTTCACATTCTGAGTCATGCATTATAATTCACTAAAGAATTCTTTCCCTTCTCATAATGGGGCTTGGATCTAATCAAGGAGATTAACCCTCATTCATCCCTCTATCATCATTCTATCATTACTACCACTGAATACTTCACCAAGTGGGTTGAGTCTATTCCTCTCATCTCCACTAAGGCTGATAAAATTATTGAATTTATCAACCATCACATCATCTATCATTTTGGTGTCCCACATAAAATTATAATAGATAATAATATATATTTCAAAAACAAGCCTTTCTAAAGTCTTTGTGATACATTCAGAATCAAATTGAGCTTTTCGTCGCCATACTATCCACAAGTGAATAGACATGCAGAAACTTATAATAAAAAGTTAACCAAAATTATCATGAAGGTATTCAATGATATAGGCAAGGATTGGCACACCCACATTCCTTTTACTTTATGGGCTTATCACACTTGTATTCAAACCCCTACGGGTGCTACACCTTTTTCTTTGGTGTATGGGATGGAGGCTATTTTGCTTCTTGAGGTTCAGATTCCTTCTCTTCACATTTCTCTAAAATACATACTTACTAATGATGAATTTCACCAAGAATATTTGGCTCAACTTGAGTTGCTTGATGAACATCGTCTCATATCCCTCAATAACCTTCAAATCTATCAAGAGCGTATCAAATGCACTAACAAAAACCTCAAAGAGTGAGATTTCAATATTGTAGATCCTGTCTTAAAATAAAATCAACATGTGACGAACATGGAGAAAAGAAAATGGGGTAATTTTGCTCTTAATTGGCTTGGACCCTACATCATAACTCACAAGTATGGCTCAAAAACTTATCACTTATCTTCTCTTGAAAAAAAGCTAGATACCGAGCCTTTAAATGCCTTGCACCTACGACCATTCTTTTGTTAACTAAGTAATGCTTCACCTCGTGTTTAACTTGAGATCATCCCTTGATCACCCCTATTACATTCATCTCCCTTCATCATAACCCTTACTCTTACACACTTAGTTAACTTAAGAAGTGTTATTGTTTTTCTCTCAAAGTGAAAAACTCCTAAGCCTCTATAGTCTTGTCCATGACTAAAAAGCAAAAAAGAAAAAGAAAAAAAAAGAGTGAGATATGTAGACAAGTTATAATCTCTCAGATCATGATTCTCAATGTAGATTACTCCCTTAAAGGACAACTACGTAACTCCTCTTTTCTACTGTCAATAGACTACTCCCTTGAAGGATAACTATTTAAACTCAAAAATAAATGCTTAGACCACTCCCTTAAAGGATGGATAGGCCAAGCTTTATTCTCAAATAAAAATACAAATAAAAAGATTGTCATATTGATTAGCTTCATATGACCTCAACAAATACAAAATCCCATTGTAGGCTTCCCACATTGATTAGCTTACACAAAAAAAAAAAAAAAGCTTTAAGTCATGGACTTGCTTATAGTATCTCTCGAGTCACCCACAGTAGGGGCATATCATCCCCACTTTGAAGGTTATGCTACCCAAAAAATTTCACTCATTTTTACCATTTTTTCCTTCATACTCTTTTAAGGGACTTCGAACTCACTTAACATAAGGTGAACAAGATGCTTCTCTAGCAAACAAAATGGTCCAATGATGCAAAGCATGAAAGAGGTTCATATTCTTGAGCCTATTTATGTTATGATTATGGTCTTTACTCATACTCAAGCATTCTACCTCTTTATTTTCCCATCCAAATCACATGTCGATCACTCTACTGATATGAAAATGTCATACAAACACTATCAAGCCTACTCCATTTATTTTAAGCATACACCATCACAAATATGGAAAAATGCTAAAATAAAATAACATAACCAACCTATCCATTTTAAGCATACACCATCACAAGTATGGAAAAATGCTAAGATGAAGCTAACAAATCAACTATGCATATACCATCACACATATGGGAAATGCTAGTCTAACTCAACTAATATGCTCAAAATTAACATAACATTAAATAATCATCTACATCAACATCATATTCACTATCACAATAAACACATCTCAAAATCACACTAAATACACACACACACACACACACACACACACACACACACACACACACACACACACACACACACACACACACACACATGCGCGCGCGCATATGCATATACCATCACACATATGGGAAATGCTAGTCTAACTCAACTAATATGCTCAAAATTAACATAACATTAAATAATCATCTACATCAACATCATCATCACTATCACAATAAACGCATCTCAAAATCACAATACACACACACACACACACACACACACACACTCAACATACATGTACATCAATACATCATCACAATATCATCTCTCTCTTAAAATATACATCTTTCATCTTCAGTTCATAGTCTAGTGTACATATAACATATATAAAAATAACAAACTTTGGCACTCAGAGTCGTCGAGGCTCTCTACATGGTTACAAAGAAGCAGTGTCATCACCACTCTCCACCCATTTGCATCTACATGAGCTAGAAGCTATGGAATGTGTTACTGATCTCTCTTGCTCTCTAAACTCAGAATACCTCTGAATTTGTGGGAACTCCTTGATGGCCCTCTCATAATAAGTGATATCGTCAAGGGTATTAATATACCTTACCAAAGATATAGTCTATGGTGGTCCCATCACACCTACTGAAGGCCTGGCCTTTACTGGTCCCTGTGGTGGAAGAGGAGGAGTAACTTGACCTATTACTATCAAAATATCCCTCTTTATGGTCAATATAGTAACCTAACCTTGTAATACCCTGATTTGGCCTTGTAATGCCTCGACCTATCTCTACAATGTCATCACCTATCCCTGTAAAATCAATACCTATGCCTGAGCTACATCTCAAGCCTACACTATTGCATCTTGAGACTACTCTACTTCATCTCAAGCCTATACAACTACATCTCTCTCTCACCAAACCCTACAAATCTAGTGGTGGCCTCCTGACCTCAACTATGGGATGCAAACCTATCCACCAAGCCATATATGCCACTATGTACCCTAGATCTACTACACCCAACCCTACTAGTAGCTCCTCAAAATTTGGCCCATCTATCTCTTGTGGCAAGGGTAGAGGTGCCTTTATATCATCTTTCTTATATTGAGGGAAGGTAGGTGGTACATCCTATAGTAGGCCAAACTTCCTCTTGACCTGTGCCATGGGTACCATCTCTAGCTCGCCATCTCATCTCCCTCTAACCCATAATGAGCTTTGTAAGCCAACCAACTGCTTTGCCTATCCTCTAAATGTAGGGTATGTCAAGTAAGGTCTCCAAAAAATATTTTTAGGGATCAATCCCTCTATCATTTTCCTATAATAATCAATATCATGCACTATGCCATCTACTCAAGTTTGGGCCATCCCATCTCTCCACCATCTAAAACCAACCCTAAAACTAGCTAAAATCAAGGTAGGTAACCCCAATGGTCATGTCACCATGATATGCTCATATGACCAATAGTGGATTAAGTACCTAACACACAAATTGTATCACCATCATAGTCTCAACCCTCACATCTCTCTATATAAATGTGCTAGAAACACTGGTCCCCATACACATACAGTCTACTACTCAACCATCTATGCTAGAACATATGTCAATATAATAGGAAATCTCTCACCATCTACATTCAGTAGTGCATACACTGTAATCCCTATCATCATCAAGATGCTAATCCGATGTTGCTCTTCATCAGTAATGTACATTGGCTCGTAGGCAAAGCTCATTGAATGATAGGTAGCCTCACTAACATGATCTCCAAATAAAGCCACCATGTGAATATCATGCTCCTCTCTCGAACATGAGAAGAAGACCTCACCCTAGAGTGAAAGTCATAAAATCCTGTATACATCCTCCTAAGTCACTATCAACTCTTTGATTAGTAGATGGAAGGTGTTGGTGGTATGATCCCACCTCTTAATCAATGCTATCATTAAACTCACATCTCATGTGACTCTAAAATATCATCACACTCCCCCTAAACCTATGGTTTCCATGTGCTCCCACTCATCTAGGGTGACATCCCTCCTCATCCATGTCAGTAGCATTAGTAGGTGATCCTGTAGCATCAATTCCAGCCTAGCTTGCATCTATACACACATAACTCAAGTCAGATACTTTCTAATATAACCTACCACTACCTTTTTCCCTTCTTTCTGGGAGAACTACATTGGTCTAAGGCCCTCAACTGGGCTATGTAGGTAACACTCAATGGACATGGGGTCTTCTAAGGTTATCATGGCCATATTGTCTCCTAACCATCTAACTTTCTCTCTCCTCTTTACCCTAGGATTTACTATCTCTCTCTCCACCCTAGGCCTAGCTTCCTATCATAACTCTAGGCCTCACAACTTATATCCCTAACCCTTGACCCTATGACCTATATTTTAATCCCTAAGTCTACTGACCTATCTCAACCTACCATTTTTACCCATTTCCCCTAACACAATTTTAACCATACCTTAGGTTTTTTTTCCCTAGGCTCTGGGAGAACTTCATTGGCCTAAGGCCCTCAACCGAGCTATGTAGGTAACACTCAAATGACATAGGGTCTTCTAAGGCTAGCTCAACCATTAGGCTAGTTGATTACTTTAATTAAGGATCTAAATTAACCTTTTCTCCTATTTTGGGTTCTTCACAGTCATTGACATTAGTTTTGTATGATGACATTGGTGCTCGATGTCAGTTGACATTGGTAGAAACCTATCGACATCAACATTGTATCAGCTAACATTGATGGACCCCACTGATGTTGATGACTGATTTGGCCCTAGGGATGAATGACCCATCTCCCAACATTATCTTTTTCCCTAAAAACCTACCCTAAATCCCTCTCAAATTCACCTAAACCTACCTCACCCCATTTCCTAACCCCCTTAACACATTTATTTTGTTCAACCTTTAAATTTAGCCTACAAGAAGAAAATTAACCAATTCATATTCAAAATCAAATCTCATGGGATCTTACCTCATGTCTCCATCTCCTCTAGGTTGGCATAACTAGTTCTTGTGGTGGCATACCTCCCCCTAGGTCCCCTCCTAGCTTTTCCATCTCACTCACACTCAAATATATTTTTATCTCTAATCAAAGGTTTCAAATGAGTCATGGTGAGCTGCCAAACCCCTTTTTATCAGGTTTGGTCACCCACTGATGTCAACATACTTGACCTAATTCACTAACATCGACACTTTTTCCCACTGATATCAACAACCTTGCCCTAAGCCACCAACATTGACATTATTTACTACCAAAATTAGCAACATGACTGATGTCAACGCCATTACATTAGAGTTCCACCAAGACCCACAATCCTTTAGGTTCTACCCATGATCTGGGGCAATTAGAAGATCACATATATCTCCTTGACCATAAAAACCAACTTGGAGATCACATATATCTCCCAACCATGATAACCACCCTTAGAGATCACTTAAACCTCCACCTATGATGGATTTGACTAGAGATCATGAATATCTCCTCATTCATTGACCCTTTTACACCAACCTTGCATTGCTTGTCTTGATCGCTTATGCTATTCTGCTATAGTTGGCTATTATACACATGTATGTATATTAGGTGTTTTGGATGGAGACCAAGCTTGTACTATCACCTAAAACCGTTTATGTTTCCTAGGGTAACTTCCTACCTTGGATACTTGGCACACATAGACCATTGGAGCTACAAATTTGATTATTTTGACCTTATCAACTATCACTTACAAGCTATGATTTGGTTATTTCTATCCAAGTCCTCCTCAACCTCACCTATTCTTGATTTTGTCAACTATATCTTGTAGTAGTATATGTTCAAGCAGTGATACCATGTTCTCCTCCACTCACACACTTCAATTCTTATCAAACTGATATTCGATTCTAGTTTTTCCTCCATTGATTCCCATTTTGAGGGGGGATACCTCATCCAATACCTGGAGCATCTAACTCCTATTTTGGTCTTGAAAACTTGTTCATGAAAATTATAAGACAAAAAAGGGAAAATGTAGACACCAAAATTATGTCACACACATGCATAACTCCCTGTGTCAAAACCCCCCTTGAGCCCTTTTTTAATAATAATGATTAGCCTCCGTAACCCATACTTTTACTCCTCAAATATTTAATTAATTTAAAATATATAATTAATTTAATTAAAAACCCCTTATACCACCTTACATATCCACCTCATCCTAAGACTAATTCTCACCTAATGAATCGCCTCAAGACTTAGTCCCCTTATCCTAACTACCCATGACTTATTCTCACCTCAAAAATAAATTCCTAACCAACTACATCCTTCTTAACCTCCTATTTATACCATTTTGTAATGGATACCACACTTGGCATGAGAAATAATAGAAAATAGGATAAAGATAGTAATTTTACCTATTCTCATGCCACTGATTTCGATCAACCCATTGTTAACATTGGTGGGATCACTGACATCGATTATATAAGCCAAACTCCAAACTGATGTTTAGGTTAGCAAAAATTAATAAAACTCATTCTTATTTGCATACATGCTTTTAGCATTCAAATTTTGACATCTTGGTTATCTTGCATAAGTCAATCTAGATCAAGAACCAAGCTCATGAGAACCAACAACACCTGCTTGTTATCTCTATTCAAGGCATCAGTTTAGACTGCCTAATAAGAGCCATCCATCTATCACTTATTATTTAGTCACCACTACAGCTAAGTACATCACTTATTCTATAAGTCTTTAAGAATTTACTTTACAACTCCTTTACATCTACTATTTATTTCTTTACACATCCTTGATCGAACCCCTATGAAGGAGTTATAAAGCTTCCCCACTTATTTCCCCTCGTTTTGACACACTAAACCTCTGACCAGATCCATCCAAACAATATTCTCTCTCTCACAACTCTCCCTAACCTTCTAGACCTAACCAAAACCCTTTCCTAGACTCAAAAAATCCTTCTACAAGTTCCTAGACAATTATTTCCCCTACCGACATCAACATCCTAACCGATATCAGTCACATTTCCTCATCAACCTCAACAAACTAACCAATATCGGTAACTATGGATTTCTTAACGCTTATAAGACCTACCCAAATAACTTCCAAAATACAAACTAAATATACCACCTGCACTCTATTACTTTTTGTTGTACTCAGATTGTGGATAATAATAACATTATTTCTCTTTTACTCTCTCTTTGTTATTTATTACTCTTTTATCTCTCAAAATTGGACTATCATCTCTAAGGAAGTTTGACACTTCTTGGAACAAGCACGTAGCTTGGTAGCCCACTCATATATCTACTAACAAACATTTTGTGGTAGTGCTTTCTTATTTACAGGTAGTCCTCCCCAGCCAAAGAGGAGTGCTCACAATGTATGGCTATGGTGCACAAACCAATCTGGGTTCATTCTAATTACTTATCCCCATCATTCTTCTCTATTTTTTTTTAGACTTGAAATAGACAAATTTTAATGAAACACACACACACACACACACACACACACACACACACACACACACACACACACACACACACACACACACACACACACACACACACACACATATTGAATATATGGTTTTTATTATTTGAATCTATTATTTTTTGTTATGGCTTGAGAGATTTGACTCTACATGCATGAAAATCTATACCCTGTAGGGTTTATCTATTTTGTGGTTTCTTTGGTTTACTATGAACTTATATCATTTTATTGTTTGATTTATTTTGAATGGATATATGTTATTGTGTCAAATGTGTTGGTGGAAACTACCAATATACATTATTACTATTGTGTGAAATGATGAAAAACATTTACTGTTGAATTGTTTGGGTTTTGTATTCATGTATTGTGTTAACTTCTCATTTTCTTGAAGGTTCGTATGGTTTTCTAATAGTGACTATGTTTCTCCTTAAATAGTATAAATTGACTGTGATTGTGTTTTATGAATTGGTGAAGTGTGTTATTGTTTCATGTTAGGTATATATGAGCTTACACCAAAATTTACCTCATGCATTGTGCAATAAATCTGAACATAGAGACAATTATTTCAACACACCATAATAATATTATGCATAGTGTATATTTATTTTGCATCAATTTCAAATAATAAATAGGCTATAAAATAGCCAAGATAGACTAACCACTTCCTATACAATAGGCAGGCACACTAAAAACAAACCCATTAATAGAGATACAGGTATAAGTAAAATATATTGTTTCTATAAATAATATATTTTACTAACCAACTAACTATACGTGATATATTATTAATATATCAATGTAACTAACTACTAACTTACTATATGATAATTACTATTAAGTAAATAGTAATTTAACTAATAGTAAAAACATAAATATGATAACTAATGTTAGGCTATCCCTAACATTCCCCCCCTTAATCCGAACATGGGGAAGACATCATCTTATACTGAAACTCTCACAAAAACTCACATGATGGTTTTTCATTCAGCTAACCACCAACCTACAAATAATAGATGGTTTTACACTCGATTAACCAAAAACCTACAAACATCAGATGGTTTTACACTCATTTTACCAACAACCTACATACAAATGATGGTTTTTCATGTGGTTAACTAATAACAAAAAACATCTAGAAGGTTTTACAGTTTAATCCACAACCTACACAATGCTACTACATTCTATTAAACCTCATCAATATTTTTAACTCAAAGGGAAATATAGAAATAAATGCTTAATTATTTCAATACTTGAACATGTATGTACTTATTTTCTTATTTTCACACACACAATAAAAAAATATGAAAAAATAGACCATTTTATATATGCCACCAAATGATTCCGGGCCCATCATTGGTGACTAACGAGAGGCTCTGGAACCTCTAACCTCTATTTCCTACTTCCTCCAGTATCTGTAACTTACTTAATCGATGTGTCGATGAAGTTCAATATTTTCATGCCATTTTTTAAGGGAATAGAGTCCCCCCCATAGTTTGGACATATGACTCAACATGTTGCATACAAGCGAGAATGTGTCCATACACCAAATGAGATATTTGACTTTGACGATTGAATGACATAAAATACTTTTAAAAATGATGATACTTTTGATGACTTGAATACACTTGACACAAAAATGACCATTTTTAATTATATGATAATAAACAATAATTACTATTATGACATATTACACTTTTGAATTTTTTAACTCAATGATATTTTTAAATATTTTGAAAGGATAACTAATTTGACGCATAATAATTATGACTAAGAATAAAATAAACTCTAATGACAATTAAAACCTAAATATTATTTAAAACTTGTCTTGAATTTAAAATTTATTTAAACTTCCTAAAGACAAACTAATAACTAGTTAAGATATAATGATGCTTTAATAAATGACTTAACACTTTAAAAAAAAAACTTTAATACATATATACATATAGATTTGGTATGAAGTGACTTGTAACTTTGACATGTGGCTAGAAGAACTCAAATATCCATAGGATTAGAAGTGTGTAATGGAAATGATAAGTATGTGGAGCTGTACAATCGTGCGAATCTATTATGAAATGGTCAATATTTTGCATCAATCAAATTGTTGTATACACATTTTTATAATACATGGATAATTATTCTTTATATCTACATAAAATGAAGAAAAAAAATCATAAAAATTCATCCAACATGCATATGTCATGACCTAATGCCAAAATATCATTGGATGCCAAATCGTTGCTAAGTCGACACTAAGTTGGGATGTATGGTGATGCCAAAGAAGAACATATGCTAATCAAATGATGCAATAATGACATAAAGGGATTCAAGGATCTTCAATTTACAAAGGCATGGTATGGAGACTTTGTGAATGATGTGGAGAGAAAAATACAAAGAACATAGGTGTGTGTATGTAGGAAATAAATAACTGCTAATTATGAGAAGGGAAAATGGATGAACAACACTTGGATCGATGAAGTATTTGAAATATTTATAATAAGACTTAACTTAATTTTATTAAATAAAATTTGGATCTCAAATATCTTTCATAGTCTGTACTTGGATAAAAAACCTTGTTTTGTATACGAGGCTATATAAAACTCCTAAATATTCTAGTGACTAGAAAAAATATAGAATGTACAAAAGTGAAGCTTCAAATGCATAGGGAACTGAAGATATCAATGAAAAAATAACCAAAAAATATCACCATGGCTTTTGGAAATTATAATTCTATATTGGTCAATGGTGCACACTAGAATAACTACACACAGGTAACATATATTTATTGATAAAACTAAATGAAAATATCAACCGATTTACAATCACTTTGATCAATTATATCTATCATATATCTTTCAAAACACTTGTGAAAATTACAATCATAAGTCATTCTAATTGACTATGAGAATAAACACAGTGATGCCAATATGATACTATTAATACTAGTGTAGGCATCCACAAATTAGCCTAAGACAAATCTCACCAGAGGACTCTCATGATTGCTTGCTCTAATACCAATGTTATGTATAGTAAGAGCTTACAACAAAATTTACGTCATGCACTGTGCAATAAATCCAAACACAAAGAAAATTATTTCAACACACCATATTAATATTCTACATAGTGTATATTTCTTTTGAATTAATTTTAAATAATACACAGGCTATAAACTAGCCAAGATAGACTAACAACTTCCTATATAATAGGAAGGCACATTAATAACAAACCTATTAATAAAAATACAAGTATAAGTAAAATATATTGTTTTTATAAATAATATATTTTACTAACCAACTAACTATACATGATATATTGTTAATATATCAACGCAACTAACTATTGACTTACTATACATTAATTAGTATTAAGTAAATGGTAATTTACCTAATAGTAAAACCACAAATGTGATCACTAACATTAGGCTATCCCTAACATTTCATTCAAGCTCATGATATTAATTGGGTCTCAGTTGGGTTATATCTTGACTGTGCATTTGTTTTCCTTGTAACCATGCTTATTACATCTATATAAATGTTATCAATCTCCATTTAGGTGTGTGTATATACCCTATTGGCTTGTTAAGTTGTTTTAAAATAATTATGAGGGTTCCTAGCCATAACAAATGTTTGTAAAAACATGGTGTTATTCTCTGTGTTATATCTCACATTGTATTATTTTAATAAGGGGTTTCTTGCCATGTCTCTAGCTGTGTAGAATATACACATGGAATGAACCTTTGATTGGAATTTGTTATATATATATATATATATATATATATATAATTTTACTCAGATGTCAACTAGATTTTTGATATTCTGACTGAGTTATGTTTCAAGTTGTGACTGAGTATTTAAGTGATTATATTTTACATAATTTTTCATGTTGTTTGTATGCCATGGATTTAAATGGAATAGGATTATTTTATGTCTGCGTTTCTTTTTTTCATTATGTTTTAGATTGGGATTTTATGAATGCCTCGACTACGTCTTAAAAAGGATTGTGTTATTCGATCTATAACAAGATTGATGAATATGTGTATAAGCCATGGTTTTTAAAATTGTTAAACTACATTTTGACCATTATATTTTGATAATTAACTGGGTTATGATTATTTCAATTACATGACTCTATTGTTTGATTTCACTAAAGGTATTGTATATATTTATTTTAACTCAAAGTTATATTTGAGTTGGGTTTTTTATTGGTGACTACGTTCGATCATTATGACATGATTGGGTTTTGTGATTATGTGGGTGGGATTATGATAGGGCCTCTTTGGTATCTTGCCTACATTTCATACTACTATTTTTATGGTTATAAGGTTAGATGACTAAAAATTTGATTGTGGTTAATGTTTTGATTAAAATTGTAAATCTATGTGTTAGCTCCCATGCCAAACTTATCGACCAAATATATTAGGATGGCATGAATATGAATGGATTTTATTTTTACAAACCTGAGAGGGCATTGGAAAAGTTTGAAGGAGTTGTTTATGCACTTTTATGAGATGTTTTGGTTGTATCAAATATTTAGACTTTAAATTGAATTATTATCCTATTTTGATTTATTATTCTAGTTTGATTTATTATTCTAGATTGATTAAATTAAATTATTTATTGGATGTTGTGTGGTTTATTTAATTGGTTGTTTATTGTCTGGTTATCATTCCTAGACTAAACCTAAATAAATATACTAGTATACATTGGTAGTTTGGATGGTTAAGGTTGATTGTGACTTAGACGTGGATCCAAGGTGGTTAATTTGAATACTGTATAATGGATTAATTTTAATCCATTTTATATCATTCGGTAGCCAAGATTAACCTTCCCCACTCTCGATCTATATTAAATATAGATTAATTATTCTCCTCACACCTTGGAATGGTATAGTTGTCTTCTTCTATTTTGAGATGTCTCTTTGTTGGAAATATGATTGCTTGGAATTCCCTTCATGTTCTTGGTTACCGCAACCACTATCTTACTGATGGTTGGGGTGGTGAGGGCCACTGATGGTTGGGATCATAGGGATGGTTGGGCAGGTTTGTCTTGATCAGTTTAGTTACTTTCAACTCCATGCTTTTATGACTTTTCACATGCGTAAAATAAGATGATAACAATTTAATTTGTTAATTATATTTAATTATTTAATATATCTTGCTATCATTGATATTAAAGTTAGATAGCATTTAATTACTAAGTATATTTATTAGCATTGATATTGAAATACTTTGTATGTAATATTTATTATATAGATTGATCATGTTCAATGCTAACCTATGTTATTAATGAGTTACATAACTAAAATAGAAGTTGAAAAATGCCTAAGGGTAAGATGGCTAATGGATTAAGGTGACATACTTCAGGTACCTTAATTTATTATGTAGTGGCTTTAACTTTAAAATTAATTAAGCATTATATTATTTATTGAGGAATTACTATTGCAATGTTAATTTACACGTGAGTTAAATTATTATAAATTATTGTGTGTGATTAATCTATACAATCATTATCACATCAATTCCTTGATTTAGATTTATAATTTGGATATGCGAATTGATCTATGAATGTTATCTTTAATAGAACTTGAGTAATTATGTAAAGTTCATTAACCACTTATTGTATATAGAACATTGAGCTATCATTACAACACAAGAATAAATATTTTAGTTAGATTATGTATCAAGGTAATTATATATTATGTTATCTTGATTCAATAATAGTTAGGTTTAAATTAAAATTGTAAACTAGATTTATAATCATTTCTAGTTTATCACATTTTATATGATTAAATAGATGCATTTACATGGATCTCGTAGTCATTTTAACCAATGCATAAACTATTCAAATTTTGGTTGTTGGTTCATGCAGAAAAAAAAAACCAAAATATTTCCTTCTAACATACATTTCAGACATACCTAGTTGTGTGTAAGGTATGTATATTGTATATATATGATCTAAAAATTATTACTTTTATTATTTCATTAATAATGAATGAAATAAGGGTTAACGTAATCCTTTTATTTAAGCTAGATGTTTTACAAGTATGTCTAATATTCCTGCATAAAATAATCATAAGAATAAGTGAAAGAACTTAAATGAAATTAAGATAATGTCATCCTTATGAATCAATGTAAGAAGATGATCAAGTTAGATAATTATTTCTACTTCATTGATGTTACATAATTATAACCTGCACACTTGTTGATTTCTCTTACTTGGGTTGTATGTGCTTTCACTATCCCTCTGATAACTAAACTTACTAGTCTTGCTACCCTTAGCTTGCCCAATCAAAAAATTGAAAGAGTTCCTTAATTGGAATATTTTATTTGGATTCCACTCAATTTGAAACATGGTTAGATCTATTTACCTTGATTGTGTTATATTCTATTTCTTTTTGCCCTCTTCTAGTCTATTTGAAATATGAATGCAATGGTTTATTAAGTATACATTTACTTAGATAATAATGGAATATTATATAAAAATAATTGAATCCTTTCTTATTTAGTTATTTGAAATGGATTAAATATTTAATGAATACATAGGTTTTATTCTTTTGAAATAATCAAATATTCAAGGTTTAATTGATTGGACACCTTAGATGAATAATGGTTTAGTCTCTCTTGTTTCATAATATAGCATTGGCTATGCCAATTTAATGGTTATATAAATTTTTTTCTTGACTACTTATGGGATAATGATGTTGATCATAAATATATCATTAATCATTATTCTACATATGTCATCTATGTTAGTGAGCAAATTATGTATGAATTATTTAAACTAGTGTGATGACCTTAAAGGCCATCAACCATTTATGACCTTAGTTGGTAGAACTATAGAACCTTGAGTTTTAAATTTGTTTTCTCTTTATGAAATAACATTTTTGTTGCATTAATGTTTATAAATATGCTTATGTTAAAATATTTTTTGGTTACTAATTATCTTTACTTATTTGAATCATATTTGAATATAAGGCTAGTAGATTGTACTTTTAACATAGACTAATGTTAACCTAAATAATAAATTGGGATGCTAGATTTATCTTTCTTGATTAAACTAATCCTTAAACTTAACCATCCTTGAACATGACTAAAACCCACTGAGGATAGTGAGGTATTTACCTAGGGTTAAGGACCTATAAATGGTCATGTGTGTAAGTATGAGTGCCACATATGGTGCTTAGGTCCTATCCATGTATGCATACACTAATATGCCCTAAATACCATTAAACATATAATATAGTAACATGTTTCCCCATAGTACCTTTTATATGTATTTACCTCTAACTAACTACCTTAGTTCACCTCTTTAAATTCTAATTGTGCATACATGAGTGCACTAAATGTTTATTGCTTATGTTAGTAAGTGAGGTAATTGGGTATAAAACTCATCCAAAACATGCTCTGATATATAATTCTAATTTTTTTGGGGGGGTTATTTCAAGTCATATAGGCATTAAATTTAACCATTGATGATTTGTGTGCCATATGTGCATATTTTATTTTTTGTCCCTATGTGATCATTAAATTGGCTCAAATCAATGAGCTGGGGAAGTGGAAAGTGTCAATCCATACTAATGATACCTCATCAAATAATACACATGTCCAATTAAAATATTCACATCCTCACAAAGTGACTTCCATATATGCACTCTATATGTTATAAAATATCCATTTAATGGACTCAAATAAGCTTAGGTAGATACTAATGTAAAGTTTCATTACATGTCACATCTCTCAATGCAATATATATTTATTATATACATCATTGAAATGGATGTCATATATCAATGAAAATAAGTGTCATATATCTAAGGTGTAGTGTTGGATTACAAAGAGGATTAGTTCAAACATTAATCATGAAAATCACCAAAGAATGTAGAAGAACTAATAATATAAGCCAACCTATTATGTGGGGTTTGATAGTGACAATAAGAAGTAATTGGAATAAATCACACATGCATATTAACTTCTCAAGTGATTCCACCATCCAAAAGTGGTCCAAGTGTGTTTTCTCCCTTGATTTGGTGTTCTTGTCTTTGTCAACAATGGATGCCAAGCTCCTCCATTATCTCAAGATCATAATGCATAATCTAGGCTCAAGATAAGAAATCTAATATATGCCTATCAAATGAAGATTGCAAATAAAACACAATGATCAACACAAAGAAATATTGTGGAGAATATTTCATTATAAGTTTACAGTATTTTAGCTTAAAAATGATGGTGAGAGGCCTTCTATTTATAGATTTTACAAATGGGCTAGGATAAACCATGACCATCCATATCAATATTGAGATGTGTGGCCATCAATTAATCTAATAGTTTTAATTAAATCCATAAATATCCTCATAATGATTTAGAGGGAAATGAATTAATTAGGCATGGATGTCCATAATCCTAATATTTGTTGCATTTATGGCTTATAGATGCCACCCCATATATCATGTCACTTGGTGATGTAGATATTGAGAATAAATTTACAATAATAAAATAATCAATAACTTCCATGGAAAATCCACTTAAGCTCTTGATTTGAATTAATTAAGCTTAAACAAGATTAATCAATTTTAGTGCAATTCTTTAGAAATTGGTGTACAATTAATCAAAATGGTTAGAAAGGCATATTACTAGATCATAATTTGACTCAAGAAGAATTAGAAGGTGAAGTTAGATGCATATGGGCCATTATTCCATTTAGGATGTTGTCGACACAAAATAACAAATGTACATGATGTGTACTAATGAATTAGAATAAAATAGTAATCGAGAGCACCAAAATGCAAAATCATCATTTTGACTCAAAATGTTTTAAGAAAAGTTAGGAATCACATAAAATGCATTGCCCCATTTAGGGATACATTGGCTTAAATTGACACTTGTATACAATAATCTTGAACCATTTACTACATTTTTTAGTTATTTTAGCCTAAATTGGGCATTTGAGTGCAATTCAAGTAAGATTGACAATTTCAACACAAATAGTGTTAGGAATTAGATGTCTAAATTTTTCACTTATTTGAGAAGGTGTAGTGAGACATTCAGGTGAAGCAACATCTTTTCAGAGAAAAGAGTTTTCAAGAAAAAATTGGAAATGACCCATGATGCCCCCTCAAGAGGACATACTAGGATGAAAGAGAAGGATGGACTCAAAAAGAGAGATAAATTGAGATAAACCCATGGATTAGATTAAATCCAAACAAGCTAATGCTTGCATGCATTGATTCCATCAATGATCAAAATATATTTAGAATATAATAGGCCCCAAATATGGGGGGAATGGGAAGGATATAATATAAAATATAAATGACACACTTTAAATGCACCCAATTTAAGAGTTCAAGCTGCACACTTATGAAATGTTCAATCCTAAGATAAGTTTCACATTAAAACATTTCCATCATGGGTAAAAGTGTGGAGAGCTTGGAATTATAATAAAAAGGAGAACATGGACTCCAAAGATATGTATAATAAAAGGTGCCCTAGTAGAACATATATGATTATGATAAGATAATTTTGCCCCAACATGCCTATTTTGATCATTGATAAAGTATAAATAATGGCTGTGACCATGTAGGGTTGATTGTGATTTGTGACTTAGTTCAAATGGTGTGCCCCAACATGGGAAATTTAGCAAGCAATAGATTAATGATATAACCTATTACATATATTACATATGAGAGGACACAAACAAAGATGCAATGGTATCATGGCTATAAGAGCCATAAAACCAAGCATACAAGAATGCATAAAGAGATAAAAGAAATGAAAAGGAGAGTGAAGGTGGCTGAGCTGACCCAGGATATGTCATGTATCCAAGCATTTCCTACATAATCCAAATGGACCTCAAGTTAATGTATTTCATCAAAAATTGGAATAGAATGAAATGAAGGATGATGAAAAATGACTAAGATTTGATTAGATTCATGATGTATTATAAGATATGCATGTCTAAGTATATATTTAGGGGTTAAACCTAATGATCTTAGTTTATGCATAGTGATCTTGAGATCTATTTATCAAAATTGTGCTAACATTTAGACTTGAATCCAAAACACAAATTACTTGCTATAACAAAATAAATTAGGCATCATAAGTATGAATAACTTATAAATACATGACATTTCAATTGCATAGAGCTAATTCAAATATGAATACCTATAACTACGGATAATGGTAAAATAATGACCAAAACTAGAGTTACAACTATTTATATTTAAACAAAAAAATTAAAAACAAAGAAAAAGATAAACATAAATGAACCTAACTTAAAATCATGATATAAATAATCAAGATTCAAGTAGGAACAAAAATTCTTAAAAAAAATAAGAATATCTTAACATGAGATCAAGATATGCATAATCAAGATCCATGCGGACCATCAAGATGTACTTGGAAAATAAACAAAGCAAGACCAAATAGGAACTCAAAAGAACAAATAACACCAACAACAATCAAATAAAAAAAAATAGATTTTAGAATTTTATGAATGTTTTTGAAATTTTCTAAGTATCTCAACTCGATTTTGGATTATGAGATAAAGAATGATCTAACTCATGAAATTGGTGAGAACGTGCCAACTTAAAATACTCATAAGATGGTGAGAGCATAATAAAAGGGGGACTAAATTGTCCTCAATATGACTTAATCAAAACCTACATAATCCCTTAAGGAACTTGAATTATAGTAGTTACACCAACATAAAAGGCAATGAAAAACCAACCAGGTCACAACAAGTTCACAAATAAAAGCAAATAGTAAGGGAAATGATAATAGTAATGATCAAGTGATGTGGTAATGCATTATAAAAAGGTGTTGTACCAAATTTTTCCATAGGCAATTATAAATAGGAAATAATGTCATAATACTAATTTTCCCAAAGATGGTTATAATTAGGGATACTACTAATTTTCCCATAGGTGGTTATAGTCAATGATACCAAATAAGATGATATATGAAAGATAACTTGACAGATCAAATGCCACACTACTACCATAGATTGTCATTCAAAATGGAATTCTAAAATTGTCAAAACTTGATCATAATCCCCTCATGGAAAGTATAGGATGAACCAAGGAACCAAGATCAAAATAAGATAAGTAGGATGGTTAAAAATAAGCCTTGATCAATACTAAAGAAATGGTATAAGAAAAATGATCAGAAGACAATTGGATACAGTGGTAATAAAGATACCCCCAAGAGATGATTGGCTTAGTTTTCTCATAAAATGGTGAGAGTGTTCAAACTTAATAAATTTCTTGTAAAATGGTGAGAGTGTGGCAAAGGTGACCAAGCTAACCTCAATAGAAATTGAGTGATGCCTACATAGTCCCAAAGGACCTCAATTTTATGTAGTTAAAATAACATGGTAAATGGAACACGATGGTATAATAATGCCTATATTGAAATGGTCTATAAGATTTCCCCTAAGAGATGAGGAAAATAAAATGGGATGATAAATGGCCATTGAAAAGTGGTTGTGTTACTCTTACTGATGTAGAGATGTTTTTCCTAGTCAACATATGAGACACCCAAAATAATCAGTCATAAAATTACCATCCAACACCCTTTCAAAAAAGTTTATCAAAAACTTGATGTCAATCTAGATCTCAATAATGTGTTCATGATATTCATTTGTCTTTAATTCTATTTCCTTCAAATGTTAAGACAAGATATCCTTATAGCTTATACAAAGGAAAGTGTTGCCAGTGATGGTAAATAGTGTTAGGCACATGATAAATGATATAAGTGGGTAATGAATAGGTGGATGATAATCGAATGTATAATGAATGGGTAACAAATAAGGATCAAGATTTTTAGGCACACACAATGTTATTGATTCCAGATTGAACATAATGTTAGTTGTGGTAGGGATGAAGACCTCTGACTATGCTCTCGATAGGGCCACTGAATTTTTCTATTTTTTTAATCTTTAGAGTATCTACCATATGATTATGCTATATATTATAAACTATATTGACTTGATCTTTGATAATGTCTTCATTAAGTAGTGAAGAACTTTTGTGCTCATCTATTGGTGCCTCGATGAGGTTTTCACCAATAAAGTTGTCTTTATTATTCCATAGTGGCTTTGAGAAGGTTTCACGAAGAGATATTAACATTTAACTCTGATTGTCTTATAATGCCTTCAAAAAGGTTTCACTAAAAGATGCTGAGTTTGAATTTTGATCATCCCCTAGCACCTTGAAAAAGGTTTCACTATGAGAGTGTTCTTATTTTGAATGAATTTGGTCTTGGTCCCCCTAAAATTATACACCTAATATGTCACCATGTATGTAGTTCAATAAAGTGTGATTCTATCAATCCTAATCCATGTTTGTGGGAGGTGGAGTGCCAATTTAATGGCTATGTTGGGTGATAATGGGATGATGAAAGGTAACAAACTCCTCATATAAGATACTAGGAGAAATTTGGAAATCCTAAAGTAATCATATTCACAAACTTTATAAGGATCACTAATTTATTCAAATTGATCCGTAAGACAAGTGTAACTAATGTTGTAATAACCATGACTGTAATTTGTTTCAAAAGCTGAGTCTAAGTCAAGGGAATCTAAATCTGATGTCGTGATTCTACATCTAATGCTTAATTTGATGTTGGTTCAAGAATAAAACCTAACTCTAATGTTATTTCTTCATATTATGTGGTTGTTTCTATAATGATGTTTTGTTGAATGCTTGGAATCTAAAAAGTAATGAAATGTGACAACATAATGGGCTCTATAAAAGGTGATTCTAGGAAGGGTTTAACATAGACTAGATCATCTAAGTGAATCCCCTCAAAGAGAGGCTATCACTCGAGGTAAGACTCAACAAAATCTTGTCTATCCAAAGGAGACTCCTCAAAAAGTGAGAAAATATCATGAGACAAATCTGTAAAGACTAGCTTTTCAAGGAGATGAGGCTCTTTAAAAATAGGTAAAAGATGAATAGGTAACTCATCATAGGTTAACTCGTCACAAATGGGTGTTTCAATAATAACGTCATGATCTTGGTTTATAATTGGTTGAAAAATATCAACTTTAAACACATTGTGATCCTTATAAGATAGCTTTACCTCTTGAAGAGGTAATGGCTCTTATTGAGGCTCATATCTCGACACAAAATTTCTAAAGTGGTGAACCATATTTTGTGGCTCAATAATGGGATCTCCAAAAATTAGACTATTGAATAAGGTATCAACAAAATCAATTTCATCAAATAGACATTATTAAACAATAGGTTCACTAAATACCGGTGATGGGCTTATAAGGGTAATGACTAAATACTACATAGTTTGGTTGTTTGCATAAACCAAAGGAGGAGGTCCTAAAATGGTAACCTTTATGAATTTTAGAGTTGGATTACTCACACAAGCTGTAGTAAAATATCCTAAAATGGTAACCTTAAAATGTTATAGATCTTAATCACTCACACAAGCTGAAGGGGGATAACCTAGAATGGTAACCTTCAAGTGTGGTGCATAAATAGAATGAGGATAGCCCAAAATAGTAACCTTCGAACATGGTGCACAAATCAAAGGGGAAAGATGGGGAAGATGCACAAAAATTGGCATGGATTGGATTGGTTTTCAATAAATAGTCTTGAAAAGGGAGACATCCTTAAACAAGATGGAGTGTTCATGTCTACCATAAAAATGCTCTTCCTCATAACTAAGGCCATAAGAGACCCCATTACGAGTGTACCTTAGCATCATGTCTAGAAAGGTTTTTCTCTATGTTTACTAAGATTTGGAAAATGTTTCACAAATTTTTAAACAAGGTATGTGTTTTGATTCTATTATAAACAAAGTGACTAGGTACCAAAGAGACCATAATAGGGAGGGTGGTGTAGTACCACACATAATTTATAAGAATGATGTTCATGAAATTACTCAACCTTGGGTAAAGTTGAAATGATATGAATTGGAAGAGGGTATGATAACTTAAAAATATTAGAGTGTCACTAGTATACTAAAATCTAGAGTTTTGATATACATTAATACCATAAAAAATAGTTCAACTTCAATGAGTTGATACTAGGAAACTAGAAAAAATCCCTTAAAATTAGGAAGGAGACAATCTGAACCAAGAAAATCATGATGTAAAAAAATGCAAGAATTCCTAAGTATAAAACTAGAACCAAATCGGCAACATAATTCTATCACATGGTAATAGGAATGGTAATATAAAATGTGATCTAAAACTTGGTGAGCGATACACTTGATGACCCAAGTTCACAATGATGAGAATGATAATGAGTCTATAAATGGCCTTCAATCCAAATTGGAAATTGAACCCAAGTTCCCTCAAGTCAAGTGCAAATGGAAAAACCAATTTAACACATCAACCTTATGAACTTAGAAAGGTGCAATTTCAAATTTGAACTATCAATGAAGGACTTAAAGATAATTGGGAAAATGATTTAGACTCAAATGGTAAACATAGCTATACCAATTAGATGATATGACACAATGTTTAAGATGACCAATTTGAAAAAGGAAAAGATTGATTTTCTCTTGGACAATGTAAAGCCTCCTTATTCAAGAAATTATGGACAATGTGTTTAGTTATGACATTTGTTTACAAGAAAGTTTTGACTCAAATCAATGACCATGTAAGTTAAGAAACTAAAATAGACCAATACAACTAAGTAATCATCCTAAAGACCTAAAAATGACAAGGTTACATGATATTGTTGAAGTTCATATTTATATGTGCACTTGAGAGAAAATTAAGTGTTTATCCAAAATAAAAGCACATTATATAGTAGGGTATTTTACACCCCCTTCTCTCAAGTGATAATATGAATACATGGACCTTGGGGTACACCTAACATCAACAATATTTCTATGGTAAGTGAGGTTTATCTAAAACTTACAAATCTTTGACCATCTAGATAGATCCCAAGTGTGATTAACATAAGGCAAAAAATACATCAATTGAGTTTATACCGATCAACTTATCATGTAAGGGTCTATTCCTTTGCATGATGATACCATATATGGACTACTTATTGGTATCCCTTGGTTGATCAAACATGACTCAATCCTTTATTACTAGAGGAGAGGTTATCCGCTCAACCCCTAGCTCTAGTAGTATGTGTTCCCATATTTATATACCCCATCATGGAGCATGGTTGGTACAATGTTGGGAGATGAATTACCAAGTCAAGGCACCCCTATAGAATCCATGGGAGGTAATGACATCCCTCTCACAAGCCAAATTGCATGAAATAAAATCAAATTAAAAAGGCTTTATAAGTTGTTTTTAGATCACCTAAACCATGCGAGTTTTGGGGAGAGCCTAGACAAATTCCTTTTTACGCCTTGGATAAAGGTACATTTTGTAATGAAAATGGTGTTTTTGATCACTTGAGTTCCCTATAGGGGACAAGGGGAACATACACATGCAAATTCTTTTTTCTCAAATAATTTAACAAAATAAATGATAGATGACTTATACAAAATAAAACTTTGAAGTGAGTTTGGTTTTAAGCATCGAATTAAAGTGTTTGGTGATGTTCTTTGGCCCCTTGGCCTTAATTTGTAAAAATGTTTGAAAAATAATCATAAAAATATCAATATAAACATGCAATTTTTATTTTTAAACACCAAAGGGAAGGTTCCCAATTCTTTTTAAACATCAAATGGAAGTTTAAAATACTTAGTTATGCTAAAAAAACCACTTTTCCATGCAAGTCTTGCATAAAAATTTAGATAGTATTGTTTAGCTTTGAAGCACTTTTGACTTTGAAATAAGTAACTTTGGAAAACATGCTCTCGGGTCTAAGTTTTTTTTCAAAACATAGAGGTCGATGATAAGCACTGTTGATCGATGTCAGTTCCTACAATATCATCGTCAATTGAAACCTAATTGTAGTTGATAAAAAATGACCAATGAACCTAAAGGCAAAAATGTTATGATTCAAAATATTTATTAGGATAAAATCTCCAAAAGATAAACTCCTAGATCAAAATTATGTTTAGACCAAAGACTTATAAAACTCAAATTTTAATAAACATACTTGAATAAAATCTAAAAATGTAATTTTTTAGCTGTATTTCCCCCTACAACCCAACTAATCGTGTTTAGCCCTAATCGACGTCAGTTACTTAGAATTGTTGCTGGTCACTATATAACCTGTGTATGCAATAAAAAGGTTAGAAACATGGGGAAATGACCATTAAAAAATGTTTAAGGAATTTTTAATTAATAAATTACAATGTAAAATTTCCATAATGTTTTCCTTGCTTGAATGGATGTTATGGTCCCACTGGGTGTGCCAAAATGTAGTGTTAGATTACAAAGATGATTAGTTCAAACATTAGTCATGAAAATCACAAAATAATACATAATAACTAACAATCTAAGACAACCTATTCTGTAGGTTTTTATAATGATAATAATAATCAATTTAAATAAATCACACATGCATATTACCTTCCCAAGTGATTCCACCATCCAAAAATAGATCCAAGTGTGTTTTCCCCCTTGATTTGGTATTCTTGTCTTTATCAACAATAGATGCCAAGACCCTCCATTATATTAAGATCACCATGCATAATCTAGGCTCAAGATAATAAATTTAATCTATGCCTATCAAATTAAGCTTTCAAATAAAACATAATGATCAACACAAAGAAAGATTGTGGAGATAATCCTGCATTATAAGTTTACAATATTTTAGCTTAAAAATGATGGTGAGAAGCCTTATATTTATAGATTTTCCAAATGGGATATGATCAACCATGATCATACATATCAATATTGAGATGTGAGGCTAGGTATTAATCTAATATTTGTAATTAAATCCATAAATATCCTCATAATGATTTAGAGGGAAAGGCATTAATTAGGCATGGGTGTCTATAAACCTGATATTTGTTGCATTTATGGATTATGGATGCTACCCCATAGATCATGTCACTAAGTGATGAAAATATTGAGAATAAAACTTAAATAACGAAATAATCTATAACCTCCATGTAAAATTCACTTAAGCTCTTGATTTGAATTAATTAGCTTATACAAGATTAATTAATTTTAGGGTAATTCTTTGGAAATTGGTGCACAATTAATCACAATAGTCAGAAAGTCATATTATCAGGTCATAATTTGACTCAATAATAATTATAAGGTGATGTTAGATGCGTATGGACCATAATCCCATTTATGATGTTGTCGACACAAAATAATAAAGGTACGTGATGTGTACTAATGAATTTGAAGAAAATAGTGATCTCGAGCACCCAAATGCAAAATTGTCATTTTGAATCAATTTTTTTTAATAAAATTTAAGAATAAAATAAAATTCATTGAACCATTTAGGTATACATTTTCCTAAATCAGCACTTGTATATGACAAGCTCAAACCATTTAGCACATTTTTAGTGGTTTTGGCCTAAATTGGGCATTTGAGTGCAATTCGAGTAAGATTGACAATTTCAACACAAGTAGTGTTAGAAATTGGATGTCAACATAATGGATATTATAAAAACATAGATAATACATTGCATCTTAATTTAGATGAGTCTTATAGTTAAATCACCTAATGATATAGTAAATTCCTTAATCCTAGAGATGTCATTGTCTAAGGTTGACAGTAACATCTCATTATTAGAATGGATAGATCCTCCAAAAAATGATCAATAGAAACATTAACCCTATTTGAACCATTATCGAGAGGATGTGGGATTAACATAGGGGTATAAAAATGGAGTATGCTATGGATATATACTCAAAAATATTTGTTACAAGAGTAGAAAATGTTGTCACATTAGGACACTCCATAAAGATAGGGTTTTTTAGAAAAGAGGCACATCCATATTCCTTTGAGGTGAATCACCCCTAAGATGCCACCTTTGCTTTATCTAATCTCCTAATCTCATCTGGTCAATGATTATCCAATGTTGTTCTCTCTTTGCTCACATCTCTGGAATCTATTACCCTGTCGCCATTTGTTGTTGTTTCCTCCACTATGTTCCTATTCCATATCACCATGAGTATATATATATATATATATATATATATATATATATATATATATATATATATATAACAATGAATATCAAATTATTATTTCTTAAATTGTCATTCATAAAAGGTGAGTAGGTAGGTTAGATAGGAAACAAGCTTGGGGAAAGATGATGTATCTGAAATTGTTAAAATTTAAAATATTTAAAGATTGAAAAAATAATGAGACTTATATATATATATATATATATATATATAATATATATATATGATTGGAAAAATGAATATCAAATTATTATTTCTTAAAGTTTCATGCATAAAAGGTGAGTAGGTAGGTTAGATAGGAAACAAGCTTGAAGAGAGGTTACGTATCTGACAATTGTTAAAATTTAAAATATCTAAAGATTGAAAAAATAATGAGACTTATATATAAATTTTAGGGAAAAATTCATGGTGGAAATTCATGGTCCATGGTTATATTGGTGTGAAATTATATTGGAAAGTAAAGCAATATGTTGTGGTCACTTCATTGCATTTTTATTTTGTCATGAAGAATGACACCCTTGTGACTTGTAGTGGAATTATATTACAATTGCATGAATATAATTAACATATATTCAAATTAAGATTATAATTAAATGAAAAAAATAAATGCAGTAAGATTATATGTTAATATAATTAGTGTCCCCAAACCAAATGAGGGTTTGATAACTAATGTTTAATGAGGATGAGCTTATAATAATTTTATAGATTTTACAATGCTCTAAAGCTCATGGTGGAGTTAGATTTTGATATCAAGCAACTTGGGTGAAGTTGTTTCTTATGAATCCACAACCCACAATTTTGTGTAGTGAAACCTAATATATATTTGAATAAATCACCAAAGATAGATCATTAGTTTACCCATTTTTTTTTGTTAAAAAATTATTACATGAGTATCTAGTCACATAAGTCATCTTGCATCATTTGAAAACCAAGTCCTATTTTTCAACAAAGGATAAATATGAGATATATTTGAGTATAAGATACACATGTAGAATCTAGTGTGCATGTGCCAATGTTAGGAAGATGAAATCATGGCCAGTGCACAAATAACATACAAAGGATCATGCATAGAAATGAATGTGCATGCACACAGAATAATCTTAGACATGAGTGTACAAAATGATCTAAAATTCATTAGATGATAGACCGCCTTACCTAAGGCTACATCACCTAACCACCATATTTGAACAAAGCCTGTAAAAACCAATGATGGGAACAAAAATATATGTATTAGTTAGATTTTGGCAGTCAATACTTAATAGAGTTTTTGAGAAATGACTCCAACTAATGAAGTAATTTAACATTGGGATCAGATGTTTGTGTAATTGAAATTAAGTTTTTGGAGAAAATTTTATTTTTTATATTTGGTGAGGGATAAACACAGGACAATGTCACACATTAGTATTTCCCCATGCAACCATTTGTTATGCTCAGTATGATGTGATCTAAATTTACACATGGTGATCCCTCTAAAGACATTTGCATAAATTTAACAACCCAACATGACTTGGGACTTGATTTCCCATAAATTCAACAACCTAAAAATAATTTCCATAAACTAACATTAATTGACTTAATTTAAAGAACCAAATGTGGTTTATAACCTGATGTGCCTAAATTGTAACAACTTAAGGTGATATTTGCTTTGTCTCAATTTACTCTTCAAACATTTAAATCTATGTGATGTTTATCTTTTATTTTAAAATTAATTGGCCACGTAAATAATATCTATAATACTTAATTTTTTCTGGGGTCACCCTTTTAATACCTAAATAAAATATTCACATTTCCATGATCAATTATTTCTAATAGATCTAAAATTAAATGAAAAATATTTTGATTTACCACTCACCACCATTACATTAAATGTGAATAACTGTCATAAACCCTTATTATGCCTTCAATTCACTTAAACCTTTGAGTTTCTAGTTGTTTCTTTATTTATTCATAGTTCATTTTCATTTGGTGATATTTTTTGGAGTCAAAATCATAGTGAAGCTTTATTGATTTATTTTCAGGATTATAACAAAAATCAAAATATACTTTGATTTACCACTCACTACCATGGAATTAAATGTGAAGAACAACTAGCAAAAGCCCTTAAAATAAATTTAATACACAAAACTTTGAGTTTATATTTGTTATTCATTTATTAATAGTTCATTTTAATATATAATATTTGTGGAAGCCAAAATCATAGCAAAACTTTGTTGATTTTTTCAAGAGTACAACGAAGAGCGTATAACCTTTAGATTAACAGCATATTGTTTTTTAGGTAATATTTTTTACCCCATTCATAGTTAGAGAAAAGAATGGATGGAAGTTTTATTTTGAAATGATAATTATTTTTTGGCTTTTCATGGGATGCATTGATAATGAGACATTACTTATTATTAATCCTACGTGCACTTTAATTTTTGAACAGTACCTTAAGTTCAATTACGATATTAATAATATGTGGGTTTTATGTGATTCTTTGGAAGCATTCTATTCTTCTATGGAGAAATAAGGTAAAGTTGTGATATTATTTTTAATCAGTTACATTTATTTAGGTTTTTAATTTAAATGAAGATTATTTTCTCCTTTTGTATCCTTATTTCATATTTTTAGATTATTGTATGTGGTTTTATTGGAATAAATCTCACTGATAGTTTGAATTTATAATGTTTCCATATGAATATTTGTTAGCTTATAAATAATTATAACCATAATATAAACTCAACATATTATATTGAACCTATAGTTCTGATACATGACACTATAGGATTAAAACCTATTCGTTAGTTGAAGAACTTTTTCTTGTTTCTCTGACCATGCCACAAAGACTTCAATATAATTGAGAATGTGGAAAATATAATAAATATCTTACATTTTAGATTCTTTTTTGGATTTTGTTCAAAATAAGAAAGGAAAACTAAAGATAATGCTCATAATATACGTAAGAAGAATTACCATAGTGTCTAGTTTGAAGTTCAACTTTTGATTCTAGATAGAATTATTGAATATCTATTCATGATGCCTAAAAAGGGTCCACAATGTTTTGTACCATTTTAGTGACATAATTACAATAAAATATATTATATAAAACTAATATAAATCATTTATGGGTTTTAATCATTATGAATGGCATATGTATGACCTCACTGAAAACATTGACTTGGGTATTTTTTATTGGCGCTCTTAGGGTTTGCCATTTCGAATGTATTTTACTTGCATTCCAAGGATTGCTCCTATAAATCATATTTTTAAACTCCTAATACCTAGGCCAAACTATTTGAATCAATACCCATTATCCATCATCAGATGAATCATGGATGTTGATCTGAAATGTCAAGTAAAAAACTTATACACATAATTTTTAAAATCCTTCAATCTGATCTTCATGGACTACAAAAGCATCAAATCTCTCATATGGTTATAATTATTTCAAATCTAATAAATATTCATATGAAAAAAGGTAAATACTACCCCTCAACATATTTGTCTTAGATATAATAAATAATAAAAAGTTGATCTTCAAACTAGTTGTAGACACTGAAATCGTGTCTAACCCTTGGTCCTTTCTCCCTCCTAGTCCCCCCTTGGCCCATTCCTAAACCTTGCAATTACTAATTTAAAATAATAAACTTATTTTGAATTATTAACCCCCCTCCTTTGACACATCACCCATGACAACTCGCCTAGGACACCTCGCCTTGGACTATTTCCCACCCTATGACTCACCCAAGACCTGTTCTTACTCCTTTCCAACCGCCTAACCTACTCTCGTGCGTATTTATCCTTACCTTCGACATATATCCAACAAATCTTGCACCTGGCGGATGGAGAACGGGCTTGCTGGGCCTTTTACTCGCTCTTCACCCGCCGACGTCGGTCAACTGTCGGCCGACGTCAATGGGATCACCGACGTCGGTTTACTTAAACTGGCTTCTCTCCCTCTTTCTGGGCTAATCACAAAATCTAATCGCTAATCACAAACTTCTAATCACAAATTCTGAATCTGGGGCGCTAATCACGAATATGGAATCTGGAGTCTTGGACCATCCGCCACTCTACCAATCAATCTACCAACCTCTCTGCCAATCAATCTGACTCTTTCTCCCTCAGGTACACACAACAAGCTTCTACAAGCACAACAGGGATTCTCCATCAGCAATAGGGCTTCACATCTGGCAACACCAGCAACAGGTCACTAGTCTGCAACACTTCTTCAGTAGGGCAAAGGTAAGTACTCTGTTTGTGTTTTCATTTGTGCTTTCTAGTCATTTGCTTCTAAACTAGATTCAGCACTTCTATCCCCCAAACCAGACTGTTAACCAGACCAGACCAGTCCCGAGTCTTGTCTCTCTGCTATCTCTGTCTTCTGTTTGATCCTTCTGTCAGATCGTCCCTCCTGCCAACAAAGACCCTACACAGGGCATCCAACCAGACCCAGACCATTCCCCAAACCATTCAAACACGTCCATAAACTCTGTCTCAGACCCATCCACAGATCAGACCCTGACCAGACCCATCCACGGACCAAGACTTGCCCAGACCCGTCCATAGACCACTGCCTCGACTGACGCCGGTCACTACCCCAACCGACGTCGGCAGACTAACCGACGTCGACAGACCCCGACCACCGACGCCGGTAGGACCACCGACGCCGGTGACTGTGACAAAGTTGACAGCATCACTCAGGTAAGCTTTTGCTTCCATTTTCCTTTTCAGTCTTTTATCATATCAATATTTAAACATTCTGTCTTTTATCAGACATCTTTTATCAAACAGTGGGTTGACGTCCCTTAAGGAAGTTTTCATTCTTTTGGGAACAGGCTTTTGCTTGGCAACCCACCATCTATCCATCTAATGCCTTTTTATCCAAGTCTCTTTCTTTGCAGGTGTCATTCCTCCACAGCCAAAGAGGAGTACTCACAGCGTCTGGATTACGGTGCGCACGACTACATCCAGGTACATACACGCCTTGACCATTTCCTTAGTTTCTTATTTCTCTCTTGAATGTAGAAAGTGAAATTTGCATAGAAACATTCTGGCACGCCCGGTGGGACCCTAGGTTCTTCCTCGGGTTCCTTTTCTTTTCATTCATTTAGGTGCATTAGGTTCTTACCTTTTCACCTCTTTCTTCTCTTCTTAACGACATCATAAGCAGGAATAGAAAGAACCTTTCTTTCTTTTCTTGCATTTCTAGACTAGTCCAAAATCATATTCTCGAACCCTTTCTCAACTTGTCTTCATTCAAACTTCACATTTTCGACTTGGGCTTAAAACTTATTGCATTTCATTTCTGCTTTCTTGCATCTCTTAGTCCACACATAGTAATTAACAAATCGCATATTGAATTAATCTAGTCCACTTCATGTTACACGACCTAAACCACTCGCACAAAACAAACATCAAACTCACTTGAGACAAGGCCCGACTGGGATTTCATCACCCAACGGATACCTTACCCCTTCTCAGCGATCTTACTTGGATTTCATCACCAAGGGGAAAGCCCACTCTATTCTCTGGCAGAGTCTAATCTCTAGGGAAAGTATATTTTGGCTAAGCGGGCCCAGCTTATCGCTGGACTCGTGAAGTGAGGGGAGCTTGATCCTTAGCACCAGGCCATGTACGGAACCTAACCCAGACTTCTTGCATGCCTAAACATACATGAAACCATCCATAGACTACCTCTTCTAGGACCCATTCTAACAGCCAACCTCCCAAACATCACTTTAAGGCATAAGCCACAGGATTCTAAAAAGTTGATTCTTAGGATTTAACGCTTAGGGTCTGTCTGTCTTCTTCATTTTTTTCTGTTCCCATCTGGTTTTTTGAGCTAGTGAGGACATTCTTCTCTCTTTTTCCAAGAATCTTCAAATTTTCTAGAAACCATAGTCACCGGCATCAGTTTTACTACCGACGTCGGCAACCTTCTCCACTGGCATCGGTTATCTGACCGACGTCGGCCACTTTTTTCCACCGACATCAGTTTTTCAACTGACATCGGTCACTGTCACAGACCTTTTTCCCAAAACAACAACCTAAAACCCGACCCTTTTTCTACCAAAACCCCATTATAAGTTTCTGAAATTGCAAAAACATAGTTTCTGGAACCTGACCCTTTCTTGCCTTGAATGGTTTTGACACACAGTCAAACCAAGACTCTTCTTGACCACTCTAACCATCAACCACTTTCATCTACCCCGTCCCTAACCAGTCCTATCATGGAGTTCCACTCAGAGACTGAAAGAACTCCTACAGGACCGACCCCGACCCAGACTCTCATCATCCCTGAAGGGGACCAAGATTTTGCACGATTCTTAGACCTCAACATCACAGCCCTCCAAAACTATCTCGCGAGAAACCAAACGCGAGACCTTTCGGGTGAAGTGGCGATGACATCAACACTATTCGCCACCCAACCTTTTATGACTCAACCTTTCACCTCAACCGTTAACGCGACCATGGACAATACGCAAAGTTTGGCCTCTTCATCTATTTTTGGACCGACCTCCATCAGGGTTTCATTACCCCCTCAACCACACGCAATTCAACCAAGTTCTACATCATACCAGAACTTGATTGTCTCAACCCCTCACACTCTTGCGCCCATAAATGTAGGAGTGTCTACCTCCCCTTTTGCCAATGCCACCATGCAACCACCTTCGGCGGTACCTAGTCAATTTATGCCTTCTACCTTCATAACCCAACCACTCTTAGCCTCCACTTCTGCCCCTGAGACTAGTCATCCGTACATTGCACCCTTACTGGTACAACCGACTACGTCGTATGCCTCTTCTAGCCTCTTTCAAGTGCCCTACAACCTAGGGGGCACTCAACCCGCCAATCCATCAGCAGATCTCATCAAAATGCTGATGGATAAAATGTTCAATCTCGAAGCCTCCATTTTTGGTTCAAGCAATGTCCTGTCATACAACCAGATTTGCAATGAGCCCATTCATCCTTCCGTCCCTATCCGACCATATCCCAACCAATGGGAGCTTCCTAAATTTACTCGCTTCTAGAGCAAGGAAGACCCACAACAACACTTATAGGCATTTAGACATGCCTGTTACCTTATTTCCCATGACGATGAGTTGCTTTTACGCACGTTTCCTATGTCCCTTTCTGGCCCTGCCCTTGATTGGTATAGCTCTCTTGCCAGACATTCTCTCTTTTCATTCATTCAACTCACCCAATTATTTCTCGACCATTTCTCTATCAACATCACCAAACAAGTCTCAATCATAGACCTCTACTCCATTAGGCAATTTGACGACGAATCGATAGTCGATTTTGTCGCCTGCTGGAGAGGCCTGATTAACCAGCTCTCCTTCTCCTTATCGCAACCTGAGCTCATTGAGCTCTTTTCTCGAGCATGTGCCAGGCACATCTCATCCACCTTGCGGGTTCAAACATTCCACACTTTCGACGAGGCCTTCACCATGGCCCGAAAGCTTGAACTCCGCGCCATTGAAGAGGATAAGGTCAAATTGCATCATACCAACGCAAAAGCCAATGACCATACTTCTTCCAGACCTTCTTCTTTTGCCAATTCCGAACCTAAAGGAGTGGCCAACACTGTGGTCATTAGATCACCATTCTCGACAACAACTAATCAATCTCAACCTTCGACATCTCACAGCATCACCAAACAATTCCAACAACAGTACATCCAGCGTTCATACACTCCACTTGGAGAATCATACGCTTCCGTTTTGGAAAAACTTGTCAAGCAGGGGGTCCTCAATCTCCCTCCAATCCGACCACCTCAATTCAACCCTTCAAAAGCCCTCCCTACATGGTATAGGGAGGCCGACTTCTGCCACTTTCATCGCGTCCAAGGCCACGACATCAACAACTGCCGAACCTTCAAGAACATTGTCCAAGACATGATCGACAAGGGGGATCTTATTTTAGATAACCTGAACGCCCCTCCCAATCAAAACATCGATATCTTCAGACACCCTTTTCCAAACCATCCACCTACTCAAAACCATATGCAGACCATGACCAATGACCCTCAAGACCATAATATTCACACAATCAACACTATCTTGCCTCTTGTCCCTGACCAACCTCTTCCATCACATGATGAAGAACTTTATTCTCCTATTAGTCCTCCATCTACCTCTCCTATATTGGAGGATGCCTTGATCATACCTATGTCCTTAGCCTCACATTCATCTTTCCTCCCATTAATGGAGGACCCCGCCTTGCCTACTCCTCAAGCACAAATAGAAGGCACGATCACCCCCGCCATCTACCCTCTTGAGGAGTCGCACTCTCCTCTTTCTTCTCCACCAAGAGAAGACCCTGTCTCTTCACCCATTTCAACCAAGGAAGACCCAGTCACGATTTCCTCTTGCCTTTTGCCTGAGATTGCTATATCTCACTCATCTCCATCCACATCTGAACCCAAACCCATATATAACCTTGCCTCACACAATGGTGGCCCTCGACCCAAACCAACGAAAGCCACTAGACCACACTGGAGAACTCCTCCCCCACCTTCGTCATTACCTTCAATCTTGGGCCTGCATCCATCCACTCTACTAGGAGTGCTTCCCACTCCCATACCTCACAAAGGCAAGTCACCTCCATTACTCCCTCAACCCGCCAGACATATATCTCCTCCAAACCATCGACCAACGCCTCTTACGCCTCTTAAACCAAAGTCATCAACCCCTACTGTAATAAGACATCCAGATCTGTTAGCAGGTTCTTATGCCTTACTGTTACGGTAATTGTTGCAGTCCTCTCGCATCAACCTCTCGCCTCTTAAACCATATCAATCTCTTAGACCAAAACCACCCTGGTTTGATGACACTCAGATTTGTACATATCATCACATGCTTGGGCACGACACCGAGCGTTGTTATGCCCTTAAGGTCATCATTCACCATTGTCTGGGGAATGACACCCTTCTTCTCGACCACATTATCAACAAACCTTCAACACCGTCCCACTCATCAACTATCAGATCAAGACCCTCTTGGTTCGACAAATCTAAATTCTGCCACTATCACCACACTCCGAGACATGACACTGAGCATTGTTGTTCCCTCAAAGCTGCCACTCATCAACGCCAGACAAAGGATACCCTTCTCATCAAGGATCCTCTTGACCACCCCTTCACCAAATCATCAACACCGACCCATGCTTCTCAAACCTCGTCACCTAAATCTGGATCTCCATCCCGGACCATGATCCCTTTATCACCTCTTACCCCCTTATTCAAAATCAACACTGTCAATCTGACCACCAAGCCTCAACCGACCTTGACCAATCTCTCAAACATTCTCCCTAGCCGCTGGGGGAATTCAACCTTCATCCAAACCTCGACCAACCTGTCAACCCCGTCTCGACCAAATATCAATCACTCTTTCAACCAGACCTCGACTAGACTAGCCACCAAACATTTAACCCGACCTCAATAAAATAATCAACCCAACCAAAGACCACATACTGACCAATCAACCCTCAACCAACCATTGACCAAATCTCAACCAAACATTGACCAATCCTCGACCAGACATTCAACCAGTCTCGACCAATCAGCAACCATATCAACCAACTTCTTATCTAGCATCAACCATCATCGTGACCAATCTCGAAGAGGCAAATGGGGCAAATTTGTTCCTAATTGACTCAGACCCCCACATAACACACCAAGCATGGACCAGGGACTTATCAGACCCTGAGCCCTTTTATGCCTTTCATCTGTGACCATTCTACTGTTAGTCGAGTACTCGTTCGCTTGACACTTTACCTTGAGCTCTTCCCTTGAGCAATCTCCGTCCTCTTAGTCCTCATTCCTTTCAACCCTACTCCCCTTAACAAATCCTCTTTAACCCTTTTATACAGTCGGGATGCTTTGTCCTAATAAAAGGGAGTCCTTGACCTTCTATAGTCTTGTCCATGACTCAACATTTCTGTCAAAAACATAATCAAGATGTCAACATATCCATGGTCACAAACTTAAACTCAAATCAAATCAAAAAGGCAGACTTCTCCCTCAAAGGACAGCTATACTATCACTGCTGTAGCTAATAGACTGCTCCCTCGAAGGATAGCTATTCAAAGCCCTTATATATAAAGCAAAATATAGACCACTCCCTCGAAGGATGGCTGTGCCTAACTCTTGCTACAAACAACATCTTTCTTAGAGGCTTCCTGCATCGATCAGCTTCGCAAATGACCACCAAGCAAATGACATCTCTCTACAGGCTTCCCGCATTGATCAGTTTGCACCATCACCATCACTAAAAAAAAAAAATAAATAAATAAATAAATTAAAAAAAAATGAATGAGTCATGGACTTGACTTATAGTTGTCTCAGGGTCTCCTATAAAAAGGGGCACAGTTATCTCTGCTCTTAAAACGGGTTACCCTATCTTCCTCTCCTATCACCTGCTCAAGGGACTTCGAGCTCACTTTAATGTCAAAGTGATTCGATTACCACTCTAACACAACCTATGGTCAACGACGTCATGCATGAATGGGGCTCTTGGTTCTCAACCCCTATTTATGCTGTCATTTTGGTCCTTGTCAATGAAAGAGCAATTATGCCTTTCACTTTCTCTACACTTTGGTTGCATCCAACCATTTTCAGACCACAAACCTCATCATTGTCCATTTCACATAGTTTCTATGGACACCAATACACATGGAAACTATCGACCCACCTCAATTTATGTTAAGCATAAACCAATACTTGCTGACGCATAAATAGACCTCAATTCATTTTTAGCATACATCCATCACGAATATGGAAAATTGCTAGGGATGACAGACCCCTCAACCAATGTTACAGAATACACCATTTGGAAAAGGCTGTAACATCTTCTTTCTCCTCATCATTTTGACCTTGACCTCGACCAAGACCAACCTATTGATCATTTTGACCCTCTGTCTGAACTACATCAGTCTGAGGCCCCCTCCAATCTGGGCTATGTAGGTAGCACTCAGATGACACGCGTCTTCTGGGGTTAGCTCGACCACCCTCATTTGTTCATTTTTATGATGGACAAACCTTCTTTCCTTCTTTGACCCTGACCTTGCCCTCGACCACGACCAATCCTTAACCTTTGACCCTTCCTCCCTTTTCGGGAGAACTACATTGGTCTGAGTCCCCCTCACACAAGGGCTATGTAGGTAGCACTCAGTCTTATGAGGTTAGCTCGACCATTCCTTTGTCCATCCAGTTGCTCGTTTGTCTCTCTCAAGACGACGACCTTTCATCTTCCATCATGACCAATCAACCAACTCTGCCAATGTCGAAGTCATTTCTGACTCCTCATGGGGCACATTTGAGATCACTTATATCTCAACCTCGACCACTGACCATTGGAGATCATACCTATCTCCACCGACTCTGACCACTTCTGAGAAAACTCTATCTTGGTTTTGTTTGCACGCATGCTACCTCATGAATAGATAGCAAAATTGTTCGCAGACCATATTTTTAGACCCTCACAAGTATAGGATCGCAAGCCGATTGATCCGCACTACTTGTGACTTTTTCATGTTTTTGGGAGCACTTCCTGAGCCTGGGATACCTAGAACACGATGACCATTTGGAGCTACAGCTACGATTGAATAACCCAATCAGCAGACGACTAAATGCTGGGGCTCGATTATTTCAATTTTGGCACTCCTCAACCTTTTGACTGTGACCATTTGACCTATCCATCTCGTGAAGTGATGTACGTGAAATCATAACTTTTTGCAGTGTTTTCACTCACTCTTCATCCTTCTCATCCACCTTTTGTCAAATCGGCACCCGACATCAGGTTCTCTTCCCTCAACTCCCGCTTTGAGGGGGAATACCTCATCCATAATCGGGGCAATCCACATCATCTCATATCTGGGGTAACCAACTCCTATTTTTGTCTTGCAGTTCGTCTAGAACAACCAACAAGACAAAAAGGGGCAAATGTAGACACCGAAATCGTGTCTAACCCTTGGTCCTTTCTCCCTCCTAGTCCCCCCTTGGCCCATTCCTAAACCTTGCAATTACTAATTTAAAATAATAAACTTATTTTGAATTATTAACCCCCCTCCTTTGACACATCACCCATGACAACTTGCCTAGGACACCTCACCTTGGACTATTTCCCACCCTATGACTCACCCAAGACCTATTCTTACTCCTTTCCAACCGCCTAACCTACTCTCGTGCGTATTTATCCTTACCTTCGACATATCTCCAACAAATCTTGCACCTGGGGGATGGAGAACGGGCTTGCTGGGCCTTTTACTCACTCTTCACCTGCCGACGTCGATCAACTATCAGCCGACGTCGGCGAGATCACCGACATCGGTTTACTTAAACTGGCTTCTCTCCCTCTTTCTGGGCTAATCACAAAATCTAATCGCTAATCACAAACTTCTAATCACAAATTTTGAATCTGGGGCACTAATCATGAATCTGGAATTTGGAGTCTTAGACCATTCGCCACTCTGCCAATCAATCTGCCAACCTCTCTACCAATTAATCTGACTCTTTCTCCCTCAGGTACACACAACAAGCTTCTACAAGCACAACAGGGATTCTCCATCAGCAACAGGGCTTCACATCCGGCAACACCAGCAACAGGTCACCAGTCTGCAACACTTCTTCAGCAGGGCATAGGTAAGTACTCTGTTTGTGTTTTCATTTGTACTTTCTAGTCATTTGCTTCTAAACTAGATTCAGCACTTCTATCCCCCAAACCAGACTGCTAACCAGACTAGACCAGTCTCGAGTCCTGTCTCTCTGCTATCTCTATCTTCTGTTTGATCCTTCTGTCAGATCGTCGCTCCTGCCAACAAAGACCCTACACAGGGCATCCAACCAGACCCAGACCATTCCCCAAACCATTCAAACATGTCCATAAACTCTGTCTCAGACCCATCCACGGATCAGACCCTGACCAGACCCGTCCACAGACCAAGACTTGCCCAGACCCGTCCATAGACCACTGCCCCGACCGACGTCGGTCACTACCCCAACCAACGTCGGCAGACCCCGACCACCGACGCCGGTGACTATGACAAAGCCGATAGCATCACTCAGGTAAGCTTTTGCTTCCGTTTTCTTTTTCAGTCTTTTATCATATCAATATTTAAACATTCTGTCTTTTATCAGACATCTTTTATCAAACAGTGGGTTGACATCCCTTAAGGAAGTTTTCATACTTCTGGGAACAGGCTTTTGCTTGGCAACCCACCATCTATCCATCTAACGCCTTTTTGTCCAAGTCTCTTTCTTTGCAGGTGTCATTCCTCCACAGCCAAAGAGGAGTACTCACAGCGTCTAGATTATGGTGCGCATGACTACATCCAGGTACATACACGCCTTGACCATTTCCTTAGTTTCTTATTTCTCTCTTGAATGTAGAAAGTGAAATTTGCATAGAAACACTAGTGCATAAAATAAATCATAAAACATTAGCACTTAATTGATTTATCACCTTGAAGAAAAATTGTAATTTTCATAAAGAAAAATACATTTTTCAAAACCTTCTCCTTTTCAAGATCCTCTCTTGCATTCTAAAAAAAAACATATTTTTCATTCTTTTCAAGATCTTCCCCTACATTATGAGCATTATGTTTGGTTTTCATTTCTTATTTTGAACTAAATGCAACAAATTTTATTGTCACTAGGTTATTTTTAGTAGTGCTCCTAGGATTTTTTTACTGATGTTCCTAGGAATTATTCTTATAAAGTAGATTTGTGTCTGATGTAATTATCATGTGTAATGATAGATTCAAAATTAATATCATGTGTTTAGCATCCCAAAAATTAATAAAAAAATAGAAATTATTTAATTTTTATAGATTAGAGGTCATAGTTCAACATACGTGTCACCATAATTGCTAATTTTATTATTTTTATCTTTGGTTTCCACACTGCCACAATCTACATTTTCCCTTTCTCCTCCATCTATATTTTATTGCACTTTATTAATCCAAATTTCTCATAATTTTCTTTGAAGTAATGAAATTAATTTTTTTCTTTGGAGTAATGAAAACAAATTTCTCAAAATTTTATTGACAGTAATAACTAACCTACATTATCAAATATTGTTGTATAGGGTCCCATATATGATATGCTATTTATTTTATATGGATATTGATATGATATTATCTTGGATACATCTAGGATAAACTAGTATCCCTATGTATACACCTAGATACATCCTTAGACATATCTAAGAGTAACTACATGCATCCTAGTATATCCAAGGCATATCTAGGGCATATCCATTCACTACCATCATAACAACTTGGTTAGGATGTTAGGGGCAAGTTATCTTTTGTAGGGTAGTAAAATTATAGATGATTTATTTATTATTATTTTGACATGTTTATCAAAATGCTAACATTAGCCATATTAGTACATGTGAACCCTTTACAAAGAACCTACTTTAATATGTTAATTTCTCTTGATTTGTGTCCCGTACATTGTAACATTTGCACTATGCACTTGTTCTAAGATTAATGTAAGTTTGACCAGTGAATACATGACATTTGGCATTAAATTATATGTATTTTTTTTATTTAATTGTTTTTTTTTTACTTTATGCATATTATGTGGTTGATTTTTCTTATTTGGTTAAAGAAAACCTTATTTTAATTTATAATAATGAAAATCCCTATTTGATTTAAATTTATATTGGGTTTAATTTTAGGTTAGACCTAATTATTTAATTTTATGTATGAGGTTATTTTTATTTAGATATTTATTTTAATAATATAATTATTAATGTTAAGTTGATACCTTTTTTATTTTTTTAAATATTGGCTTTAATTTTAGGTTAGTCCTATTTATTTTTATTTTTAGGTTTCCATAACTCATTGATATGGGTTTTAGATATTATATTCTCATGGAATTATATTGTTATAATGATGGAAAACTTTATGGAATATATATATATATATATATATATATATATATATATATATATATATATATATATAATCATTTTATATGTGTAATCCAAAACATTGATCTAAATATATTTTACACAATTTAATCTTGAAAATATTTGTCTTTACTTCATGTCCTACAGAAACACCATCTCTCTTTTGTTATGGACTTTATTAAAACATCATGAACATATATTTTTGATGCATTTGAATCAAAATAAGAAATAAAAACTAAACAAAATTGTCAAAATGTATGTAAGAAGAATTACCATACTATTTCATTTGAAGTTTAACTTTTGCTTCTGGAATTTATCTTTTTATAACCTTTGTGAAGAGTCTTTTTTTACATTTGAGATAATTGTTTTGAGGGATATAATTTACTATGTTGTCATATGAAGATTTCTTAGCCTGAAATCAATTATAACCATAGTGTAAAATCAACACATGATGTTATCCTCCGCACATAGTTTGATCAAGGTATTAGTATTTTGACATGAATTATATAACTAATACCTTAGCCAAAATGTGTGACACTTCTTACAATATCTTATGTAATGTTATTTGATCACTAGATCCCCTATAATTATGTTTATGTATTAGTATACCCATGTGTGTCAAACTATTCATGAGCTTTGTGTTTCCACATTTTTCATACATGTATACCAACATAGTTTCAACTAAAACATCTTTAAAAATAGGATTTTTATTATGCTAAGATGTATGTTCATTCCCTATTTCAAAGCTCTCATATTTTAAAGTAGTTCACAATGGATTCTAAGATTGAATGTTAGTGGCACTACAATTATATTTAACTTTGGAATGAACAAGGCTAGATTTTTCATTTTGTAATTTTTACTCCATCATTTTTATAAGTCTTACATTTCAAATAAAATTGTTGAATTTAGTTAAAAATAAGAAATAAAAACTAAACAAATGTTGAGTTTCTAGGCTGAGTATATTCCCAAGGGAATATATAATTTTGATGCAAGCCACTATATGTTGAAAATATATTGGCTAGTTGAATAAGAATGAATTATTTTTCTACTTAAATAGAATGGATTAAATAGCTATGGAATATCTTGAATAAAATGATTTAAATCATAGAATAATTATCATCTAGCCCTAAACATTAAATATTCTCTTGTATTCCTCTTATCTTTCCACAATGATTCAACAATTTATTTCAAAAATAATTCCATTGCTTATGGATGATGGTAGAATTATAGTTTTTATTGCATCACCCTTTTTATAATCTTTATTATGTCTATTTTTGTAATTGACAATCCTATTTTCTTCAATTCTTATCATCAAGCCTATGTGGGTAGTTCTTTTTTTGAACATCCAATTTTGTTTTTTCATTTTATGTCCTCAATAGACATATTTTATGCATTTTTTATTAATTTTTTATAAACCAACATTTTTAAAGCTTACATTTCATCATGTTGTCTTATGTCATCGACAAGCTTAGTTTGTGAATTTATTGTCGTCAACTATATTCAAGTAATCATTTTGTAAAAATAACTTTTTTATGTACTTGTTTTTGTTACCTATTGCATCCCATTTTCAATCCACATTTATTATGATTATTATTTTTCATTAAAAACCCTATTTTATGCTTTCACAATACATAAAAATAAAATCTATTATTTTTGGTATAACTATGTGTTCACAACTCAACATGTTTCAGATCACTAACTATGATCCATCATGAAGAGAAATAACTTTTCTCCTATTGATGGACCATGGTTGGTGATCTAAAACATGTTGAGTTAAAAATACATACAATTATACCAAAAAATCATATTATATTTTATGTAGTTATTATCATAGTTTTATGTGCTTCATCACTAGAAAACTAAGTACCAATATTAGTCAACGTGAAAATAAATCCCAAGGAATCCATATTTTCCTTAGGGGTATAATAATCATGCCAAAATAAAACTCTTTAAACCAATGCAACAAGATCCAAAACTAATGCAAAAAAGCACATAAATAACAGTAAAATTAAAAGTTTTTTTGTTTTAGGCATTTCATACTTTCATTGGGAGATTAATGGTGATTTTTACCAAGTAATGGTTAACTTGGTGAAAATGGATGATTAATCTTCATTCCATGAATTGTAATTTTTTAAAATATATTTTGCATTAGCCTAAAGAATACAACTTTCTATGGTAGCACCGATTACTACAACCTCATATGGATTGACACCTTTGCTTGACTCACCATTTGTTCCTTTTAAATGGTTACTATCTTGCTCATTCAAACTTTGAATGGTGGATATAATGAATTAAATAATTCATTCAATTTTCCATTTTATTTTAAATCAAATGCAACAAATTTTATCTTAAATGTAAGACATATATTATATTTTACACATTCTCAGTCATATTCAATTATTTGTGGTCCTAATGTCTTGTTATTAATCTCCACATTATGCATACTTTGATCAAACTGTGTGTGGATTGGTCTCATATCTGCCATAACAGTTCAATCATGTGGTGAGTTCCTAGTATGGTTATAATCATTTTTAGGTTGAGTAGGTTGTAACCTCCATAAAATTTTCTACAATCTCAATTTGGCATGCTTAGGGGAACAAGAATTCATTCTCCTTTATCCAACCAATAGGTTTTAAACCTATAGTGGCATGAATCATAACTATATATTCATTTCATAGTGATAATTAAACTTGAAACTAGATAATATGCTAATTCTTATTAAGTACAAAATGTAACAATATGTCATATTTTGAGCCAAATGCAATAAATTTTTCCCTTTGACCTATTTTTATCCAATTATTTTGTTTTTGTATTAACTCCCCTCTAATGGGTTTAGTAGTCATACAAAATAAATAAAATTATCTCCCTAGTAATCTACTTTACCTAAAAATGTAACAATCTATTCAGTTTTCCTCCAGTTCTAAAGGGTTCTAATTCTAGTATTAACTATCTGATAGTCTACTTAGTTTAAAAAATGAAATATTTTTTTCAATTTTCCTTTCTTATTTTAAACCAAATGAATTTTTTATATATAAAATATATGACATCTCTTATCTTTTCCACATGCTTAGTCGTGTTCAAGTCTTTGTGGCATGGTCAATGGAATAAAATGTCATTATCCTTGAACTGGTCAATAGGTTTTAAACCTGTAGTGGCCTAGATGAAGACTATATATTCACTTGGTAATCTACTGAACCTAAAAATGCAAGAATTTTTTTAGTTTTCATTTCTCATTTTGAATCAAATACAATAAATTTTCTCTAAAATGTAAGACATCTATTATCTTTTCCACATGCTCAATTATATTCAAGTCTTTATGGCATGGTCATGGGAATAATAATTCATTATCTTTCAAATATTCAATAGGTTTTAAACCTATAGTGTTCTTTATGAGAACTATATATTCAATTATAATCTACTCAACTTGAAAATACAACAATCTATTCAATTTTCCTTTCTTATTTTGATCCAAATGCAACAATGTTTTTAGAAATGTAAGACATTTTATTTTTTTACACATTCTCATTCATATTCAAGTCTTCAGAAATAAATCATTCTCATTCAACTATTCAATAGGTTTTAAACCTATTGTTTCTTGCATGATAAATATATATTCACCTGTTAATCTACTTAGCCTAAAAATGCAATAATTTGTTTAGTTTTCTTTTATTATTTTAAATCAAATAACAAAATTTATTTGAAATGTAAGACATCTATTATATTTTCCACATGCTTAATCATATTCAAGTCTTTCTCGCATAGTATAGGAAAAATATTTCATTATATTTCAATTAGTAAATAGGTTTTAAACCTATGGTGGCCTTTATGAGAACTATGTATTTACCTGGTAATCTACTTAGTCTAAAAATATAACAATATGTTCAATTTTTTCCTTATTTTGAAATAAATGAAATAATGTTTTTTCTAAAATGTAAGAAATATTTTATCTTTTTCACATTCTCACTCATATTAAAGTATTTATGGCATGGTCAAAGGAAAAAGAATTCATTTTCATTCAAATAGTCAATAGGTTTAAACCTATAGTGGCTTGCATGAGAACTATATATTCCCCTGGTAATCTAATTAACTTGAAAATGTAACATTCTATTTAATTTTCCTTTCTTATTTTATACCAAATACAATAATATTTCTCTAAAATGTAAGACAACTATTATATTTTCTACATTATCAATCATATTCAAGTATTTTTGGCACGTTTAGGGGAACATGAAGTCATTCTCCTTCAACTAATCAATAAAGGGTTTAAAATTATAGTGACATCTTAAAAATACAACAATCAATTCAATTTTCCTTTCTTACTTTGAACCAAATGAAAAAAAAATGTAAAATGTAAGACATATATTATATTTTCCACATTCACATCCAAATTAAAGTCTTTATGGAATGTTCAATGGAACAAGAAGTCATTCTCATTAAACTGGACAATATTTTTAAAACTATAGTGGCCTACATCAAAACTATATATTTACCTGGTAATCTACTCAATATGAAAATGGAATAATTTTTTCATTTTTCATTTAATAGTTTAAACCAAATGTAATAAATTTTATTTGAAATATAATACATCTATTATATTTTCTACATTATCAATAATATTCAACTCTTTGTGGCATGTTTAGGGGAATAAGAACAAGTTCTCCTTTTTCTGATGAATAGGTTTTATACCTATAGTGGTATACATCAAAACTATAGGGTCAATATCATGTGTTGAGTTTTCACCATGGTTATAATTATTCATAGGTTAAAAAATATTCATATTACAAGATGGTAAATTACACCCCCCCAATATGCAGCTAAAGACTCTTAGCAAAGGCTATAAAAAGAGAAATGTCAGAAACAAAATTTAAAATTCAAATTAGACAATATGGTATATATTATTACATTCATTTTGGGCATTATATTCAATTTTAATTTCATATTTTAAACCAAATGCCACCCTTCCCTACATTAAAATATGTAGCTTTGGAATATGGCATAGAAATCCATCTTAGCATAAGCAAAATCCTATTTTTGGAAGATGTTGTAATTGTAACTGTGTTAGATGAAAAATGTGGAAGAACACAACTCTTGAAAACTTTGATAAAATTCATCAAATAAATGTGATCAAATGATGCCCAACCTTCCTAAGAAACCCTATGTCCCTCCAATATGTTAGAGGGAAAAAATAGGGAGATCAAAGAATTTTAAAAAAGATTTTTTTGAAAAGTGTTTAAAAATTATTTTCTTGCTAAAAATATTATATACAATATATAATTGGAGTAAATTATTTTTAATAAAAATTATTGTTTTTAAATTTTAATTATTTATAATAATTTAATTTTGTAAAAAAGAGACATAATTTAATATTCATAGAGAGATTCACTTATATTCTTCTTTTGGTGACTCAAATTCATTTTATTTATTTTCTAATTTTAGTTCTACTATATCTTAGGGTTTGAAAATAAAATACATTAAACCTTCAATTCCTTTATCCTACTAGGCAAATACATTTCAACCTATTGTCCAATTGAAGGAGAATGACTTATTTTTCCCTTGAACATGTTGCAAAGACTTGAATGTGATTGAGATTATGCAAAAAATAATAGATGTCTAACAATTAAGAGAAATTTTATTTAATTTAGTTCAAAATAATAATTATTATGGTAGAAATAATTCCATGTTGATGCACAAAGTATTCAAAACATTCTGGGAGTAATTACAGTATTCAAAACATGTAGATCTTAATTAAGGGTTAATCTAACTTGAACAACAATCAATTAAACTTAAGCATTCTAAATTCTCTTGTATAGATCTTATCTTCAACAACAATTCAAAAATTAGTTTCATGATATTTTATGACACTTACAGAGGATGGTAGCATAATAGTTTATATTGCATCCCCATTTTATACATTTTTACTATGATGATTTTTGTAATTAACAATCCTATTTTATTCAATTATTATCATTATTTTTATGACTGTTATAAATTTTTTGAATATCATTTTTTTTTTTGTTTTATGTCTTCAACAAACATATTTTATACATTTTTTACAATTAATTTTTTAAAAGCTAACTTTTTTTAAATAAAAAATTTCATCATGTTATCATATGTCATCGACAAGATTAATTTTTACATGTTTTGTTATTGACTATATTCAAGTATCATTTCATAAAAAAAAATTTCTAAATGCTTGTTTTCATTTCCTATTGCACTCCCATTCCAATTGATCTTTATTATGTTGATTGTTTTTCATTGACAAATCTATTCTATACTTTCACAATCCATAAAAAATGAATCTAATGATTTTGATATAACTATGTGTGTTTTCAACATGACATGTTTCAAATCACTAAATGTGATCCATCATCAAGGGAAATAAAATAATTATGGATGCTTAAAATTATGACATCAACTACATAAAATATAATATGATGTTTTTCATATAATTATGTGTGTTTTTAACTTGACATGTTTCATATCTTTCTCCAAATGATGGATCACAATTGGTGATCTAAAATATGTCATATTAAAAATATACATATTGCTATACCAAAATCATTATGTTCTATTTTATTTAATTATTATCATAATTTTATGCAGTCCATCATTGCTTTAAGCAACATTTTTTTATATCAATAGAAAAATAAGTGTCAATATTAATTAGGGTGAAAACAAATCCCAATGAGTCCATATTATTCTTAGGGATATTATAAACACCCCAAAATAAATTAAAAATTAAAACTTTTTGAACAAATACAATAAGTTATAACATACTCTATCTATGTAAGCTTTGATTGTATTCTATATTTATCATATCTTGTAGTTGCAAGTCCACATATAATATTTGTAGGGAAATTTTCAATAAATGGATGTCAAAGGCCTATAGTTTTGATATGTTTTATTCAAAAGTTCCCACAAGTAGTATTTTTTGGATATCATAAGGAAGATCTAAACTTTATAATGAAAATTCCATTGTAGTTTATTTTTTAAAAACATGTAGTTTAGATCATACAAAAAACACATTAATTATTTCATAAAATGTATGAATGAGATTTTGGTCAATTTGTTTATACTGATTATAAAATAAAAAATACTATTAGTCAAAAATATTCTCTCAAACTCTTTGAAATAATAGATTAGGAACCAATCCTAATTGAGACAAACATGTGTAATTGAATTGACCTATCATGACATACAAAGTTTATGCTCAATCCAGTTGATCAGACTATTATATAACTAGTCCCATTGAGCTAACCATGACTGAACCAAACTTTGACCCATTCCTTTTATTTAGATATGTGATATGATATAATTTCTAACATACCCCATATTTCTGACATACGCTCCATGGTTGTGAGGTATCCCCAATCATGTCATGGGAAACATTTTCCCTATTTATTATTGGGATCCCTCCCAACCATGTAGAGAATAATGGTATAGATCACTTGGGATCTTCATGGTTTAGAGGTATCCAAACCATGTCAAGGGAAAATAATTTCCTCTACCATGTTTGGGATAGATCCAAACTATTTTTTCCCTCTCCATAGTTGGGATCCCACCCAACCATGGAGAATCCACTCCATGGTTGATAGGTCTTCTGACCATGGTGAGGGAAAAAAAATTATATCATTATAGTTGGTATCCATCCCAACCATGTATAGAATAAATCCATGGTTGGGATGGCTCCCAAAAATTTAGAGGGAAACAAATTTCTCCTGTTATAGTTTAGATCCCCCTAACCATTGACTTTTTCTCTCTATGATTGGGATGGATCCCAACCACTGAAATGTCAATTTTTTTCCCTTCCATGGTTGGTATCCCTCCCAAATATGGATAATATGATCCATGGATGGTATTAGTTTTTCCCCATACATGTTTTGGATCCCTCCCAATCATGGAGAGGGAAGATAATCTAATTTCATTGAAACTCTCAAGATGGCCACTCAAGTGACGTGTTAGGATGTATGGTTGGGATGGCTCATAACCATGGTAGGGGAAGTTTTTTCCCTCTTCATGGTTGGAAAGGATCCCAACCATGGAGAGGGAAAATGTTTTCCCTTTCCATGGTTGGGAGCCCTTCATATCATAAGGAGGGAAGATAAACTACTTTCATTGGCATTCTTAATATGGCCACTCATCTAACATGTTGGGATGTATGGTTGGGAGGGATATCAACCATGGTGGGAGAAAATATTTCCCTCTCTATGGTTAATATTCCTCCTAACCATGGATATGTTCTCTCAGTTGTTGGGAGGGATCCAAATAATGGAGAGGCAAAAAATTCCCTCTCCATGGTTGGTATCCCTCCAACTATGGAGAGGACATTATAATTTAAAATAATAATATTAACCTTAAAAATTATTTTGAATAGCATGGTAATAAAATGTATCCTCCAACATGAGATCAAGGAACTTCTTCAGAAATATCTTCACTTCCTTTTTTTGTCTACATATAAGATACACAAGAAAATTTATTTATTAACACATAGTGAATGGCTTCATCCAAATATTATGGTTAAATATCCACCATTCTTAGGTACAATAGCTGGATCTAGGTATAACAACAACCTATCCATGGTTGGGAGGACTCCCAACCAAGGATAGTGAAATTTTGTCCCTCTAGATGGTTGGGATCCATTTTTTCCCCTACCATGGTTGTGATTCCTCCCAATCATAGAGAGGGAGGATAACTTACTTTCATTAGCACTATCAATATGACCACTCATCTACCATGTTGGGATATATGTTTTGGAGGGTTCTGAACCATGGTAGGGAAATTGTTTTCCTTCCTAATAATGGTTGGTATCCTTCCCAACGATGGATAGGACATCTACATGGTTACCATTGTTGTGTAAATGTGAAAAATATTTCATTGAAAGGTTTGTATATGAAAAATACAAGGGGAAGTGGCATGTCTATGGATGTTGAAATAATATAAAGGTTTATCAATGCTCTTAGGACAATCATTTGGAATTGAATTGAAATTTCAATGTATGAGGTAAAATATTTAATTATGTTAATAAATTCAAAATTATTGTTTCAATTGGAGAATGTTTTAATATCTAAAACTATTTTACAATTTTTTTTCACTAAAAATTGTGAATATTTTTGGGAAGAGACATTTTATTTCATGGTGAACTTGTGAAATGGCATAGTGGTGAGCTAGGTGATAATGGTTATATATTAATATATTAATGTATATATTTATTACATAAAATTATAATAATAAATTATTATATTAATAATAATGATATTAATATTAATGTCTGATAAAGGTCTTGAAAATGATAGACTTCTAAAGAAGTCCATAAACATATGTTAGAAGGCTCTTGATCTAGGAAGTGTGAAACTCAATTTTGATGGAGTTTCAAAAGGCAATCGTATTTTGATAGGTAATGAAGGTGTTTTAAGAGATCATGAAGTTTAATCTCTTATCATTTTTTATCAATACATTAGAACTAAGTCAAATAATGTGGCAGAGCAAAGAGTGCTCTTGAAAGGTATTCAAATTTTGATTTCACAAGGATGGAATAAAATCATTGTGGAAGGTAAATCTCAGATAGTCATCAATGCAATACTTAAAGGTGTGAATAAGGATTGTAATATACAATTCATTTTAAATGAAACTTTTCAACTACAATCGATGTTTGATTAGATATATTTCTTACATATGCAAAGAGAAAAAAATATAGTAACTAATTGGGATGCTAACATGGCTGTTAGCCTTATACATGACAAAAATTTACATTTCATTGTTTGAGATCCTCCTTATCCTAATTATTTTCAAAGGTTAATGTGGGTGATGTCTTTTTGGTCAAATTTAAACTTTAGCATAGTGGGTAATGCCTCTTCAGGTGAATTAAAACTTTAGATTTGTGGGTGATGCGTCATTGAGTAAATTAAATAATTTTATGGGATTCCCATACTCCACTTCTCTCCACTAATCATAATTATGTGTAACTCATTATTTAGGTTTCTTCATTCCCAAGGTTTCCTCACATGAGTTATTCACTCATTGCTTTAACTTCCTTCCCTTATGGTAGTCAATATTAGTGTGTATGACTTTATTTGTGAATAATTTGTGGTAATACTATTATATTTTAGAGAATATATTAGAGATCTAAACTTTCTTGGTATGAATAAGGTAAAATGGATTAATCTAAAAGTGATTGCTTCCCCAAAAACTTGTGTCAGAAAGGCGAGGACAAAACTATAATGGTTGACTAGAGAATCAATGTCAAACAACTTTTCCATCTGTATTGATAAATAAATTAAAAAATATATGTATATGGTTGAATAAAATGTGGTTTTTAAGCACAAATTTGTATGATTTGGAGGTTAAGGACATTGCCAAGTTCATGAAGGTGTTTATATTAGACCCAAAGAAGTAAGTGGGTTGTAAAAAACGTTATGACATGGGCCAAGAAATTAGTGGGGAAAACATTTTATCTAATGAAGTTGGCACTTTTACCCTTCATGTAGAGCATTTGGATTTGGAAACCCTAGTTCACATGGTGGGATTGGAAAGTGTTTATCATTGTCACTTAATTTTAGTTTTAACCATTTTAGTTTCTCATTTAAATAAAAGAATAATTCACAGAGTATTATAAACAAAATGATTTGGGGTGTACATAATTTTATAAATTCATTCTAGTGGGAGATAAATTGTAAAACTTAAGAGGTTATTTTTAGTTTAATTTCATATTTTTTTCAATTGGTAAAAACCTCTTAACCACTAGTCCATGACTATGGCATTAGATAGTGAGGAAACATGATATGGTTTCAACATAACTGTGCTTCCATAAAAATGTAAATTCAAATGAAAATGATGATTTAAAATTTAGAGGGTTCATATTTATTTGTTTTTTGGGTGTGGGTGGGGCCTTTTCATGTCTTATTTTATAAAAATCTAAGTGAAACCTAAAAAATGAATAAATAAAAACCCTCAATATATCTAGTTATTAAAATAACTATGAGTTGTCACAAGATATTAATATCTCATCTTATTAATTGACATGAGGGTTAATAAATTTGTTTGGGGTTTGGATTTGGGGTTTTATAAGTTAGACAAATTTGGCAATAGATAGAGAGGAAGAATTATATGGTTCCAACATAAGTGTTATATAATCTATCTCTATAAAATCTACGTTTGAATATTATGTAACATGTTTTTTAACCCTAATTTAGGTTAAGATGAATTACTTAATATAATTAATATATAAACTTGTATATTAATTTATATATTGAGATATGACATTCAAGCATACATTTAATTGTAAAATATTGAAACTGATTGTAATGATCCAATAAGTGGCATATGTTAAATATAATAAGTACAAAAAAGGGATGAGTACTTATATTTTACTATCTAACTATGAATAAATTCTAGAAGTGAAAATCATGGTAAAGTAGGCATGTGGCTAATTTAGTTTTGAAATTCATTCTTTGCCTAAATTGGGTCAATTTCACCATATTGGGTTAGTATGACTAATCGATACTGACCTTTTCTGGTTAGTACTGACCTATATATAAATTAGGAATTATGACTATATGGACACCTATGTTTTTTATTTATTTTCCTTGTATTTGTGATTCTAAACCCGTATGATGCACATAGCTATATAAATCAATATCCTTTAGTTTAATACCTTAGGTGTGCTTGCGAGGGATAGAAACCTAGAAAAAAAAGTGTAATGGGATGAGCTGACCCCAATCATCCTCATTTGATGATTGAAATGTGCCTATGTATCCAATACTTTAAGGATGGAATAAAGCCATACATAGTTCTTTTACCTAGTGTGATTGTGAAATTGTGTTCCTTCACTATATATATGTAGCTAATGATTTGGATTTGATACTTGAAAATATTTTTTTAACTTGGATTTAGTGTGATTCAAACTTGGATTATGACTTATCCTAGTGATAAATATAAAATTTATGAATAATAAGGTAGATTTTATTAATTTTCAATAGTGTATATATGTGTTCCATATAATTTCTAATCCCTTTTTGAATGAAACCTTGGTTTGTTTATATATGAGTCGAATTGGGTATTTTATCATGCTACTAAAATGTTAGGAAAATGGGTCAAACCTAAGGAGAGATTTGATTTTAAAAAAAAAACTATTTTTGGGAACAAGCCAATACCAACTAGATTAGGTCAGTATCAACTAACGATACTAATTTAATCTAGGAGATTCAACTTGCATATAGGTAAACCAAATTGATATTCTATAGATGTTTGTGCATGATATTTAGTAGGTTTGAAATAGATGGCGAGGTTATTATAAGTGTATAATAGTATAAAAAAGGGTTAACTCATAGAATATAATGGAAGTGTGAGAGAATGGTGGATTATGACCTTATTTATGTTCTCAATTCATGCATGGTAAATATGTGTCAAGTTTATCATTATTAAGTACTAAAGATCAGATTTTAGTATCTAAAAATGCCCTTATTTTATTCTAGTAATGGAATTTCTAGAGTAAAAGGATAAAATTTTCATGATTGTATACAACATTTTGTATTTGGTATTCTATAATTATGTAGGTCACTTAATAAAATAACCTAAAATAATGTGTATTCAATGTCCTTACACTGACAAATTTAATCTAAAATCAAATTTTTGAATTTTTTGAAAAACAAGGGCTATTGTACACCTGTGTGTTGGTTAAAACCATGTTTACCTTATATTTTTTTGGAGATGATGCTTCTTTGTTGAAGCATTAGAGAAACTTGTGCTTCCTTACTGAAGCACATGGAGAGTTGGGGTGATTTTACCTCAAATTAATGTAACCATGTAGTCTCTTGAATTGGGAAGATAACATGTCCCAACCCTCACGAATGTGTGGATGCATGTACTAACCCAAATAATTAAGTAGGTAAAGATAAAACCATTAGGCTAGGTTCACTCAAATAAAATAAACCAACCATTCTAAATGGTTTATATATTTTATTTTATAATTTCACTCAAGTTCACTCCATGTGAAAATAAAATGTATAATTAAAAGAGAATGAACAATGTTCATGCCCCCATTATGAACATGGGTTTTGTTTGTATAGTTTTGATCAATGTAGAATAAAATCCATGATCAAAAGAGAATCAAATAATCTGGAAGCCCCCATCATAATTATAGATATAATAACTGTGAGTTAGAATGATAACCATTTTCCATTTAATTGTAAATTGTAATGTTGTGTATATGTGCATGAACTAGTATCATGAATCATGAATCTAAAAGTGTATATGTGCATAAATTATTATCCTTCCCCCTAAATATACATCAAATAATATAGAATATTATGCATATATATGTTGAACTGTAGAAATTATATCTCAAATGTGTGTATGTGGAAACTTATAATTCATGTTCCTATAAACTATGTACATATGTCCATGTATATGCACCCCTGTGTGTATGACTATATGCCCAAGTGTTTGTAAAGTGAGTTCTAATGCACGGTATATGATCCTATAATCTATATTAATGTTCCAATATTTTTATTTTAAATGAACCATCTAATATCTAAAATCTGTAATATGATTTGATTTTATTCATGGAGTTTTATGTCTCTATGACAAGACCACTTTAATGTCCCCATTTTGGGATGATACATGAATCCTATAAGTCACTCATCTTAAAATAAGAATTAATTGTATAATGTCATGTATAAAGATAGTATCATGTAATATCATGTGAGCATGTAGAGAGTATGCCATCATAGTAATGTATATTTCAATCAAGGAATGTATACATATGTAATGTAGGGCATGCAAGTGTCATGTTTATATATATGCATCAATGAAGCATATAGTATAAGAATATTTGAATAATCCTATGTAATAAAACATGTATGATATAGATCATGCAACACTCAATGTCAATAATCTCAATAAGTGCAATAGTTAGTGTCACACATAAGGTCAAGGGCCTAATACAAGGGTCATAGAAATGTTAAAACAAATAAATACAGTGGGGCACATGCAAAGGCAAATAAATATGTCCCAAAAAAGGGACATAAAATATGTTACATCAAACAAGGATAAGGGCCACACTCAAGGGACACAAATATTTCAAAAATAAATCTCAAAGGTCACACACCATAGACAAACACAAAGTATCTTATTATGAAAATGAGTAATAACATAAATGGAGCATATAATAATTAACTGGTCTACACCATCCATATTTACTAGTGTCACATCATAGTATAATCTCATATCCATGTATCACTATGTAAGATTTGAGTAACTATAAATACATGTGTAATCAATATAGGTATCTCAACATGGTCGAAGAGGTTATAAAAATATATAACATGTAATAGTGAAACTTATGGATTGATATTCCCTAAGTATCTTCATGTCCACTGGTTAGAGGAAAGCCCAACATCTGTATGTCCATTTCTAACTTGTATGTCCTACATCACACTCATATACCATGAAATGCATATGTGGATAAAAATAATATTCCATCTACTGACATTTGTCACATAATTTAGTAAATTCTTGACATTTTGGTTCCATGATGGTTCAATAATACCCTTGTCAAAGTAATTTGTGTGACATTGCTTTTCTGTTGAAATGGCCACCACATTCGATGTTGTGTACTTAGATAATCACTAATTTAACTTCTTTAGATGTCAAACATTGAAGTAAGTGTCCATAAAAATATCACTTAAATAATACCCCATTGATGATGATGTAACAAAAGGAATTTATATGTAATTTTCACTTATCCTTCTTGGTGAAAGTATCTAGTGTGATCGATTTGTGTAGAAATTTGTAAATATCAGAAAACCATTATGATGATTTTGTATTGCATGTGATGGTTAAAACTGAGAGAGTTATGAGGTAAGCATGGGATACCAATGGTGACTATAATTATTTAATAGTTAATATAACTTTTTCATCATTGATATCAATAGGTATCAATAATGTCACACTTTCCATTGCATTATCATGATGATTATCCTTTCGAGGAATATTTTTAATAGAGAAGTATTTGAATTAAGCAACTAGACATTGAACTAAATTCTTGTATGAAATTAAGCATTCTTCCTTAGTTTGGTAGACATCAATGACTTGACTAATGACCAATTATGAATCCCCATAGACCTTAATATATTTTACTTGAAGAGCATGAGATACACAGAGGCCAAGGATAGGTGCCTCATATTATGTGATATTATTTATGCATGAGAAAATTAATCAATATATAATTGTCATTGTTCACCCAAGTGGAGTGATAAATAAAATTTTGGATCTAGTGCCTAATGCACATCTAGAACCATCAAAGAACACTGTCCATGTGTTAGAAGTAATGTTTTAATCTGTGAAATCATCTCAAAAATTATCATTGATAGGATTGGTATCTAATAGTAGTTATATTGCCAATTGGTCTGCAATTATTTGCCCCTTTATCAGTTTTTGTAACATGATTTTTAAATTTAATTCTATGAGTAACAATACACATTTGGATATATAGCCAAATATATGTGGTTTTGACATAAGAAATTTTGAAGGATCCACTTTTGTAATAACTCGTGTCTCATTATTGATCATATAGTGTTGGATCTTTTGTGTAAAAAATACGAGTGTCAAAAAGATTTTTTCCATTGCAAAATAATTTTGTTCATAATCAACAAGTGTATGAATAATTTAGTAAATAAATCACTATATATGTTTTCATCATGTTGTACCAAGAGTGCACTAAGTGCATGATCGATCATATAATTTTAAAGGAGAAGTGGCCTATCGAATATGGGTGGTACCAGGATAGGTGGATTCAAAAAGTATTGTTTGAGTGCATTAGATATTTATTGAAATGTAATATCTCATTCAAATTTTGTATCTTTCATAAGTAATCTTGTGAATGACTTAGTTGTGCCAGAAAGCAACATTTTACTTGAATTTTTCCCTGTAAAGATCAAAGTTGACTTAAGTTTGTAGGAGAAAACATATATATTATAAATTTGAATTTCATTGGATCTACCTCAATGTCAAGTTTGGATATTATAAATCCTAATAATTTATTGGATGAGATACCAAAGACTCATTTACTAGGATTTAGTCGTACATTGTATTGTCTCAAATTTTCAAAAATATATCATAAATCTACTATATGAGTTTTTCACTCTTTTGATCTAGCTAGTAAGTCATGAATATATATTCAACTATTTTATGAATTAGATCATGAAAAATATGGGTCATAGGTTGTTGGTATGTTTCTCCAGCATTATTCAATCCAAAAGGCATAACTGTATAACAAAAGGTGCCCCATGGTGTGATACAATTTTTTTTTTCTTGATCCTTTTCAGCTATCTTGATTTGATTATAACTGATGAAATCATCCATGAAAGATAGCATCTCATATCCTATTATGGATTCTAATATCATATCAATGTTATGTAGGGTAAAGTAACCCTTAGGACTTATTTTATTTAAATGTCTAGAATTGGAACAACATCAAATTTAGCCATGAGGCTTAACAACCATTATAATTTTAGATACCCATTTGAGGTGAAAAATTGGGCAAATTAAGCCTATGTCAAGGATACATTATATCTCATATTTGACTAAAATATCTACCTTAGGATGCATTTTTCAAAAAAATTGTCTAACTAGATTTACATCTGGATAGTGTAATTCTATGTATTGCAATTGAAGGATCAATCCTTGACATATCTGAAGAGAACCAATAAATTTTTTTAGGGAAGTCCTTTAAAGTCTATCAAATATTTGTATCCTTTTATTTACATAGGTAAATATTTAATAATATTATGCAAGGATTATTGTTTGTATCATCATTGAATTCAATTATCTCTTCTTTAAGTAATGTAGATTGATTGGTGGTGTAAGGTGCTTTAGGTAGGGTGCCATCTATGTCAGTTGGGATATCATCTGAAATGTCTAAAATCTCACTAAAGTATGCCTAAGCATTTGTGGAATGAGGAAACATATTATTATGATATAAATAATATAAATAATCATATGCCCCTAAGAATTGTAAGAGAGAATCATCGTTAGTGAATTCATCAAAAGTGATTAGATCTATAGAAATAATATCATCAATAAGGTCAGGGTACATAATTAAGAGTGTGAAGATATGGTTTATTGTATTATCTATTAGTGTAATAGGTGGAAAAAACACTATATGTTGAGAAGTATGGTGATAAGACTTAACATTAGATGTGTTATCCTTATATCTGAGTCCATGTGTACCTTTTTGATCATATGCCTCAATAGGATTAACAATTCCTTGTTCATGTTTTTTGAGGCCTTGTGTTATGTATCCCATTTTTTTAAAATATTTTATTATAAAAATAAAAGTACATTTATTATCATGTATGCCCAAGGTGTCTATGGGAGTCATATGTGAATTCTAAAAAGTATATTGTATATGTATTGTATACAAATCCATGTGAGGAATATAGTTGTGTATAGGTTAATATTTGAATGGTTCATGATCCATACGGTATGTGTATATATAAAATTTGTTAAAAAAATTTAAACATGCATGAAAATTTGATGGGACTATGCGCATATCATGAATTTAAGGTCTTTTAGGAAAAATATTGTAAATAAGATCATTGGGCACAATTTGACATATTTTAAGTAGTGTTTTAGGTCCCAATATAAAATTTAGTGTTATCTGACCCAAAAATTTTGATGGAATATTATAAAATCCTTATATGTTCATATCATAATGATCTAAATCATTAGAATGTATATTAAGAATTTAGATAAAATAGATATTACAAATGTTTAACCCTGATCCATTGTCAACTAACACTCACTTGATACCCACATCATTAATTTACAATTGGATGTAAAGAGGTAGATGTTGATCTATGATGTGTTTAGGTGGGAGATCTTCTTTTTCAAAGGAAATATTTGATTTTATAAGCAACATAAGTTGGCTCATTTGTACTTGGTACCCTATTGTCATGGAGTGTTGCATATAAGACATCTTTGTATGTGTCAGAATGTTGCAAAAGCTCTAAAATGGAAATTTTGAATGGAAGAAGGACACTAATATGATCAAAAAATATATATCCATGTGTTTTACTAACCTACCACACTTCAGGACCCCTTGTGGACATCATAACATAGACCGCAGGGTCTATTATGAGCATAAAGATAGTAGTAGAGTGAGATAGTAGCTATATGGGTAGGGTCAAAATGTAGGAGGGATAAGAGAAACCAGTGATGTTATCTTATGTCTAGTAGTAATAGGTAAGGAATCAAAGTGGACCAAATAGAAAAAGGCATCTACAAGATATTTGATAATTTTTAGTGATGTGTTATTTCTCTTATGTATTATATCCTCTATGTGTGTAATGATATGTGGCTTGATTGAATTACACATAAGAGAAAAATAACATGCTAGAGAGATTATGAAACTTTTCATAATAAATTAATAAATAACATATATCATTATTATCATGATTAGACAATTTGTTTTTTAAATTAGAAGATATAGGGATCTAAAAACTCAATATGAGGTTTTAGAAGGTTGGAAACATAAACCCTAAATATAGGCTAGGGTTAGGGCACTATTCAAAGTAAGTAGGGTTCATCAAATGATTTACCTTTTTCAGGATTATGGAATGTAAACTTAGGTTAATAAATAACTGAGTAATAAATTATAAAATAAAATACTATAGTATCAACACCCACTGATTTGCACAATAATTGATTTATTTGAATATTCTATAAATATAAATGAATTAGAAAAGGTGTACTTAGCTAGAAAATATTACTAAGATGGACAAGTGGCAAGATGAGAAGTGATTTAAGAGTAGTGTAGGGTGTCTCTAGCAGAGAATGGGTATCATAACAATGTTTGGATAATATTATGACCCTCTTTTCTAGTAGTGTATTGTGCTATAGACCTTCTATGCAGTGCTAATGACCTTATGCAAATGAAGCAATGAAATTTTGGGCAAAAATTCACTATATTTTGGGAAGCCTATATTTATGTGACTGAGACTTATATCATCATCTATTCTATGCTTTGACTACTTTCACTATGAAACCTTAAGCCTCCATGCTTGGTAGGGTTTTGATAAACACAAGTAAAAGGAGAGTGGCATTAGTAGGTTAGGTTTTGTGTGACCTCAACACCCTATGTGATAAGCATTTCCTACATACCAATACCTCGAAAGGGGATCAAGCCCGATGTAGTTCTCCCAATCTAAGTGCTAGTGTAAATGAGACTGATGTCAGCATGCATGAATATGAATGCCAATTTGAATGTTTTGAGTTTGAATTGAGACTGTAAACCTAAATAAAATTGATCTATGGGTTGTTGTAGATGAATGTATGTAGAAATAGGGGTAAATAGTTGTCAATAACCTTAATTTGCACAATTGTTTCTGATCTTACTCATGATAATTTCCATCTAGGGGATAAATGAATGAGAGTGGTCTTTATATAGTGTTTTGATGCTTGTTGAGACATTAAATGAATCTAGGCTGACCCTAAGATACTCTAAGAAGTGGAATGATATTTGTTAAGGCAAGGGAAGTTAAGGGTCAATAGTGTTTCCCCCTTTTCTAATAGCACACTACACTATAGACTAATGGGGTTGTGTTATTGTCCAGGTGACTGGCAGCTACAAAAAAGGATTGAGGATGCCTAAGTGGTGGCTCAATGTAGTTATTTGTATATTTGGACATGAACTAGACATGCATAAAAGCTAGAAAAAGATCAAAAGAGGCCCTAAAATAGGTCTATGGCTAAGCTAAGGATAGGGTGGTCTCAGGTGACATTCATTATATTAAAATGACATTTTATATGACTACATAAGGTCACCAAATACCACTTGTTATTATTGTAATATCCATAATATAAATCCTTTTTATCCTGATGAAGGATCACAAGTAATGATATAGAATTTTGAACAATAAAGAGAAACATGGTCATTCCAAAGTTATAATATTGATTTGCATAGACTGTGAAAGCATAATTTTTTTAATTATATATATATGTATGTATGTATGTATACGTATATGTATATATATGTATATGTACATATATACATACACACACACATGTGTGTACATACATTTACGTATATGTATATATATGTATATGTACATATATACATACACACACATGTGTGTGTGTACATACATACATACATACATATATACATATATATGTGTGTGTACATACATACATACATACATACATACATACATATATATATATATATATATATATATATATATATGTATGTATGTATGTATATACATACACACACATGTGTGTGTACATACTTACATACATATATATGTATGTATGTATGTATTTATATGTATGTATATATGTGTATATTACATACATACATACATACATACATACATACATACATATATATATATATATATATATATATATATATATATACACACACACACACACACACACACACACACACACACATATATACATATACATACATACATAAATGTATGTATGTATACGTATATATGTGTATATATGTAATACACACACACACACACACACACACACACACACACACACACACACATGTATGTATATAAATATGTGTGTGTGTGTGTGTGTGTGTGTGTGTGTGTGTGTGTGTGAGTGTGATATACACATATATATACATATACATATGTATATGTATGTATGTATATGTATATATATGTGTATATTACACACACACACACACACACACACACACATTTACATACATACATACTAGTTGAAATATGCAAACCCTTAAAATTGTTACAACTAATTATATATAAATAAGCTAGTTATACATAATTTTTTTCCATGATTAATAGAAATAGCCATTTATTTTATTTAAAACAAATTTTTATACAAAAATTAGTTGATAAAAAATATTTGTGTGCATGTGTGTGTGTGTGTGTTTTACGTATATCAAGGACTTTTAATTGATTAACAAATTGTTTGTCTAATACATCTAATTCAAATATCTAAGATTCTTATCTAAATCCAATGAGCATTAATCTTATATAGGACTTATATAATTAAATTATGAAATAAAAATCGTATCCAAATTATAACTAAGTTGGTATAAAAATAAAAATAAAATAGTAAAAAACATGATCTATGTATGAATTCAATTTATTTTATATAGATATACATTTAATGCAAAGAATTTAAAGCAGTCATATAGAAGTTGTATAAGCTATATACAATGATTTTATGTGTGAATTACTCATTTTATATATGCACATAAATAGGCTATGAATGATTAAATAATTGAGGCTTTCGAAGTCCATAATGTATTAAGTTTAGGGATTTCGAAAAAACTTAAAAACTAAAATGTTTTTTCAAAATACCTAATCTTCATAGGATACAAATACTTAACCTTGGATTAATGATCTATAAATATTTTTTGAGTTTTATTTTGTGCATTTAATTGATATTATTTATAATAAATTGAAAATCAGAATGTCCTCTTTTGAAACAAGAAAACATCTCAAGTTATTGCATATATGTTTGGAGTCATGGTATCTTATATTTCAAAAAAGAAAAAACTCCTTAAAGGTAAAGAGATTATATTAAGATTTTAATTTGAGACTTTTTTTTTCCAATTTTAAATTTCACATGTCCAATATGTTTGATTATTGGACCCTTTAAAAATCTGTAACCTTTGATAAAAAAAAATGATATTGCATGTGTTGCTTTATTTTTTTTATGCTTAGGGAGTGGATATATAAGAGGTGGAGTTTATTTTTTGGAGGTATAAGTAACTCTCATCATGTTTCATAATGTCAAAAATTGATACAAGGACTTGAGGCTACCTTAAAGTTGGAAGTGTCAAAAATATATGTTAATTCACACAATGAGGTCTTTATCAACTAAATGACAACTAAAAATAATTGTAGGAAAGCCCATTTCATACAACTGAGATCTTGGGATAAATATGTATAAATTTCATTTGTTTGATGTACAATAATAAATCTAGATGTAATTTAAAGTAGGATTAGGGTTTTATTTTAACACTTCATAATAAAATGAAAAACTTGCAAGGCATCTCGATAAGGGAATTATAAGGTGCTGAATAATAGAGTTGGTTGAACCAAGTGGATGGCGTAGGAAAATTTATAATTCTAATACCCTAAAACATAGAGAGAAAACATAAATTAATGTAGGCAACATCTAAATGTAGACATATAATAATATTTTATGTCTTTTGATATTGAACTCCCTTTTATTTTCTAAATTGGTAAGATTGTTCTTATGTTTGTGGTTTTCTATTATTTTTATAATCATCATTTTGATTTTGATGTTTTAAAAGTCATATTATGATCATGAAATAATTTAAAGTTTTAGGGCCAATTAGTGTTTTAAAATTAAATTTATAAATGTGGAATGAATTAAAGTTACTTCCTTTGGATATCATGTTGGTTCGTTATTTTTTTAGCTTTAGATATTATGTATTTTTATTATGTAAATATGAAATTGATTAAATTTTTAAACTTCATTGATTCCATGATAATGTTCTTATAAATTATAAATGTGAGTTGTTTTGTACTATTATATTTGGTTTTACAATTGTGTATATATTTTTATTTCCAAAGCATTTTATATGGATTTTTGGGAAAGCATGTAAACTAAGTGATCTAAAATTCAAATATAGTATGTTAGCCCTCTGAGCTAACTAATTTAACTATTCATATTTACGTATTAAAATCTTAAAATACATTTTTTAATGAAAATTCACATAAAATTATTAGTTAGGAAGGTGCATGAATATCTTAGAATTCATGAAAAGTCTCAGAGTGATTCAAAAACTTTGGGAACAACTCTCTATTTTTATATAGATATGGTGCCATATATTTTCATAAAAAACCCACCATGCCTTTTTAAAAATACACTACAATGATATCGTTGGTTATCGTAACATTATCTAACTTAAGTCCAAACAAGTAATGGTTGTAAAATGGCTTGTTTGTGTAATTTCTAACAATTCAACCCATATCCTAAGTGGATTATGTACCTCTTATTACAAAATTATTATATAAATATAGGCCTTTGGGATAGGTAAAATCATTCAATATAATTTGGGTTCAACATTACATTTTTAAGTTTAGAGCTTAAAATGTGGTGTTTCGTTGTTCTTTTTGTTTATGTTGATTATTATGAGTTGATAATTATTTAAGAGTAGTTGTAAGAAATGCAAAGCATTGTGTAGGCATTTGAATTTTTTTGAATTGTAAATTTATCCATGAAGGCCACATTATGATGTTGAACATGTACTTTAGAATGATATAGTGGAATGAAGATAAGTAAGCACCTCGCTCTACTAGAGTTTTCTCATCTTGATTTTCTCCAAGATATATTTGTGTAATTTATTTTATGTGTTCTTCTTAATCACATTTTATTTTATATACATTTTAGTATATCACTTAATAAAAAAAATTCCTACATAAATTAAGGCCTAACAATAAGCAAATAATAATTTATGTGTTAGGCGTTTGAAAATGATTCATATTGATGAATTATTGATCTAAAATGGTTATATTATGCGAACTCTCATTATTTCACCAATTCTGAATACTTAACAACTTGTTCTTCATTTTTTGTAATTTAAATTAAAATTTGGATTTATAATTAAAAATTATATTATAATTGATTAGAAACATCAATTAAATGAAAAAAATATAGAAAATGGCAAACCCAAGTTGATAATGGATTTCACCCCTATTGGGCTACATCTGTAGATCTAAAAAGTAATTAAACCGTTCTATTAATTATGAAAAATAAATTTCTATACAATATTTACATCAAAATATTCACTTTGGTCTAAACAATGTCTACCTCTACCTCTAATAAGTCTCGAGAAACCACTAGTTTTCTCTCTCTAAGAGTCTTATTCCTTTAAATGTTTATACTTGTTTTATTTCCTTTACAAAGGGTTAAAAACATACATTTCAAATGTAATATTGGGTCTTTTATAATGTTTCCAAGATTTTTTCTTCATTGGTTAAATCCTCATCTTTTTATCCAACACTTTGGGGTTCAAATCCCCCTTCCAATGCCTTGTTTTAGGCTTAAAGACCAAGTTTTAAAGCATATATAGCATATTGTTTGCTATAATTACCAAAAATAGATGTATCACACTTGTTAAGGCATAAAAATGGATCATGGGAGGTTGTAGGGTTGATCCCCATGCCCCATGATATGATTTTGGATAACCCTTTATCACATTTTATGGGTTTAGTCCCACATGCATTGGGATGAAAGACAAATAGAGGTTTAAATATAAATTCCTCCACCTTGTTAATCAGTCAATAATCCATCCATTAATCCCACATTCGTTGGAAGTTGAAACAAATAGGGGTTTAAAAATAAACCTTATTACCTTGTAACTCAATAAAGATACCATGTGATGCTCAAAAATTGGTCTTGGTGCTTAGCTTCTATCTAGAAGGTTGTCATGTGGTGTCTGAGACTCCACCATTTTTATCAAGCACTAGTCCTTTGTTAACTATGGAAATTTAATCCCACATGGATTGTGTTGAGGCATGCAATAAGGTTTATATGAAAAATCACCACCATTGAGTAGTGAGAAAATGTGGCAGGGCCCCCCTCCTTGCAAAAAGAGGACCCCATCAACTGATGAGCCCAAAGCCAGTAAATAACATGGGCCCCAAGTGAAAATAGGTACATTATCAAAGACTGGAGACCAAAAAAATAAACAAAACTATTTGATTTATCTCTACTATGTGTCACCATATGGTTGGTCCATGTGTTAGGATTTAATTGGTCCACTTGGAATCCTATACATTCTAATTAGCATGATGATGTCATCTTTGTACCTTATATATATATATATATATTTTACCTTGTTTGGCTTCAGATTTAGTAGGCCATAAATTTTTCATAGATGTAGAAATGATTCCATTTAAACTATGTTTGATACATCTCAAAAATATCTTCAATGTGTAAGTAGTTGCAGTAGAATTTGAGACCATCTAATTGGATAAGTTGTGGGGATCCTCCTGGATCACTCCTCCCCAGTAATTAGCTTTTGGACCACCAAAATTCTAGTTTTATTTTAAAAATAAGTGAGGGTATAAATCCATCACTTTTACAACTTCCATCCATCATATTTTTCTTGGATACATTCCTTTTAGACCCACATGAAGGTATTTCACATCACCCCTTCTTGAAGTCCTCACCTTCCTATCAATAATAACATATTCCTGTAACTCATCAATATATTTAGGAGTAAAATCATCAATATAAAGAACCTGAACACTTTCACCTTGATCCATGATCATATGAGGCTCATATAGTTTCAAGTTTTCAACATGTAAAATATAATACATCTGCATGTAAAGTGATAATTCTAATAAAAAATCATTATTACCAATCTTTTTTCAAAATCTTAAATGGACCATACCTGATTGGTTTGATATTTATACCTTCACCTTTGAAGAATTATTTACTAATTTTTAGATAAAATAGAATACCAATTTGTAAGTGATGATCAACCCAATGCTTTTCATGCCTATCCTTATATTTGGCTTGGCTCTTTTCTAATTTCCCTTGGACAGCTTGATGAACTTATTGGATCTTCTAGATGAACCTCTTTATTTTATTTGTATATTTATGTCCATTTGCCACAAATTCTTATCTTAAAAGTGAAGTCTAAGGGGGAATTAGGAAAATAACCAAATCAAGTATCAAAAGGATATTTTTATGTAGAAGAAAGTATGACATGATTGTAAGCATGTTGCACATAATGTAACCATTGTTCTATTGACCACTTTTGTTTGACCATCAAATTGTGGATAAAAGGTAGTGTTATTATTTTTTGTGTGTGCATAAAGTCCCATAAATATTACCAAATATTCCCAATAAATTGATAATCCTAATAAGATACAATAGATGTGGATGAACCAAAATGAACCCAAACATTGTTGAGGAATAAATATGCAATTTACTTGCTTGTTATCTATTTTTTACAGGCCACTAATATACACATTTTTATAAATCTATCTATAACCACATATAAATATTCATGTTTTTTTTAAATTTTCATACGTAATCCTCCTAAAAATTCCATAGAAACACTTTCCCATTGATGGGTTGGTATAGGAAGTAGTGTATACGATCCCAACTTCCTATTACTAGTCTTTCTAGTGGTACAAATAATGCAACCCTTTACATACTTAGATAAATTTTCATACATTTGAGGTTAATAAAAATATATTTTTAATTGTGAAACTATTTTTCCAATGAAAAAATGACCATCAACAAGATAATTATTTTCTTTCTTAATCACATGAACTCTTTCATCTTGTGGAAGGCAAATTTTACCTAGATGATAAAGTAATCCATCATATAAGTGATAGTCTAATTAATTTACTTGATTTCCATGAGTTAAATATTCATATACATCGTTTAAATGATCATATTTATAATATTATTCTTTATAACTTTGATGCATCAAAAAACCATGTTGAAAAATAATAGATGCAATAATAGGAGGGCTTGAAAGCATATCAACAACCTTATTTTATGTACCATTTTAATACCTGATCATGACATGGAATTGATGAAAAACACCCATCCAATGAAAGTTCCTTGATTTTTGTATATTTTACTATGATTGGAGATATTATAAAGGTTGGTGATCCATATGTATTATTATCTCTTTGCCCATTAAATAATGTTTCCATTTTTTTACACTTTGTACTAAAGCATAAAACTCTTTATCATAAGTAGGATAATTACTTACCACACTTGTGAAGGTTTAAAAATGGTAACAAACATGTTTTAAATTTTACATCAGAATGACACCCATGGCATAATCGCTTGTATTAGTTTAAATCTCAAATGGCTAATGTAAATCTAGAAGTTCTAAGATTGGGTTTATGCTTATGTTTTCTTTCAATGTGTCAAAAGATTTTTGGTATTCTCCTCCCCACTGAAAGACCTATTTAGTACTTGTCAAAGCATGCAGAGGAGATGCAATAAATGAAAAATTAGAAATAAAATTCCTCAAATATTGGATTGCCCCAAGGAATATTATAACTTCTATAAAATTAATAGGTTTAGGCCATTTTATAATGGCTTCAATTTTAGCATGATCAATTTTCAATTTACCATCTCGTAATACATATCCTACATAGACCAACAATGTTTTACCAAATTTGCATTTAGACATATTTAAGTATAATTTATCCTTTTTTAATGTATCTAAGACTCTCCTAATGTGTTAAATTTTTTTTTCCTAACCTTTAATAAAAATCAAAATATCATCTAATCAGATTATAAAAAAATCATCTATGAATTGCTGAAATACATCTTCATAACTCATAGGAAGGTGTTGGGTGTATTATAAAGCATGAAGGGCATAACCATCCATTCAAAAATACCTTAGTTTTAAAAGTAGTTTTCCAAATATCACCTTCGTTAGTCCTAACTTGGTGATAACCACTTCTTATGTCTAACTTGGTGAAATAAACAACATTTTTTAAATGATCTAATAGATCATCAATACAAGGAAGAGGGTAGCATTTTTCACCATTATCTTGTTAAATGCTTAGAAATCCATGAATATTCACCAAGTTCCATATTTATTTGTCACCAAATTAATTGGCAAGCCACATGAAGAATTGATTGGATGAATGACCCATTTCTCAAGAAACTCTTTAACTTTATGCTTGATTTCTTCATTTTCCATCATGGAAAACCTATACATGTCAATGTTAGGAAGAGGTGCATCTTGATGTAATTTTTCTCATTTTTTATATCTACTTTACCCCATGATTCAATATGGGTAGCTTGGACACAAACTTCATCAAGATTAGTGGGATTAAACATGAGTAATGTATGCCTAAAATAACTATGTAACCCACCAATATACTTTAAAAGAGTCTTTTGAGTGTAAATGGGAATTCCCAAAACCAAAGTCCTTTTTCTAAACTCTTTAGTGTAATATTATACACTTTGACCCTTAATTTGTCTTAATTTTTTCCAATCCATAGTATCTTTTGCATATAACCCAATGGATAAAATGATTTTTCAATGTATAAATAAAATCATTCCAAGAAGAAATCACTTTACCATGTTTCAAGAGATCTTCTTGTGTCTTACTCTCCCACCCCACCAAATGAATGTTGTACCACCCAACTGAAGAGTAGCTAATTGGATTTTTGGTTCCTCATCCACAATCTTCTAAACTCTACAGTATACTTCAATCTGTTTAATCTAATGATTTAATTTACTTACACTAATCTCTCTATTATACATTGGAAAATCAAACTTAACATCAAGCTTTAAAATGGAAGAGACATAATAAAAAAATTTGTTTATCATCAAAGGAAGAAATAGAATATTTGGAAGAAGATGGAAGATATTTAAGAGATTCTTATCCTTTACCCTTATGATTGGTTTATTCCTCTTTATTACCTTTGTTAATATTATTCCTTTCTTAGTACAAATCTTCCACCATGCCCTTCATCTCTTAAAAATCTCGACAGAAGGCCATTTCTAATTTTTGTTTTTCCATAGGAGATTCCATGGCTGATCTTTGACTTTTATGTTTTTCACCAATTTATGGGTTATATTATTAAAGTGATCCTTCTTCACACTTTGACTTAAACCTGGTTAGCATGAAAAACAAAAACTTTTAAATCTAAAACCAACATTATAGTATCCCCAACCAATAGGTCTGATATTAAACTTGATCTGAAATGGATAGTTTATGTAACCACTCACAAATTCACCAATTCCAAATACTTAACTTTTTTTTTATCAATTTCCCATAATTTACATTAAATTTTAGATTTATAATTTAAAATTAAATTATAAATAATTAGAAACATCAATTAAATGAATAAAAATGGCAACCCAAAGTTGATAATGGAGTTCACCCCTATTGGGCTACATCTTTGGATCTGAAAAGCACTCAATTCAATCTAATAATGATGAAAAATCACTTTTTGTATAATATTTACATCAAAATACTCATTTTGGTTTGCAATAATGTCTGCTTCTACCTCTATGAATTCTCAATAAACCACTAGTTTTCTCTCTCCAAGAGTCTTCTTATTTTAAATGCTTCTACTTGCTTGATCTCCTTTACAAAGGACTAAAAACTTACATTTCAAATTTAAGATTAAGACTTTTTTAATGTTTTCAAGGTTTGTGGTTCATTGGTTAAATCATCATATTTTTATCCAACATGTTTGTGTTTAAATCCCCCTTTAAACGCCTTATTTTAGGCTTAGATACCAAGTTTTAAATCATATATAGCATATTGTTTGTCATATTTACCAAAAGTAGGTGTATCACACTTGGAAAGACCTAAAAATGGGTCAAGGGAGGTTGTAGGTTCGATCCCCAGGCCCCATGCTATGATTTTGGATAACCTTATAGTGAATTTGGTGGGTTTAGTCCCAGTTGCATTGGGATGAAACACAAATAAAGGTTTAAATGGAATTTCCTTTACCTTCTTAATCAGTCAGTAATCCATCACTTAATCCCACATTCCCAAGAATTTTAAGTAAACAAGGATTTTAAAGAGAACCATGTTGCCTTTAACTCAATTAATAAACCATGTGATGTTTGGAACTCAGTCTTGGTACTTAACAGCGATGTGGAAGGCTACCACATGGTGGCTTGAGATTCCACAAATTGTCTCAAGTGCTAATCATTTTTAGATTGTGGAAATTTAATCCCACATGAATTATGTTGAAGCTTGAAAGAAGGTTTATATACAATTCACCACCATTTTATTGTGAATAAAGGTGGAAGGATTCCCCTCAAAAAATGAGGACCCCACCAGTTGATGGGATCCTAACTGATATATAGCATGTCCCCACATACAAATAGGTATGTTGTCAAATACGAGAGACCAAAAAATAAACAAATCTATTTACTTTATCTCTCTACCATGTGTCACCATATGATTTGTCTATGAGTTAGGATCTAATTAGTCTACCTAGAATTTTTTACAGTCTAATCAGTATGATGATTTCATCTTTTTACCTTGTCTACATATATTGTTTTCCCTATTTGGCTTTAGCTTTATCAAGCCATAAATTTTACATAAATTATTGAAATGACTCTGTTTAAATTTAATTATAAATCTCTCAATGAACTCTTTGATGTGTGGTTAGTTGTAGAAAAATTTGAGAATTGGATCGATTATGGGGATCCTCCTAGATCACTTATGAATGGACTATCAACCAAATTATGGGTCATATTGGTATCAAAGATGGTTTAATTTTATTATGTATTATTTATGTGTGACTATTTTTGTATTTTTATGCTCATGAATAGAGTATAAATAGCTAGTGGTGAATGTATATTGCTTCCCTTATAGAAATATATTTCTACATTGAAGTAGAATAAATAAATCAATGGCATGGTTCCACCTAGTGAAGAAGTACTTTCATCCAATTATGAATGGTTTTGCAAGTTGGAAGAGGGTGTTAATAACATCTCTCTATCCATAATAAATATTTATAAGATTTATAGTTTGTATTACATTATGGCGATTCTCATGGTGAAGCTATGAATTTATATATAAACTTTGAAAGTAAGTAAGGAGATGAAAAATTCAAAACATGAGAAGGTAGAATAAAATCCCATACTAACCAAGATCCACCACCACTCAAATATAGATAAATTATTGATATTTAATCATATGAAGGAGAGATGAATGTAGATAGGATATACTATTTGGTATCCCAACTTGACATATATTTTAGTTTGCATTTGATTTTTGAGAGTCAACATATTTCCTTTTTAAGGTTAAAATTAGCAAATAATGCTTTAACTTGGTTTGAAAGTTATGTTCATACCTTGCTTGTTATGAAGCTTCCTCAAATTTATAAATGGGATGAATTTAAATGTTGATCAATAAAATGTTTTATTCTATTTTTTATGAGAAAGATAGGTCCATGTATTGGTAAAATTTTAGGGAAAATCAAGGCTTAAGTGTGCAAGAGTATACAAGTGACTTTTTCAAGAACGTGGTCCAAATGGAAAATGATATAGTAGACTATGCCATATTTATGAGGTACATGGGTTGAATCCATAGGTATTTTAGGATATATGTGCTCTTTCTCAAATATAATAACATAGATAAGTATTTTTCTCAAGCTCGCTACTTAGAGATGGATAAAATGAAGGGTAGAATGACCTCTTCAAACACATGAAAGTATAAATGTGTTTATAAGAAAATGCGAAAGGTAAGCATAACTCTACTAATATTTTTTCTCAAAATAAAACTAAAATTAATTATGGGTATTGTGATGTTGATATTAATTTAGAGGAGACTTGTTGGAAGCTACATTTAAAATTACACCATACAACTGCAAAAATAAAAATAATGCATTGAGTTAATTCTAAGGGAACTAATTATGGTGAAACTCTAATGTGTATGAGACATTATGTTGTACCTATATTCATAAAGAGGTATTTTTGGGTAGCATTATTGCTCAATATCAAGGTGAACATATAAAAAAATCAATATTTAAATTTAGATTAAGAAGACTAAAGTAGATGTCTTTTCTATTTTTGTTGTCAAGAAAATTTGATAAACAAGGAATCAGTGGACAATTTGGAGTAATAAAGTTATAATAATCCCAATATATATGATTTAGGTTGGGTAAATAAACTAATAGATTAAAAGGTGGAAAAACAATACAAGGTCACATTTGATATTGATAAAAATTTCATTGATGAAGTCATAGTGGATGTTGTTCATTTTGATGAGTGTGGTGTAGTATTTGGAAGACCTTACAAGTACATTTGGGATGTAATTTTAATGTTAATATCCAATCAATACCATTTGGTGAAGGTTGGTGAGATATACATCATTAAAACCTATAAAGGTGACTCAAAAATCTCCCTTAGGAGTGCTTCTCAAGAAAAAAGTTATTTAATAATATTGGGAAGTTTTATTTAATTAATTTAAGAGATATAAAAGATACAAAAATGTATTTACATAATACTTATTGTATAATATTTACTAACAAAGGTTAAAATAAAATGAGAGAGTTGGTACAAAAATTCAAGGAAGTTTTATAAGATCCCAAGGATATGCCACCTATTAGGTATGTTGAGCATAATATTAAGTTGCTACCATATTTTCCTCTTCAAAATTTGGATCCCTATCGACAGTATTTGATGGATTCCAATGAGATAAAATGATATCTACAATCTTTGATTAATCAAGGTATAATTTATCATAACACTTCTCCATGTAGTTCCCCAATTGTTTTAGTACCTAATAAAGATGGTTCATGGATGGAATGTGTTGATTATAGAGAAATAAATAAAATCACCATCAAGAATAAGTAACCTCCTCGATATATTGTTGATATTTTAGATCAACTCCACTAATAAAAATTATAGGATATTGGTTCCATTAAACCATTATTATAGTAACATACATACTATCATTTCAAGCAAGAAAAATGTGGATCTCATCAAATAAATTTATATGGAAGATGTCAAGGTAACTTTATTTTTTATGGTAGGAGATATGACCATTGGGCTAGATGGTTTTCTGAAACTATTTTACTTACTCATTTTACTTTATTTTTTATGGTAGGAGATATGACCATTGGGCTAGATGGTTTTCTGAAACTAGGCCATATGAATATTTATATCCAATTAGATAATATTTGATATAATCAAGAATTCATTGATTTTATAAAAGAAGAACAATATTTAAAAATAGGTGAAAAATCATTTTACCTTATTCACTACAAAGAATATTTATATCCAATTAGATAATATTTGATATAATCAAGAATTCATTGATTTTATAAAAGAAGAACAATATTTAAAAATAGGTGAAAAATCATTTTACCTTATTCACTTTTCATGAAATAAAATTATTTCTTTCTTCCTATTACCTACATATTTTATTACCTAATTTTTCTTATTTATTCCACCCCATTGGTTTTCTCTTTGTGAGTTGTAGTGTAAGATCGTGGATAGGAATTGACATTCCTCACAAAATCTTTTAGTAGAAGTAACAAGAGTTATATGGTCTAATACATTGTTCATAAATCCATGTAGATCATTCTCATGCTTTGTAACTAATCTAATGGTATGATTTGATGTAAGAAAAGCTCCTTGTAAGATGATTATTTCATAAAAATAAATAAAATCACCATCAAGAATAAAGTTACTAAACCTATCATGCTTGATATTTTAGATCAACTCCACTAATATACTGTGTTATCTTGATATTTTAGATCAAGACCATCTCATTATACTGTGTTATCTTGATATTTTAGATCAACTCCACTAATATAAAATATAAATAAAGTCATTAAATACTAGAAAATAAATACTTAACTTATAGAAGGTTGGTTAGATGAATGGTTGAGTTAGTTGGCTTGTTGCTAGAGTCTAGCATGATTTTGGTAATGGTACTTAGATGTCATTTGAGGGGTATCAGTAATTTGGTTCTCTATTGTGATGGCTAGATCTCTATATTTATAGAAAGATATTTACAAAAATAAGCTTTGAATGCAAATCACAAAGTGATAATTAATGAAGTTGACATATGGCAGATAGCATTCAATAGAAGGCAAGGGTTATATGAATGGTTGGTATTACTACTTGGATTATACAATGCCCCAACTAATTTCATGTGGTTGATGAATGAGGTATTAAGGCCATATATAGATGTTTGTGTCATTTTTTATTTTTATGGTATTCTTATTTTTAAAATATTTTATGATGAACATCTAACTCATTTGAAAAAAATTGTAAGTTTTCAAGGAGAATAATTTGTTGTTGAATGAAAAGAAAGGTGAGTTTTCAAAACAATATTTTGTCTATCTTGGGCATGTGATTGGAGATGGAAAGTTGAGAATTGATCTAAAAAATTTAGATTTAATCATGAATTGGCCTAGCCCTTCCAATTTAACCAAAATGATAAGATTTATACATATAGTTCAGTTTTTGAAGAAATTCATTTAGGCTTTATCTTCCATAGAATCACCATTGTATGTCATTACAAGAAGGGGTAATTATTTTACTTGGAGTAAGAAAAAACAAGATACACTTATTGATTTTAAACACAAGATTAAAAATGATCCATTTTTCCTTTACCAAACTTGTTGAAGTATTTTAAAGTGGAAAAATATCATACTTATTATGTTATGGAGGTTGTTTTGTTGCAAGGAGGTAAGTCAATATGTTTCCTTTCAAATTTATTTCATGGTTAAATTTTGAATTATTATACATATGACAAATAAATTTATGCTTTTGTGCAAGCAACTAATAAATGGAATAAATGTCTAATGGGTAAGGAAACCATTGTACATAAGGATAAATAATATCTCCAATAATTGTAAGCACAAACTAAACTTCATAAAGCTAAACATTGTAAATTGATGGGTTTCTTAAAAAAATCTCATTTGGTTATCAAATATAATAAAAGTGTGACTAAGACGTTATTAGAGATGTTTTTTAGACCTCTTTTTATTTCAAACATGGGTACTATAACCCTTCTTGAGCCTTTTGTACATGACTATTATATAGAATGATATGAGCATGATGCAATTTTGGGGGAAGCATTTCTTCAAAAAAAAGAGATCCCAAGGTGTAAGTTTGATCCCAAGGATGCTTACTATCTTAAATATAGGTTACTCTATATTGGATAATTAACCTTAATTTGAGTCCTTATAGGTTTGTAGGATTATCTTAATTATTGTTTATATGTGCATTTATTGTATTTATTAATTCACTTTATTCCTACCATTATGAGGTGTCACTCACTTCCCTAATCCACTTATTAGATTTAGAGTTACTTGCATGTAACTCTCCCTCCCCCACTTGGCACACACTTCCCTCAACTCTAAGGGAATAGGTCACAAGGGGCACACATAAAGGAATCTTGTAAGGTAATCATGGGATTCCTTGTAACTCCCATTCTCTTCTTATTACTCTGTTAAAAGATATTTCATCTCTCATTTCTCAATACTACTCTCTCATAATTTGCTTGTTGTTCTAGTCTGGATCTTGCATCCTTGTGATGTTATTTGGTCTAAAACCATTCTCTCTCTTTCATAGTTTTTTCATGCTATTATATTTAGAGTTCATTTTTTGTAAGCTTCTAATAGATTGTGGATTTTTTCACCATTCAACAGTTTTCTCTTCTTATCAAATATTTTTTCTTATTTTTTATTTGCTCTCCATTGAGGTAATCTTGTTTATTTTCATACTATTTTGGTTTTAAGGTTTCAATGTTTATCAATAATTCTTAAATTAAATCCTATTATGCTATCAAAGTTATGGTCTTTTTAACATTGATCTTAAGTGTTATGTAGGTCTTTCTTGGAGAAATCTCATATTTTTTTCCACATCCATCTTATTTTTCTATTTTGCATTTTAATTATTTTTTAACTACATTTAAATGTGTTGGGAATTCAAAGATCTGGCCACATAGATTAATTCATGCACTGGATAGGGGGGCTATACACATAAAAATTCTTCAAGATAAATAATATTATCACTCTCTAATTCTCTGAATAATTCATTCAGGACATAATACAATTATATAGGAATAATGTTTCCTATAATATCTCCAATATTATCTCACTTGAATCCTACAACTAATCACACACCTAAATATGATATATTATTATAACATATAATAATATATCTCAACTATATAATATTCTAATTTACTGTATTAACCTATATGGATATAACTAAGTAACTAAAATTTACCTCTTGATAAATCAACCTAATACTATTTACCATCCCTTAAATACTCAATTTTACACAAATGTAAAATTTATTCCTAACATTCCCCCCCATAGTTTTTACATGGTGCAAAAACATTCACTCTTATTTGCAGTATGCTCACCTCTTATAGCATGCCCTATTTGGCTCATGACTTTGATAAAGAGAGTCTCACTCATCCTATGGTTTTATAGGTTTATGAAAAACCTTTAAGTTAATATAAAAATCATCTACCTCCAAATATTGGCACAAATAAAACTATATGCCATCGTATACTCGCCGGTCTACATACTATTGACACAATCTTGATGCACATGACCACTATATGTGAAGGAATGCATCACATATTTATATTAAATGACCACAATAGATGTGTCACTAAGGGTCATCTCCATAAACAAGTAAGGTAGTCATGGGATATTTATAGTATCTTCTCTCCTAACTATTGCAAAAACACTATTCATCTCCTGGTAGTTTTTTTATCTCTACCACAAACCTTTTCAAGATCCATAAATTGACTTATATTGGTGCTTTCTATCTTTTTAAAATGTTTTCACCTTAGGGAATCATGCTTGGAAATTTCACACAAATATCATGAATAGGCATTATTCTTTTGTTCTTATTGAAAAAATACACAGTAGAAATGAAAAACACACACACATCACTAAAACATTGATGTGGCTTCATCATTGGCAACTGATGAGAGGTCAGTGAAAGATATCCTTCCTTCATGTATCCTCAGCCTCCAATGTCTTCATTGCTTACTCAACTAATAATAACTTGAAGCTCATATGCATGTCACCTAGAATAAAATAGGCCCCCCCTCCATAAGACTGACACATTTGACATAGGGATGTTGCATACAAGCGATAGTGCATCCTTTACAATATTGATTTCATTTTTTAGATTTTTGAAAAATGGTGACTCAAACATTGATACTTTTGGATTTTGACAATAAATAAAATTTTTCCACTGACTAAATGATAATTACCAATCAATTAATGATATTGACTCTATTTGATAAAAATGACTCATTATATGAGTATAGAAACTAAACGACTCAATTAGATATAAAATGATACTAATGGATAAAAGCTCCATATTCTAATATTCAACTTATGATAATAGAAATTTCACATACAATAAAGACTCTTTAATAAATAAAACCAACACCTAAAATTCGTATCATAAAGCAAACTACAAGACTCACAACCTTTGTTTATTTTAAAGCTTCGAAGCATGGTTTTAGAGAATTACATTGTAAAATTTATTTGTATGGAAAAATGTATAGGTCCAAGGTGCTCATATATCCACCTCACCAAAATGTTCATCAAGAATTGATTGCAATGTGATTGATAGGGTAGTGTTGTTTTTTCTTTTGCAAGCTATGCATAGACTATGGGTTGTTGATCTCAATGAAGAACTTATTCAACTATCACCACCACATTTTGAAGATCAAGCCAAAATAAAAATTGAGAGAAAGTGTTTGCAAATAATGTATAGTGCAAAAGATGAACTCGGATCATTGAATGATAATAAAACAATCATGATGTCCTCATTGAATGATGGTAGAATAATCAATTCTCGATCTATACACGAATATGCAAGATGATGAGGTCATTTTTAACCATCAACATGTCAGTATAAAAAAGGATGGCATTTGAATTATATTTAATCTGATGATACCAAAGATAAGTGTAGGCAATTTCAAGTATGACAAAATTCACGCTAAATGCAATTCGAGAATAACCCAAGAGCATATAAAAGACTATCAAAAATTGAAAGGTAGCAATGAATAGTAATGCATGTTGGAGACTGAACTGAACATGATGAATACATTCTATAGGTGTATGAAAGGTGAGATCAAGGGAGGTAGTTGTTGTAACATGGTGAGTTGAGGTGTGGGATAAATGCGACAGGCTTGAGTCTGAAAACTGATAAGATGAGCTTGCATGCTTCAACATCAAGTGGGACAATGACAAATATTACAACCACCCCAACAAATAATTAACTGAATCATTAGAGGATCCTCCTACTTTGATACCATTGTTGGGAATTTAGAGATATGGACACATAGATTAATTAATACACTGGACAGTGGAGTTATACACATAGAAAAATTCTTCAACACAAATAATATTATCACTCTCTTTATTTTATGAATAATTCATTCAAAACATAATACAATTATATAGGAATAATGTTTCCTATAATATCTCCAATATTCTCTCACCTGAATCCTACAACTAAGCATACACCTAAATATGATTTATTGTTATAACATATAACAATATATCTCAACTATATAATATTCTAATTTACTATATTAACCTATACAGTTATAACTAAGTAACTAATATTTACCTCTTGGTAAATTAAACTAATACTATTTACCATCCCGCAAATATTCAATTTTACACAAATGTAAAAGTTATTCCTAACAAAATACATAAGTCATTTTGAATTAAGAGTAGCATTTAATTATAAATTTTAACCTTATTTTTATTGATTCAAAGTTCATTTTTTTTTCTTCCTAAGCTTTTTTGTTTTTAGTTTTTTTTTAAATTTAGAGCCATTTTAACCTAAAAACTCATCAAAAAAGAGTATAACTTTTTATTGGAAATATAAAACTCTAAAATATTTATGGGTTTTATTAACTAGTCATCTAAGATCATGTACAAATTTCAAAAAAACTTAGTTTGTAATTTTTGAGATATTGCTAAAATTATAACTACTGATTTTTTTTTAAAAAAAGTGGTTAAAAAAATTTCTATTTTTTTAAATTTTGATAATTTATCAATTTAAAATGTGAATACATTTTGATATATTATATTATATTTAATTTCATTTTGGCTTAATCTCTCAAATTATAAGTTTGACTTTTTAATGGTTACCCACTTTTTTAATAAAGAAAAAAAAAACTTAAGTGTTTTCCAATCTAAACAAAAGATTTTTTTCAAAAAAGGTCAGTAACTTTGAGATCCTCACGTGGATGAACAATATTTTTGCAAGATAAAGTGTGATAGCATTATTTTTTTAAAGTAATTCTTTGCTTTCAAATCCCCACTAAAGTTATTTAGTAACTTTTTCAAAAACATAGTTTTATTCCCATGTGATAGAATATTCAAAAGTTATTTTAAATTTTTCAAAAGGGGATGGTATTTTACTTTAAACCATCTGTTTTTCATTTCACAATTTTTCTTGGGTCTTAATAACTTAAATCATCGAATATTTTCCATCACAAAAGAAAAAACACCATGCATGTTTTAAATTATTCCATGTGGCATAATATATGAGTTTTTTTAATTGCTTTATAAAATCTTTTTTCCAACTCAAGATTTTTAAAAGAATCTTATACCACATTTAATTCTGCGGATGAAGTTTTTTTTTTAATAAAAGATTTTTAAGGAATTATTTTAAAATCTAATATTGTTTATCAAAAATTTTATTAGTGGCATTTTTTATTTTGGTGTTTTGGTTAATTGTTTTAACAAATAAAAAAATTTAATCTTCATTTTTCTTGTTAAGATGATTTTTTAAAAATGTGCTTTGGGTCAATTAATACTACTTGTTATTGATATTTTTTCAATGCTAGTGACATTTATCTTATTTCCTCTCATTGGTTTTAAATTGGCCTTTTTTCAAATTTTAAGTAAACTATTGAAAATATTGAAATAACTACTCTTAAAGAATAAATTTCATATTAAAATGAAACATTAAATGTTTTACAAGCATCTTTTATCGAACAAATGCACACTATGCAATCTTCCTTAAATGCTCTAAATAAAAAATTTGTGTATTTTACTAATACTAATAGCTTTAATGATGCTAGATTTTCTTATGTTTTTAAATGAACTGAAACTCATGTGCACATTCCTTATACCAAACCCGACTTAAAAATCATGCATAATATGTGCTGTGTGGGTGGTGCACTTGAAAAATACGAAAATAATATTTTTGAATCTCTTTTGCCTACTTATAATGTAAATCGTAAAGGTCTCAATTTTGATACTTCACATGATTCAAATTCTTCTAATGCACATTCAGAATCTTATTGTCCTCCACATAAAAAAACTTATAATGCAACTTCTTTTGATTATACTACTTATAATACTCATGTTTTGGTCAAAAATATTAAACCTTATACACATTGTGGAAAATACAAGCACCATATATATAAATGTTGTAAATTTCATCCATGCAAATCTTTTGATGATCTATGCATAACACTTTGCATTGTTAAAAAATGATTAAATCTCTTACCTTCAAGGGTAAAACTATTTGGATTCTTAAAAAAAAATGATGGATCTTCTAGAGACTTTTATATGTCGTTTTACGATAATTTTTCTAATACTTCATGCAAAATATATTTTTCAAGTGACACATATTATTTATCTCGATTTTGATTATTTAAATATCCTTTTACATTCATTTATTATTATTTCATAGGATATATGCTTTGATTATTTTGACTAACTTATTTTTATGCAGGTTTACACACTTTATGATGAAAGTTGTCTTTACTCAAATTTGCCTAGTTGTACATCTGCTTTTATTACATTATGTACGTAGATAATCTTTTTAGTATATTAGTTAATTAACTTTAAATATTAGTGTTAGCATGTTTATTTTGTAGGTTTGTAGATCATTATTCCTTGTTGTTCTTTGTTCCATTACAAATTGACCACATTGTTCGAAGAGGATTCTTGAAGATTCTTGGTGATCATACTTTCATACTCATGACTTTTGGCAATTCCTTATCTTCTTTATTCTCTCAACATTTATAATTCCTCTTGAAGTAAGTTTCTATTAAAGGGGAGTACTATGTAATTTCAACTCCCTTCTTTGTTTGTAAAAGGTTTTCTCCATTTTTGTAACCCCAAATTAAGCTTAATAAAGAGTTTTGTAGAATTAATTTTAATTTCAGTCATTCTTATAAGTTTGTAGGCTTATCCTAAGTCTTGTTTATATGTATATTTATTAATACACTTTATTTTTACCTTTATGAGGTGTCACTCACCTCCCTAATCCATTTATTGGATTTAGAGTTACTTGCATGTAACTCCCCCTCTCCCACTTGGCACACACTTCCCTCCACTCTAAAGGAATAGGTCACAAATGACACACACAAAGAAAGATTTTAAGGTAATCATGATATTCTTTGTAACTCTCATTTTCTTTTTCTTGCTCTATTAAAAGATCTTTCCTCTCTCATTTCTCAATATTACTCTCTCATAACTTGCCTATTGTTCTAGCCTTTCTCTTGCAACTTGTGATGTTCTTTAGTCTAAAGCTATTCTATCCTTTCATAGCTTCTTCATGCTATTGTATTTGGAGTTCATTTTTTGTAATATTATAATAGATTGTGAGATTTTTTAATAGTTAGATGATTTTCCCCACTTGTCAAATATTTTGTCTCATTTGTGGTTTGATCTCCATTGAGGTAATTTTGTTTATTTTCACACTATTTTGGTTTTATGATTTCAATGTTTATCAATCATTCTTGAATTAAATCATAATACTCTAAAACATGGGTAATCTTTGTGTACCTAAAGGAGAAAGAGTTAAGATAATGAGAGAATCATATACTACAAGATTTATAGGTCACTTTGGAGTTACAAAGATGATGGAACATTTATAGAGGTGTGTTTATTAACCAAATATTTAAAATGAGGTTAAAAACATCAAAAAAGAATGTGTATTATTTAGTACAAGTAAGTTGATTTAATTGTAAAGAGTTTATGGAGTGTAATCCCTAAGTTGTTAAAGGGTCTAAGTATAGTAAATCAGGATATAAAATATACAATATATATATATAGCCACTAATTTATGAAAGAACTGAGCTAAGATGATATTTCTAATAATATTAATGGACACAAATGAATACTTAGTTGGAAATTGATTGCCTGAGATGAAGGATATAGAAGCTAAAAATGGTATAAGATCTGGTTTGAGTGTTACAACTAGGATCCAGGTATCAAAAATCATCATAGATAATAGTTCCCTACCTTTCCTAGTACATTATGATGTTAGTGTCCATTTATGGCACTAGTGTTCTCAATGCAAAAACTGATTTGAATTTTTGGGAGTACCTATGTCTAGGTCTGTCAAGCCTATTCATGTGTGAAAAAAACCTAATTTGATGTCTATAACCTCTTGTGACTAATTTTGTATGTGAATACTACACATCCATGTGATTAGGGCATTTGATTAGCATAAGTAGTAAATATATGGTGTTAGTTGGGTAGGTTGGACATCCTCAACACCGTATTGTGATGAGAGTTGCCTACATATCAATAATCTAAAGAGGGATCAAGCCTGATGTAATTTTCCCTACGTAAATGATAGTGCAAGTACAATTGAAGCTATTATGAATGTCAGTTTGAGTACTTTGAGTGAGGATTGATATTGTAAATTTATGTATTTTGTGTTTAGAAGGGTTGTAGATGACTGTATATAGAAGTAGGATAGAATAAGGATTAATAACCTTGATTGTTCATAACTTATTTTGATCTTATTTATGTGTATTTCCATTTAATTTATGTCTAGTGGATAAAGGGATAAAATTTATGTTTGTGTGTGTGTGTGTGTCTGTGTTTATTGATCTGGTGCTTATGCATGGTTTGAAATAGGTCTAGTCCAACACTAGGTGTTTAGGAATTGAAAAGATATCTATTGAAGATAAAAATAGGGAAAGGATAATAACACACAAATAGGAAATTAGTGATGTGGTGCTAATGTTTAGTTATGGTGGTCGTGTCTAGGTGGTAGAACTTGAGGCACTAGGGGCCTAAATGCCTAATGAAGGGTCTAAGATTGAATTGATACATATAGAGATGTGTGCAGCCCATAAATTTTTTGGATAAGTGTTTAAATAGGCCCTAAAATAGATCTAGGGCTAAGATAGGGATGGGTGGTCTCAAGTAACACTCTTGGCAGTCAAGTGACATTTTAGATAACTACATCCCCCCTTTATTATATAAATGTAGGAAAGTGAAATGACTTGGATAAATGAAAAGAAATGTACCTAGACTTACCTAAGAGGTGAAACATGTGAATTTGGATCTGAGTATGAGAAGTGTGCTCCATTACATGTATAGAAAATGAAATGTGAATAGATTAATCCTTGCTTAAGAGGTATCAAAATAAAATACAAAACTAAGTAAAGAGATAAGATAGAGGAAGGTAATGAATACACCTCACTAGGTATGTGAACCAATGCATAAACCTAGTGACATCATGTGTGTGCATGTAGATAGTGATCAAATTTATGAATAGCTTGGATTAAGCTAATGGATTTCTCAATCCCCATATGTGGGTGGCTCAAGAATCAAATATACTATGACTCAATCATTGATTACCCATGTGTAGTAGATGCATCAGTAACTAAATTTCATAATGTAACTAAAGTTATATATAATAACTCTATAGCTAATCATACACTCTAGAATTAAATTTGACTTAGGGACCTCTTGAACACTCAGGTATGTAGCTTAGGGGTTACATGGTAATGCCAACCACTCTGATAGAGAAAGGCATAAATCTAGTGCATAAATTGAAGCATGTTGTCTAATGTGTACAACATAGAGAATGACATGGAGTTACCATTCCATTTGATCAATTGGTGCATAAGCAACATAGAAAAATAATATTCTATACACATGCCCCTAAATATGATATCTGAGTATATATATATTCTGAATTGATTTGTAATAATATGTACCTAAGTATATGAAACTAAAACGTGAGTGTTCATGCCATGCATGATTCCCCCAATCTGATTAAACTAATATGATTTTATGCATAATTGAGTATAATTTGATAATATATAATTAAATCTATGCAAACCTAGACTATAAATGATGTGCCTTTATATAAATTCTATATTTTTTGTTTTTGGGGATACTAGACAATATCACCATACCTTGGATAGTAGTATTGCGTAACTAGTGTTCACTTTTGGTTTTAATGTCCAATTGTGTTGTTATTCTACCAAAATGAATCTAGTCTCTATTGACTATTTTCCACTATGTTTTCCTAAACTGAGCTATATATTATGTGTGTGCATGTTGGAAACTATACTATAAGTGCATTCATATGGCCTGATCTTTGTGATAAAACTATGTGAACTCTCCCTCTTTTGAGATAAGTTGTTGAACATGTACAGGAACAATATTTAAAATAAAAATCTCTACATAATATGTGTTAGCCTAAGTATATATGATATCTATGTAATAAACCAATAAAATTTGTATATATGACATCATAATGTAAGATAATCTAAGCATAAGTTAGTAATGTATACTGTATGTTAGATCCAACATTCACAAGGTTGTCAAGATAGATATAATAATGTAAGCATGTGTATGAACAATAAATTTGAGTAATAAAGTGAGTAACTACCTAGGGGGATGGGTTGTGATGTCCGTCATGGCACCCAAGGAGGAAAGGGGAGATGCATGAGGTCCCTCATGGCATCTAAAATTAGAATGAATAACAATAGATAAGTGTCATGGCACACAAATTTTGCCAAGGGGACATAATATAAGGGACATAGACACATGTCACTAAATATGAGAAAGAAAATATATATAAGGACATTTTTAAATGTCCACATACACATAAAATAAGCAAGATTGGCTTAGATCCACATGGAAGGACATGTTTAAATGTTTGCATTCACAATCAAGAAGGCACACACAAGGACATGGGCACATGTCCAAAGCATACATATAATGAAAGGAAATGGCATAGAGCCATAGAAAAATTTCATATTCAAATACCCTCGAATAGATGTAAAATCATAGAGACACCATCAAGTCTAGCTAGTAAATATAGAAATGAAAGTATACATGAACATGTTTTATAAATTTATATAACAACAAAGATGTACATAAACTAAGTCTAAAGTAGTATTAGTTGGAAAAAAATCTAATTAGTGTAGGATGACCAATATCAAGATATAAAAAATTCTAAATCTATGATTTAGAGTATAATAAGATGAAACCTTGGAATCATAACTATTTATAGGATGCCCCTAAATGGGTGAATGTGTCAAATAAGGATGCTATGTATATGCCCCTAGTGGGTAGATAGTAACAAATTTAGATCTATGTGGTAGACCTAGATCTTGTAAGTATCTCCAAAAACTTGACAATAACAAGTTAATCATGTATGTATGATAAAACTAACTACACTAATAAGGATAACATATGTAGTACCTAGAGAATACAAGATGTGTAAACATGGAACTGCATACAATCTATAATTTGTATTTTTTGAGTAAATATTTGAATGTTTTTGTGTTTTTGGCATATTATATTATTTTTTTATTTTCTAGATATAAGTTATGTACAAGTAATGTGAAAATTAAAATATATACAAGGAGAAAAAATGAATGAAACTATGTAAAATTAAAAGCTAAAAATAAATGAGATATTGTGAAAAAGAGGTGTAATGTCTCTATATACCTAAGATCACATCCATGGGATGTGGATAATCAAATGGAAGATCTAATGTGAGATTATCTAATGTAAGGCATTGAATCTACTCAAAGACAAATAAATCATGATGATGATGATCATCATACCATTCTTTGTATAAAAGTGTAGTCTTATCCTTGGTGTTAGTCTAGATTATGTGCATCTGAATAGTATGTTTCTCTATTGTGTAAGAAGCCTCCTATGTGGTCCCAGGGTAAACCATAATGAACCATAAGGTATCAATACAAAATATATGATTCTCATATGAGCCATCATGTAAAATGTGAACTATGTGTCCCTCATGACTAGAAGTCAAACATCTATATATGTAATCAACTATGGCATCCATTGCATCTAACCATATACTACAAAGGGTAACATGTATATAAGTACCTGTGCTCACGATAAATAATAATGTGTTGGCCACCTTTGGGCCACATGAAATTGGTATTATGATATGTCTTAAAGAACCCTAATAATGTATAACATGTTGTAGCTCACTCTCTTGATGTCCTATGTGTTGTAAAAATGCCAATGCGCAAATGTTGGGATCTGAATCCTCATCTATGGTAACATGAGGGATGTATCAATCCTAGATAAAAACTCAAATAGTCAATGGATTATTCCATGGATATCTACTTTGTAAAATATTTCATCATGGTACCTTTACTAATGGATGTGGAGGCTATGTAATTTGAATGGTTCCTTAAGCCTTGAACTTATCCAACTTCTACTGTAATGTTGAGACTGTATTTGTATCATGTGTTGTAAGATTGTGAAAATGACAAAAGGGTTTACCATCCTACTATGAGATTCTACCAATGGATCAGTGATGAATGGTGGGTAATGCCATCAATCCCCTATCAAGTAATATATGTAGAATCCTATGTGGTCTATCCTATGAACTGCCTACCTAAATCCATATAATTAGGTCAATATCTATAGATGTAACTATATGTACTAAGTGTTTGGAGGAATCCACCATATATAACTGAGTGGTTAGGCCTGTAGCTTTAGGACTATGAACTAGTGGTTTTGCCTATGTGGAAAAAGGCATGAGTGCCTTAGAATCATATATGTACTCTCTAAGGCCAAATGGTGTGAACCTCAATCCACATAAGAAATCATAAAAGTCAATGGGTGTTGGATCATCCTCTGTGGTGGCCTAGGAATTTGTATCAAAGTTTCAAATATATACTTCATCTGAATTAGAAAGTAATGGTAATTGTGCTATGAGAATCCCATCATCCACCATAGGTAGGAATAACTTTATTGTAGGAGGGTCCTCCTTCATCATGGGTAAAGGTAATTATGTTTTAGGAGGATTTGGAAAGGGTGTAGGAATAATGGTGCTAGATTCCACAACCTCATATGTAAGAATCTACTCAATTAGAGTCTTATGAGGTGGGGACTATATAATAACATGATGTGTCCCATCTAAATATGTACTCAATGTGGTAGGCTTGATGACTCTATAATATCAGAATGGTTGTATATGTGTTGGACAAGTGTATAAGTATCCATCATGTAAAAAATTGATGTATTTGTGGAAGGTAAAGGGTATAGCCTCCGTATCATGTATCTAATGTCTCATAAGTAATAGGTTGCATTAAAAATGATTAGGCATCACCTAAAACTACGTAGGTAGGGTTTTTGGACTAACTGTAATGTTCAATGTAATATAACCCAATGCCCGTCTAGGAATGTCATCAAAACATCTAATGTTATTATATTTATTTTTAATATATGCTATATCAAACCAAATAGTATTTATAAATGTGAGGTTGCATATGTTAAGTATTAAACCACTATCAATTAGAACTCATTTAATAGTGGTGGTCTTGATTGTGCCTGAATAAAGAGTAGTAACTTTTGATCAATAATTAACTGTGAGGGAAAATCTTCATTGGAAAAAGATATAACATCCCTAATGTCCTTGATAGTGCTTGTGATAGATGCAAAGTACATTGTCTATGTTTCATGAGGCAAAGATGTATGATTGAGTGTTTGAAAAAAAAATCTTTGAAAATGGTTATCTTTTTGAGTAATTCTAATATATAAATCTTAGCTGGTGTATCTATCAATTGATCCATAATATCAAATGCTCTATGATAATCTCTAGGTCCCATTATAGGGTTTTGGGGATGATGAGGGATAGTGGGATTATGTTTTTCTTGTATAGGCTAAGGAGGCATCATGTTCCATCTATTAACATCTCAAACCATGGGATCTACTATTTTTTGAGGGTGAGCAATAAAAGCAGGATGTGAGTGAAGGTACTCAGCTAGTCTAGGTGGAGGCAAAACAAAAGGAGTCATCTAATCTCTCTATCACCAAGTAGTAATCAGAGGTAACTCAAAGTGAGCCATGCAAAAATGATCCTCATGGAAGTGTGACATAGGAGAGGGTAGACCAATGTGTGAAATAAGATGACTTCTAACATGGTCCATGAAAAGAGTGACATACATGTTCATCTTTTTATAAATGGTGAGTAATAGGGATTTAAGACAAACCATAAGACTTTGTACTAAAAAGCTGAAAATGGCATCCATCATGATAATCATGATGAAAGGCTAAAAATTAAAAACTGAGTATATTCTATAAATAAGAAGGGAAACCTTAATAGTACACTAGGGTTTAAAATAATGTGTTCAAATTAAGTGGGGTTCACCACATGATTTAAATTTTAAGATTTTATGGAGTATAAGCCCTAGGTTGTTAAAGGGTTTAAGTACAGTAAATTAGGATATAAAATATGTAATAAAAATAGCCATTGATTTGTGAAATAATTTAGCTAAGCTAATATTTATAATAATATCAATGAAGGATACAAATGAATAACTATCTTGAAACTACCTGAGATAGAGGATCCCAAAGTTAAAAATTGGTATAAGAGTTGGTTTGAGTTTTACAAATAGGATCCAAGTGTCAAAAACCCTCCTAGACAATAGATTCCTACCCTAAAGATTAGTGTTATGGAGCTAGTGTCCACTTATGGTGATAGTGTCCTATGTGTAGGAACTAATCTAAATTTTTGGGAATACCTATGTCTAAGTCTGCCAAGCCTATTCCTATGTAGACAAACCATGCTTCATTGTATGCAACCTATTATGAGTGATTTTATATGACAACCCTAGACCTCCATGTGATTAGGGAATTTGATTGACATAAGTAGTAAACATGTGGTTTTATTTGGGTAGGTTGGATGTCCAAAACAACTCATTCTGATGAGATTTGCCTACATACCAATACCCTGAGGAGGTATTAAACCCGATGTAGTTCTCCCCACCTAAGTGTTGGTGAAAGTTCAATTAAATCTAATATGATTTTTGGTTTAAGTGCTTTGAGTGAGGCTTGAGAATATAAATCTTTGTATTCTAAGCTTAGAAAGGTTGTAGATGATTGTAATTAGAAGTAAATAAAAATAAGGATTAATAACCTTGATTGTGCACAACTTTTTCTTATCTTATTTGTGTGTATTTGCATCTGATTTCCATCTAGTGGATAAAGGCCTAAAATTCATGTATATATAGTAATCTAGTTCTTGTACATTATTTGAAATAGGTCTAGGCAAAACCTACATTTCTTAATAATTGAAAAGATATCCATTGGATCTAAAAAGAGGGAAAAGAACAATAACGCCCAAATAGAACATCAACATTATGTCGCTAGTGTCTAGGTGGCAGAACTTGAGGCACTAGGGTCTTGAATGCCTAAGAAAGCATCTAGGATTGATTTTGATATGTTTATGTATATGTGTGGTCCTTGATATAAGTGTCTAAATAGGCCCTAAGATAGGTCTAGAGATAAGCTATATATGGGTGGTCTCAAGTAACACTCTTGTCACTCAAGTGACATTTGATATGACTACACAAGCTTAATAATCATAATTTAGGTTTGTATATGTTGTTACCAATATAATCAAGTCCATGTAAGATTATTCCTAAAAAAATCCTATGCCAAAGAAGGACATGACTTTATTTTAGTTGTGAATCAATTTATTAAGATGTGTATTATTATTCTCCTTGTAAAAAGACTCTTAAAGGTAGTGTTGAATTTAAGTTATTTTTCTCTAATGTGTGGGTTCACTTTGGGTTGCTTAGCTCTATCATTTTAAATCAAGATTCATTATTTGTAGGTAAATTATGGACCACATTATAGGAGAAGATGAAAATTAAGCTAAAATGATTTACCAATTTTCATCCATAAACCAATAGGTAGACTAAAATGGTGAATAAAAACTTGTTTTAACTCTTGAAAGGGTAAAATATGAAGCATCCTGAGACTTGGGATGAAAATTGTTGTATTATTATTATTCCTATAATAGGGCATTCAATTATTCTAAAAATATATCTCCTTTTTAAACTTATTTTGGTTACTCAAATCCATGTGTCTTTGATGTTGTTTTTATATATCCAAAAAAATGAATTTGTAAAGTGGATCTATAGATCCACAAGTTTGAAAGGTTAAATTCTAAGATTCATGAAATTTACTTCTAAGTGTAATAATGCTTGAAGGAGCCACATACCAAGTACAAATAAATACATGATTAACATAGGACTAAACATAATTTCCTTATTGAAGACAAGGCATGTTTTTGTTTGAGTAGATAAATGCTTCAAGATAAAACTAAGAATCTTAAGCCTCCTACATACAGTCCATTTTTAATTTTGGAGTAAGTGTGAAAGAATGCTTTCAGATTGGATTTGCCTACTTATGTGAAAATATATTCAGTTGTCAATGTTAAGACCTTATGACTCTTTGATAATTTTATGTTAGATGATGATGAAGGATATTTATTATTACCTTGTATTGAAGACCATATGCTTGATGATCAAATGGAATTGGAAAAGGATATCATGTTAAAAAAGATAAAAAGGAAAATGAAAATAGGAGTTCAATAAAGACAATAGGATGGGTTGAAGGGTCAGCTACCCAAATAGGGAAAAATATTATTTTTTAAAAGACAAGGAATAAATTTCTTCATTTAATAAGTTTATAAAGCTTTTAGTGACCAAAAGCCTCTAAATGGGGAGGCATGATTTGAATTTTAGACATCCATGTGAGATAGATAATTCACTCTTCTCATCTCCATAATAAATTCTTATAAGACACATATTAGTAATAATTCAATTAAATTTATATGTTAGAAAGGTGCATGTAGAGATTACAAAGTTAAAGGACGTCTTAGATTAATCTTGATACTTTGAAAACACATCTCTATTTTGATGTAAACTTGACTCAATGGATTCTCAAATAAAACTAATGGAAACATAGTGCCTTTTCATAACCCATGGCAGATCCATTGGTTATCATAAAATCACACAACCTATGTTTAAAAAAGTAATGGTTAAAAACACATGACCTATTTTTGAACTTATTGATGGTTTAGTTTATCTCATGGGTGATCCATGTGCCATTTTTTCTTACTTTGTGTGTAAATTTAGGCCTTTGGGAGAGGAAAAATAATTTAATGATATTTGGTTTCAACAATGAAATTATAAGTCTATATTCCAAGAGTCAGTGTTCCATTATTTTTCTAGCTAGTGTTGTTTGTTATGTGTTGTGAATTCTCTTATAAGATTCATAATAAGTGCAATGCATTTATATAGTGTTTTGGGAATTGTAAATTATAAATATATCCATGAATTCCTCTAGATTTAAATAACCCTATACTTGATAATGATAAAGTATAGTGAGGAGGTTTAAGCACCTTACTCCACTAGAATTTTCTTGTCTTGAATTTCTCTAGGATAAATATTTGTATCATGAGTTTTTTATTTTCTTCTTACTTGCCTTTTATTAAGTCCATTTCACCAAAACAATATATATATATATATATATATATATATATATATATATATATATATATATATATATATATATATATATGTTTTTCTAGGATAAATATGTGTGCCATGTTTTTTATGTGTTCTTCTTACATACCTTTTTTTAAGTCCATTTCACCACAACACTTTAAATAAAAGTAAGGCATAACAATAAGAAAAAAATCTTGTTTGTATTAGGAGTTTGAATAGGAATGGTATTGATGAATTATGACAAGCATATCCACAAAATTATAGATCATTGAGGAAGAGGTACACCATTGTAAAATATTATGTTAATTAAATTATGCACTTTAAAAAATATTTCTTAATTTAATGTAGTTAACATTTTTTGTAAACATCATACATACTAGATTGACCAAATGAAAGAAGTGAAGAGGAAACTTTGGGTTTTCTTAATTCTTGGTTACAAATAGTGGAGGTGTACTACATCCAAAGGCTTAAATAACCATTGACATCTTGAACATAATATTACACTTACCCTCAAATTAGCACATGAGAAGCCATCATTTAAAAATCTTTGCAAAAAAATATCAAGAGCCTAGTTTTATCATGATAGGTTCAGAAAGAGATATTGTATCAATTTCCTTTTTAATAATATAAGGAAATATGCCAAGAATTTCACCATTCACAGAGAATTTATTATAGAGGTGAGTGATATAAGTTACATGATACATTTTATTAGTAATTTGTTTCAATTTTTATTAATATTAAGTCTTTGTTCATTATTGCAGGAAGCAAAACTTGTAGATGAGCTTTTTTCATATGCTTAGAAGCATGTATAAAAACATGTAAAAAAATTTGATATCCAAAAATAGTTGAACCTATAGAAGGTTTGGGAGGGTATGCTAGATAAAATGATAAAATATGGAAACATGAACATATATATGATATACTTTAGTGAAGATCCACATGTGTGTATGGTGGACATATGCTCTTTTTTATAATTATTTAAAATTAAAGTTTAAACTCTATACAATGGTTGACTTTGGTTAATGTTATTTATATGATTCGATGATTGAATGGGTTCAATACCAAAAAATTCAGATAGGGAGGAAGATATCAATGTAGGAATGGAGGAATATATTAACATACCTATGGATTAAAATGAAGAGGATGATGAGAGTGAAGCATCCCTCAATGACAATGGAGAGGAATTACAAGAATCATGCCATGAAAATGACTTTGGGAACATATTAAATTTTAAAATTTGTAAATATACTTTTTTTCAATTTGGTAGGACCGTAAAAAGTTATTCAACAATGGAATTTCTTATTACATTTGTAGAACTTGATTCCTCCCATACAATAAAAGAATCAAAGAATGTGAAGATATTGAGTCAAGTGATAATGGGTAATGGTCAAGAAGTGTTAGTCATGTAAAATTAGTTATTTGCTTCATGATATGAGAATATTTTACATTGATGTTTAGATTGGTTTGAGCCCATTCAAGTGGTTTAATAAATTGGAGCATATCCATCCCATGCATATTGTACAATCCTTACACTTTAATGTTATCCTTCACAAGTTAACCCATGAATGAATTTTAAAATTGCGTGAAATAATTAATTTTCATATTTTTTTATCAAGAAAAATCAACCATGGAATCAAGTGTAAAAAAGGCTATGGAAGTTGAAATATTCATGTAGTATAAGAATAAAAGTGAGTGTACATTAATGGATTTCACTAATATTAATTTGTATTTAATATCCAAGAAATTATTAGTTGAATTTTTTATGGAATTAATTTTGGGTTCCTTAATAAATATTAAACTATATTGTTTTTATTTTAATCCCTTTAAGAATGATGGAGCTCATTAGTATTTAACAATATTTTAATCCATAGTTATTGATTTGTACCATAGATTTTTTTGGTCATTAAATTATTATTAATTTTTTTCCTTCACAAAATTCATGAACTAAGTTTTTGACATTTTAATTAAAATACAAAAGAGAAGGCCTATATTTTACATTGTGATCAATGTCCATAGTGAAGTTAATCAATATCAACATCATTACTTCCATCTTCATACTCATTCTTCCTTAACCAACATAACTCTCACAATCCAAATGTGTCTCTCACAATATTTGTTGAAAGATATGAATGTTATCTATAAAAAATTTCCAACATAATTCATATCTATTTTCATCAGTAATGCCAACTAATGGCCTAAATCCATAATTGCATTCTTTATACTCTATAACTAATGAGGTGTATTTTTTAATGTAATTATCTTGTGTTAAATGATCAAAGCTAGAATCTTTTCATAATTTCAAAGATAAATCTATATAATATAAGTATTTATAATGAATGGAAAAGTGATGGTTATAATGGTTATGTGAATTCAATATTATTATATTTTTATTTTAAAAATGAGTTATGGATTGTGTCTTGTAATCAATGTTTTACTTGTCATAATGTTGAAAATTAGTTTTTTATTGGTGTAAACAATGTGACCTCAAAAATTGGATTAAGGACACACACACACACACACACACACACACACACACACACACACACACACACACACACACACACACACACAAGTTATATTCCACAATTCAAAAAATAGGTGTAACAGTGATATAGATATTGTAGCATGTACTAAAAGTGTCATTTTTGGAACATTGTATATATGAATTTAGTTTCAGATTAAATGCTATGATTTTTTCATATTGTCTTGGTTTATGATTTGATAAATTAAGTTAAAATTGTAAGTACTTATGTATTTTAGATTATACAATAGATAAAAAACTTGCATGTGTGGTAGATGACTAAGGAATATGATGTGTTGGCCATGAAGAAGAGTAATAACAAAAATTTCACACTATGGCATCTAATGAAGTCAAAATAAAATAAAAAAGGAATAATTTTTCAAGGAGAAGATACTACCCCACCTTAAGGAAATGTTTTGATTAATGAGCTTATAGATTTTAAGTTGAACTAGTATTCTTTACTATCATATTTAAATTTATTTTATTGATGAACTTCATTTCAGTTGATAACAAAAAATGTACTCACATTATCATTTAATTCATAGGAGAAATACAAGGGATGTGGAAAATGAAAATATAGATAAGGAGGTGGATATTTTAAAGGAGGAAGAAAATGTAATCCTAAGCCTTCCTTTAATTTTTTAAATTAAATATATTTAAATTTCAATTCTCATATTTTAGTTTAAATGTCCATTTAATTTTGAATCCCAATCCTTATAGTTTGAAATGAGTTTTTATTAAGTAGAAAAAATAAACCTAAGTAATTATATCTCATAGTTACATAAAATTTTGGACATCTAAAAAGGTAACTGACCTCACAAAAATGTCCATCTGAAACTCCAACTCCAACTCCATACCCATGAGTGGGTAGTCCTTTTATATATAAATTAACAAGGGCAAACATTTTAGTGAATTCTTGAAGAAATGCACCCATGTTAACCTATTTGGTAAATATATACTTTATAATGGATACACTAATTCTTTTGAAAATAATGGTTTTCATACATTCATTATATTCAAAATAAAAAAAATTATTACAACCATTATTTTGAAAAAAAATTAATGATTTTATAAATTCATTGTTTTGAAATTATTGTACTTATTTTTTAGACATTTATTGTTTTTAAATTAACATTTATAAAAAGTTAAAAATTTAACATTTAAAAAAAATTGTAAGTGACCTACAATGCAACATACCTCTATCGTGTTGAGCATATGGATGTTTTTTTATTATTTATCAAAAAAAATCTTCAACTTTTAGGCTTGTATGACCATCCATTGTTATCAAGTGTTGGAAACACATCATTTTAAGTTTTAGAGAGTGCATATATTGCAAAAAACCATAGCCTATAGTTTGACACAACATCTATTTTAAATAAGGAGAACCTAGTGGAATATGACAAAGGTACAAATTTAAGTTTTTAGTTGGATGGGCTTGTTTGGAGTTGAATAAATAAGAATAGGGTATTCAAACTAAACATGTTCAAAGATAAAATGTTTTTACAAGTGAACATGTTGTCACAAGTAAACATGTTGGAAGTGAATGTGTTATTATAAATGAATGTGATAATGTAGGTGAACATATTATATGAAGTGAATATGTTGTTTCAAGTGAATATATGTGGAGAAGCAAATATGTTTGTCATGCAATTGAACATGTTGGTTTTTTAAGTGGACATGTAATTGGTGTTGAAATGTAATGTGTTAATGTTGTAAGTTCACATGGGGGGACAGTAGAATTGATGGGAAATAGAAAACTATAAAACATAAATGAACAATAAAAGTTTAAAATTGTGTCAAAAATTAGACATTTCTATTTATTCTCAAGTGCTGGTGATGGCCAATAGTTTAACTTGTGATAATATTTTAATATTGTGAATAATCTTAATTATTGTTCATAGTAATAGGAAATTCAATGCCTGTTAGTGTGTATTAATTAGTAGGTGGTTTATTGAATTTTTAGCTAATTTACTTATTTTGACATTATGAACATTCAATATTGTATTAATGATTTCCCATTTGTAGTAATTAGTATTTAAAGTCAATGTTGTAAATTTTAGTTATAATTTTTTATTGCTTCATTATTTAAATCATCATTTTGATAAAATACAACATGAACATTTATATCACCAATTTAATTAATTTATGGAATTTTTATCATTGTTTTTAATGCAAGGTTGATCTATAAGAGATTGTTTGATCTAAGTTTGTATGACATGAATAAAAATATTTAAAAATGAGCAAATAATGTTTATGCTTTGTTATAGCATTAGGAAATTCATCATAATATATTTATGTTGGAGGGAATTTGTATGTCTCCTCAAAAGTATATGAAGATAACTTAATTTTCTTTTCAAAATTTCACCATTTTTATTTTTATGGTCCCATATTTTTAATTTCATTTAATTTTGAGCATATTGATGGGATGGTTTGAAACATTTTATTATTTTTTAGATGTTAACATAAATGCTTTCTTCATCTACTCTATTTTCAAACTTTACATAGCCTATGATCCTTGAGAAACTTTACCTTGCTTTTTTTCCATTATGATCTTTAACATCACATGCAGGTAGATTATTTACCTACCAAAGTGGTTACATTAATAATATTTTATGTTGTGGAATAAATAAGAGGCCACCCTTTATGGGTTTTCAACCTTCTTGTCACAACTCACAAAGACTTCTTGCAAACAAAACTATGTCTTTCCAAAATTGAAGAAGTTACCATACATTACTATAATGGAAGTTGCATGGACTATGTTGATGATGGTGGAATTGGTTTAGTGGATTTATTATATCTTAGCTATGTTATCATGTATTTTATGGATTCATAGTCATATAGTTGTGTTAGTTATGTTGGAGGACTTTGTGGTGCTTGTTGCATTTATATGGCCTTTTGTGATCACAACCTCTTGAGTAGCTCAAAGGCAAAAGTATATTGCATCTCATCAAAAACATACATGGCTCAAATAATAAATTTCACTAATTGTTTCTTGTTATTACTTCAGTCCCCAAATACATCATTCACCACTATTAATAGTGTGTAGAGTTATGTTAGGTTTTACATGATGCCATGCACATCATATTCACTAAAAACATTAATGAGTGGTAAATTTAGTTTAATGTTGTGCTAAATGTTTTGCATTATTTTATTAATACACTCCACATATTTGTGTCCCTATTAAAGTAATGGATTCCTAGTTGAGGAATAGTTTCATTAATTTATGTGTTAGCCCTAAAAATTGTGAAAGGTGTTGTGTCATTAAAATGTTGATGTGGCTTGTTTTCCATATAATAGGACAATGGATATAGAGGCATAAAATATATCTAATATTTATATTTATGTTATTTTTACTGTTAAGAGAATCAATCGTGAAGATGTAGCACTTGTGAGGTGGCAAACATAAATTGGCTTGAAAAATAATGAAGACTTGGTAGATGTAGAGGTGTCCACTAAATTAATTATACAAGAAAATGAGGATTTATTATAAGAGTGCCTAAGGGAGGAATGGTAATGTATGATTTACACATTCTTATCTTAGGTTTAACCAAATAAATATAGGTCATCTAAGGTGTAACTATCATCATAATTAGGAGTGATGAGAACTATGTTAAGGGATTCAACGATTATATTGCTAGAAGATTGATGAGAAGGATGATTTTTAGTAATGACCACATAAGTGAGAAACTTTTTAGTTGGATTCTTATGATAATAAGGATGTAATGTTGGTGTCAACTAACCTATAATTATATAAGGAAGGTTTGATGTTTTGATTTTAAAACTAATTTAATCAAGATCATCATCATTAAAATCAAGGAAATTGGGTAAAATGTTGCCTAAAACCTTAGTGTGACAACTATAACATTGATTTGAGTTGACATGATAGTTAAAATGCTAATAATAATAAAATGGTATTCTAGGTAAAGGTTTAAGGGATATGATTTTATAGACACTACATTCTTATAATTATTCAAAATTTTAAGGGTTGGTATCACTTTGTACCTTATAAATGGAACACACATAAGGAAACTTCACATGTTGGGATGTAGAAGAGACCATTTCCCTCATACATTGAGTCCAAGAGTAACCAAAAAAAATGCTATAATATAGATGTAAAATTAATATCATGGCCTCAATTCTAACTATAAAAGGTGGTATTATGATAGGAATCTAAACACATCCTAATTGAGGCATTTTTATTTGGTCATATCTTTGGCATGTGATTTTGGTAGACTTAAGATTGTATTAAAAATATCATAGGGTTTTGATGAATTCTAAGGAAGTGACATAAGTTTTGAAGCCTTCATATATCAAGGATTAATTCACCCAAATATCAGTAACTTGGATTCTAATAAAAAAGGGAGGTTCATCCTCATAAATTAGTATTTCATCAAGGATAATAGATGTGATAGGAAATTTTATATGCATCGGTAGTGTGATAACATAGATGGACATATTTTCACATTACTACAAGATTATTTCTTTAAACTCAGTAAAGATAGTTTCTTACCCCATAGGTGGTGGTCAAGGAATGTTCATATCAAAAAAATGAAAAAGGCAGTTTCAATGTCTTGGAGAAGTCATCATAAGCTCAAGAATAAAAATTATAGATGGGAGTTTAGAAATTTATTTTATATGATCCCACTCATAAAATCTAGTGCAAGTTAGATAGGATTACAAAAGAGGAACAAAATTCTAAAGTAGATTAGTTGTAGAATAAGTTAAACCCAACTAAATCTTATTTTTATTTAAAGTGTATGATCTTGGCACTACCAGTATAGTTGTGTAGACTAATCCAACTATATCAGATTTGATGATGTAATTGGGGATATAGAAACATCAAAAACATATTGTATCAATTTAATCGATATAATAGAATAAATACTAGGTAAATAAATATATTGTATAGAACTAGGAAATATAGTAGAGGTATATTTAGGAAGATATGAATATAAAGTGTTGGCCAATATAGTTAAAATAGAACCATTCAAAGAAATAGACTGTACAGAGTTGGATGATATAGTTTGACCTAAATTGGAAACAAAATACTATATCGAGATGGCTAATCTAATAATATAAATGGTAAAAAAAAGGTATTTTACCAAACTAGTTGATATAGATATGAAAATATGGAACTATAATAGGGTGGACAATACAATTGGATATAAAAAATTACATAAGTAATGATTTTTTTAGTCCCAATAGATGAAAAATTATGTGGGGGATAATCCTAAATTATTAAATAATATGGATAGGGAATGCGAGGTTTGAAAAGATAAGAATCAATGTAGGAAACAAAATGCTTCATTTTTTTCATGTTCACCAAGTTTTCTTTATTATTATAAGAATGAGGGTTGACCATGGTTTAAACAACATTAGAATTTGGTTGGGAATAGGATTGATTTTTATTATTGGTTTGTACATAGATACACACACACACACACACACACACACACACACACACACACACACACACACACACACACACACACACACACACACACACACACACACACACACACACACACACACACATGCATACATACATATACATATACATATATATGTATATGTATGTGTGTGTGTGTGTGTGTGTGTGTATATACACGTATGTATGTATGTATGTATATGTGTGTGTGTGTGTGTGTGTGTGTGTGTACATGCATACATACATATACATATATATTTGTATGTATGTGTATGTATGTGTATGTATGTATGTGTGTGTGGATATATATATATATATATATATATATATATATATATATATATATATATATATATATATATATATATATATATCCACACACACATACATACATACATATACATATACAATGGTAAATTAAATTATTAGTACTACCATATGGTAGTGTACCATAGTTTTTGCCTCCCCTAAATAATTTACATGGATATGTGTGTTATTTTTTAAATTACTATGGTTTTCAAGTATTTAAAAAATATTTAATTGTTAATATATCTACTATTAGAATGATTCAGGATGTATTTATTATTAAAAAATAATAAACAAAAGGTTGCATAGCAAAGTGGCCAGTTGGAAAGCACATCACCAACCCTTACATGTTCTTTCCTAACTAGGTAAAGTTGAGCATGTGCAAACCAAGATACAACCCTCAACATCCTTATATGATGGGCAAAGCCATAAAAGTGAAGAAAAAATGACCTAAAACTCTCTTTCTAGTCGAGTGAAACCAAACAAGTGTGAATGCATCCCTAACAACCCTCTTGTTAGTCAAACAAAGCTAAGCAAGAAAAACTAAACCCTAACCAAAGTGAATGGAGAGGGAAACCATTGAGAAACCAAAATCCACCATGGATAAGATATTTAGGACTATGAAGGGGTCAGAAGATCCAAAAAAATAGTCACCACATGCCCACATCAATAAAACTATGAGAAATTATTATAGGGAATAACCATCATCTATAAAATAGGGGATAAATTGTCATTCTATCAGCACCCCATTAGACCCTGATTAAGGAGCATTAAAGCAGGATGAACTTTTAATTTTTGAGTAGAGGTCAAAGTTGGTCAACCTTAGAATAAAAATTTATGAGAATAGAGATTTTAAGGTCCATTTATTCCTTTAAGGTCATTTAGGGTCACCAAGATTCCTAAGAGTGAGTTTTGTGGGTGTTTGGAGTTTTTTTTCCAAAACCAATAATTTGATAAATTCAAATATTATCACTAAGACAAGAGTGACCAAAGCATAGTAAAAGGTGGTCAAGAGAGAATATTAATGTAAATTGCCAATGAATTTTTTAAAATGTGTTTTTTAAGTCATATATGTCTAATTTATAAGGCTAGGAGTCAAGTTTGAGTAATGTGACCAAAAAATCCTCACATTGAAGTTGTAATAAAAGAAGTTTGTCTTGTAACTTCCACAACTAACCTTAAATTTGATTGAGAAGGAGAGTGGTACATGACTAGTATTGTAGGATAATTTGAGAGGAGGAGAGAATAAGGAGAAATAGATCTCCAAGAAGAGAGAGGAGAACCTGAGAATGGAAAACTATATAGGACTCCTCAAGAACGCTGATAGAGCCCTGCCATGGACTAAACATGTAATGTTTTGATGAATAAAATGAATAAAGAATGAAATATCTCTATATATTCCTGTTCTTAAACAAAATTTTATGGATTTTTATCATATATTTTCTTTGTAAGGATGTTGAGGCCATAATCTTGTTGTTATCTTGTAAGGTTGCAAGTTTAAACAAGAATACTGCAAGTTATAGTCAAGGAAAAAGGAGAAAAGTTGATGAGATTGGTGTAGTTTGGTGCAGGAAGGAATGATTATAAGTTATTTATATGTAAGGGTGAATACTTATCAAGTTTGAAGATATAATAAATGATAAATTTTCATTACTAGTCACCTTAATAATAGATCCCTATTGGTGTATTGAAACTCTTTATTTGCTTGACTAGTGTGTGGTGAAGGAATGAATTGATAAAGTGAGTGTTGGTGAATAAATTAGGAGTATTTTTAATGTATTTACTTAAATTAATATCTAGTGTAAAGGAGGTAATGCTCAGTGATCTAACTATTAAATCCTCTCTGCTCATAAACCCCTATTTTATAGTCAAGAGACCTTGTTATATGATCAAGTGCCAAGTAGATAGAGTCAGAGTTAAAGGAGTGAGTGGTGGTGGTTGGTTTTATAAATAATTGACATGTTTCAAGGTGTATAAACATATAAAAAAATGATACAGTCTTGAAACTTGTGATTTACACACTGAGGTATCACACAGTCCTATATTAAGACTTAGAACATTAAAGTTTGAGGTGAAGAAGATTTAGTATGTTGGATAATAGGACCATTGAGCATTGGAAAGGTGAGATAGTAATCATACAGACCTATTAAATGTGTTATAACTTTTTAAGGTGTCCTATAACTCAACACATGGTAATTTATAACCTTTCGTACCTTGTACAGTCATCTTTTTGTGTACATAATTTTGTATTTGGGTTCATTTTGAGCAAATGAGGATCAAAAAAAGGTTATATCCTAGTGGAGGAGTTGTATAGGGTAAAAATAGACCTATAGGTTTCCTTAGGTCCTCATAAAGTGACATAAAAATAAAGATATTGAATTATATGACGTCTTAGCCTATGCAGGTGACCACCTAGGGTTTCAAACAAGAAAACCTCATAAGTAGAGTTTAAATCATCATAAAATTATGAAATATTGTAATATTTCCTAAATTTATGTGAGTAAAGAGAATAAAGTGTTTTTGTTTTGGTTAAGGTTCGTACAATATGGATTCTAGGTCTGTGGGTGTGCTTAAGGGCTAATTAGGCCTAATCGAGGGATGGTTTATAACGTAAGTGTGGTTTAGGTCTAGACTTAGGTCATGAAAATTAACAAACACCTATAATGAGATATATGGTGGATATAAGTGGTTTTACATCTTCATAAGAGTTCCTAGTTTAATCAAATAAAGTGAAATTGCATAGAAAAAAGGCTACAAGCTTAAGGAGACCATTGTGAGCCATATGTGTGGAATTGAATGTTGAAGTGTGTTTGATAAATTTTAAGGGGTTAAATAAGGTTTTATTTGACATTTCAAGAACATATATGATATAATATTGACTCCTTAAGACCTATATCAAGATTTAGTTCTTGAGACCTAAGAGAAATATCTAGTGAGAAGATACTGAAAGTATACGGTGAAGTTTGGGATTGGAATGAATGGAATGAGGTAGAGAATTAATGTGAGAGACATGAGAGAGGTATTAAACCATTAATAAGTTCCTATAAATTTATAATAAATATTAATTAGTCAAGGATTATATTAAGCATAGTGATCTAGAGAGAGAAACTAAATTGGTATTAGAAGATTCAAGATAAGCATAACATGAGAATGTGATATTTTATAAAATGAGAGTCATGACTAAATGATTTTGAGAATTATTATATATACCTTTTCATCATTTGGTATAATATACAAGTTATCTCTTGTTTTGTATTTTTGTGAATTTTTCAAGTTTGTTGATTTGAGATAGACAAGATATGTTATGAGGTATGCATGAGATAACTTTATAGGGTATTGTGGGAGAAGAGAAAGTTGTAGATATGATATATTAATATTAGTATATAGGAATATAAGATTAAAAATTAGAGGAATTTAAAACCCAAATTCCAATGAAGAGGACTTGAATCTAGTCAAGAGAGGACTATTGAAGGAGAAGTAGAAAGAGAGCATTGAAGCTCAAGTGAGAGTGATAAGAGTAAAGGCTCAAAGAGAGGGTCAAGAAGGATAAAGAGAGGTCCTAGATAGAGGAATAAAATAAGAGGAAAGATATAATAGAGGTATAAGAGGTAAGATTTATAATCTTGATAAGAGGAAGGTATAGATAGGCCTAGAAAGCAAAGAATAAGTGAGAAGATGGATGTAGAAAGAGAAGTGAAAGATATGAGAAGAGAGTTGGGGTAGAGTATTGAGAAGATAGATCTCATGGTAAATATCTTGAAAGGAAAAAGAATCTAATGGATTGGATATAATGTGAGGAAAAGGGTGAAGTGGCCACTATAGTCATTTGTGAAAGAGAGAAGGCACAAGATGGGTGTCTTGAGAGATGAGAAAAAGAAAGAGAAGACAACCCATAGAGGTATGAGGGATGAGATGTTGCCAAATAAGAAACAAGACAAAGAGATAGAGAAGAGAGTTCTCATTGAAGAGAACAAGAAGAAGATAAGAGTGCCAAGAGGATAACTTGAGAGTGAAGACAAGAAGAAAAGATGGAGGATGTCTATGAAAGATACATTCAAGGAGGTTATGTAGTCTCTTATTTTATATTTTAACATTGATTTTAAGCTTGTGAAAGTAGGTATGAAGATTTTTTTGGTGAAGTAAAATCATAAGGCCTCAAATTTGGTGAAGGATGGGTTAAGAACATCACCCATCAAGTAGAAAGAGCATGATAAAGAAATATAACCTCTTGTAGAAGACATAGGGATGGAGATTGAATACATTCCACATGTTGAATATGAAGTTTAAGAGGATTACTATGATGCCTTTCCAAGTATAGAAGATAAAACCAAGGAGATAGTTCACCAAGAATCCATAAATACAAGCCATGAAGACAATAAGAAAGAGATGAGATTGCAGTAGTCATCTTTGGAGGTAAATGAGTGTTTGAATATTTAATATGATTTTTTATATGAAGAAGAAAAGGCTACTATGTAGATTGAGAGAAAGAAGGACAAAGTACATCTCTCAATAAGAGAATAAGGGCATTTATATGTTTGGCCTAAGTGGCTGAATCAAATAATTGGTGAGAAGTAAGAGGTGAACCTAAAGCAAGAGCATAGATTTAAAATAAGAACAAGTGTGGAAATAAAGAATAAAGGCCAAAGAACACCAAGTTGGCATGGTAGATAACCAAGGCAAGAAACATAAAAGTGATGCAAAGAGAAGCAAATGACAATCTAAGCAAGTACAAGGTAGAAAGTGGGTTACAGAGATCATGAAAAGAGCCCAAGAGGATCATATTGTAGGTGTATCCCAATAAATCATGAAGATTGAGGAAGATTAAAAGCCTACAAAACAAACAAGAAAGGTATTGAAAGAAAACCAAGCCAATGAGATGAAGGTACAATTGTGTGAACAAGAAGATGAGTGTAAAGAAGATAATTATTCTCAATATTTATTTTTAAATGTTTTTTATGATGATGTGTATGAAGTTGATTCAAGTAGTGAAGGCATCTTGTATATGAAAATAATTACATTGATGAATGAATTTTTAGAAAGGCAAGGTGAGGATAAAGCATCTCAAAGAATGCTTTAAAAGCATGGTATGTAGCAGGATGAAGTTAGTTTGACTCTTATAAATGAGGGAGTCCAAGGAAATGACAAATATCAAGTTACCCAAGAAGATGAAGAGAAATATGGACCAAGATTTGATGAAGACTTTCAGGAGGTGGATGTTTCTAATTTGCAAGAAGAAATTGAGATGTTAGAAGACATTTTAAATCCATCCAGGGGGCTGAGATAAGGTGAAGTACAACAATAGAACATCATTAATGAATTCAAAGAAGAATTAAAAATGTATCAACATAGGAAAGCACAAGGATTTTTGCAAACAAAGCCACAATCAAGAAATCTAGTTAACAAGCAAAGGGAGTATGATCAAGTAAACAAGGTGAGTTATTCAATTGGGCAAGATAAATCTAAGTTAATAATTGATAAACATGGACATAAAAATTCAAATATTTGTAAAAAAATATTTTATAATGGAACAAGAAGTTGCTCTTGCAAAATGAGAAAGGTTATAGGAAGATGCATCAAAAAGAGGATAAATGTGAAGTAGAGGTAGAAAAAGAGAGTATAATGGAGAAAATGATAGAGGTTGACATGCATGTGAGTACATTAGATCCTAATGAAGAAGTTCATAGCATGGTCAAGGAAAAAAAATCACTAAAGAAGCAAGAAACAAGAGAAAACAATAAAGAAGAAAGCTATAACACAAGTGTGAGAAAGAAGAATAAGCACCATTTGGTTATTTATAGTTGAAGATGATGAAGGACAAACACACTTAGAAAATATGTAACTGTTGACAATTTTGACTCCACGGGTCAAATTTACACCCTTATCATTAGAATATTTTTATGTCATTGCAGTGGAAGGATCCAAGCAAGTTTTTGAGGTGTTTAGAGCAATTACAGGGACAAGTCTAGAAGAGGCTAATGTGTATACATCTTCAACCTTCGAGCCAAGTGTTGGAATTCAAGTTTTACTTTGATAGAAGTTTTCCACAAAGAACCTGTGGCAAAAGAACAATGCCTATTTATTTTGGAATGAATTCTTTTGGGTTTTATCCTTTGCTAATTTTTTTCAAACTTTTTATCTGACGCATTTTTTTGAGACAACTTTCTCGACAAGTTCTTTTTGCATCTCTAAAGGGTTCTATTTCATTTTCCAAAAAGACCATTTCCAAGTTTCAAGGGACCATTTGCAAAAAATTGAAGGTCTTTTTCTCTTCAGAAGGGTTTTTTTCACAAACCTGAAGGTGCATTTTTGAAATTCTGAAGGATAAAATATAATTTTGTAGAGTCTTTTACCTTTTAAAAGGGTCCATTTCAAATATTTTGAAGGGTTCATTCCCTTAAAAAAAAGGTCTTTTCCAAAAGTTCCAATGACCATATCAAGATTTTTGAAGGGTTCCTTCCCTTTGGAAAAGGCATTTTCATAAGGGCAAGTGGAGAAAGCAAGAAAATCTGAGGGGGTGGTTCTTTACAAGAACCTCTGATGGGTGCTTTTCACAATTTTTGAAGGGTTCTTTTTCTTGTCGAAAGGACATTTACATAATTTCGAAGGGTCACTTTCATTTATTTTGAAGGGTAGGTTCTATTCAAGAAGGTTATTTGCAAGGAAAAAAGGCACTTAAATTTTTTTTTGAAGGGATATTTCAAAAAAAATTGAAATGCAAGTGCAATTTACAACAATGCCAAATGGACACTTGCATCTCTTAAGGGTCACTAGAAAATATAAAAGGGCATTTCAAAGGGCAAAGGAACTTCACATATTTCCAAAGGATTTCCTTTAGAAAGGAAAAGATCAAAATACATAGACAAGAGAAATGAATTCCTTCAGACAATTTATTTGAAGGAATGGTTTGAAGAAAGGATCAGGCCATGAAAGTAAAAAAATTTGAAGGGAAAGGGCTAGACAAAAGTTCAAAAGAATTCTTTCAGACAAATTATCTAAAAAAAATCATTCAAAGAACTTACCTGCAAGAAGGAAATGGTTCAAAGCCCGAAATAAATCATTTAGACAATTTTTCTGAAGGAAATAAATAAGAGGAAAATGCCAAAAGAAATAAAAAAACAAAGAGGAAATTTGCAGACAAAAAGTCTGAAAGAATTCCTTTGGACAAATTGTCTGAAAGAATTCCTTCAGAAGACTTACTAGCATAGAGTTCATTGCAAAATACCTGAGAGAATAAAATATTTGGAGAAATTACCCATGGGAAAGTGCTTGAAATGAATACCTAGGAAGGATAAAACATAAAAAAATTGTTTGAAGACAAAATCCTAAATAGAAAACTCTAAAGTGAATAGACAAAGATAAAAGTGAAAAAAACCCAATGACAAATTGTCTGAAGAACAAATGCCTGATACAAAATAAGCTCATGGAAATCAATAGGGATAGAAACAAATAGCCTACATGCAAGTGAATAAATAGCTCAAAGAAATACATGTATAAGTGAAGAGCACAAGAACAAGAGACCAAAGAATTTCAAGGAGTTGACATGGATTTTTCATGCATGCTTCAGTTGTCAAAGAGATTTTTCATGCATGTAGGGACGAGCTGAAGTTGACTAGTCTTGCACTTGAGTTGATAAATTGAAAAGTCATGATTCTCTTTGGTTTTCATGAAATATAAATCTTTTCAACGCTTCTATCTGGTTCAAGTGGATTTTTCCATTCAAGGTGTGGCATAGTTTTCATGCAAGGAAATGTTCATTGGAGGTTGACTAGTCTTGAGTTCTAGTTGACTAGTTATCAGGTTCCATCTCCACTCATGATTTCCACACAATAGAGGACATTATCACATTCTAGCTCAACCTCAAATCAATTCAATATTGAGTTAAGATATCTAAAGTTGGCATAGATTTCATGCATGGGGTAGATTAGTCCAATATGAGCTCACCGTCCATTTTCAACTCCAAAGATATTTTCATGCAAGGCATAATATAAAAGAATATCATTTTTAGAGGTCTTATTATCTTTGGACATCTATAATTAGACTTGGTATGATGTGGGAGTTAAACTCCTCTTCTATTTTTAGCACCAATCTTTGGTTGTTGTATCTTTTTCTATATAAGTTGGCTTTTCAACCTTGAATTGTATCCTCTTTTTGGCAAGACCAAAATTATGCCAAAGATTGAGTTGTAACCTTTTTTAGATTAATATAAGGGTTGTTTTCAATTTATAGATGCTGGTATAGAGTATTTATTTCAGTGATTTGCAAATGTGATAGAATTTTTCTTCCTTGACAAGTCTTAATTCTTACGTAGTTATTAGCTAATTAGATTATGCAGGTCATGTTCTATGTTTGATGTCCTTTGGTTGAAGTTACAATGGATATAAGTGGCTGGTTAGTGCCTTGAATTGAGCCTATTTCATCACTTCCCTCAAGCTTTAATCACTAGATAAAACCTTTTCATGAAATAATTATGCATATTGGTCAATTGGATTTAAAATTTCAGCCCTTTTCTTGTCTAGATCAGTGTTTTTTAGGATCTCAGATTGAGTGGATCAACTCAAAATTTAGGTATATCACCATCATTAGATAGGATTTCCTTTCAATTTTATACCTTCCCTTTTCCTTATCAGTTTTTAATGTAGGGTAGAGATCCTAATTGATACACCAAAGGGAGATAGCCCTTAGAATCTAGAGATTCAATCCACTAATTAGGTCACCCACAACCTAAGATTGTTTCCATGTTTCAGCAGACTATGAAGGCCTAAAACTACCTTCACAAGGGTGAAATTCTGATTGACAATAGTTTTTGGTATGCTCAATGGGACACACTAGAGCTGGTCTTGATGAAATTGTAGTTGCAACAATATTCTTCAAGAAGTATTTGGTGATTCCAAGCTTAAGCGGTTGCTTCTAATAATTCAGGCATAATTTCCATATAAGTCTATTTTTATTGCATTATCATGAATGAGTTTTGATGGTTTTGTATGAAGAGAAATCCTATGTTGTGTTTCCTTATGATCCCAATGATGGATCATACCATCCTTGTCATGATACCTATGAACCTAATCAGCCTTATTAGGAGTATTAACAAATCTATGTTGAGCCTTATCAAGTTTATCATGATCCTTATTATTAAGAGGATGAATCTTACGTTCCTTATGAGCCATATCAGTCTCAAGATCAGTTTTCAACTTTCCCATATGGATATGATGTTGCATATAAGCATCATTGGCTCCAAGAAAGAATGGATGAAATAGAACTTAGAATTTTAGCATATGCAAGAAAAGTTTGTTCAAACTCTTAGTATGAAGAAGTGAATGGTCTATTACAAAATGTGTCCAATGATCCAAAAGAGATAAATGAGCTATGCATTTTTTTATTATAGAATATGGAGGCTTGGGAGAGGCAAAAAATTGAGTTGAGCCACTTGTCTACAAAGGGTTTTTATGTTCCTTATTCTCATGAAGTTCTTAATCATGCCTAGTGTGTACCAAGGGAGCTTCCTAGTTAGATTCAAGAGCCTATTGAAGAGACTAAACCTTCTTATAGTCCCCTTTCTTCACTAATAATCCCTCAAATTCAATTTTTCCATGAAGACAAGGAGGTTTCAAACTTTGATGAGGTAATGGCCAAGTGGAAGGAACAAAATGTAGAGGTCTTTAAGAGTTTCTCTTTCCCTCCTCTCCAAAATTCCCTAAATGATTCCATTGCCCTCCAAATCCTAAAATATGATCATGATCAACCTCCCATGCTTCATGTTCCCTCTGAAACAAATGAATTTCATCACCCTCCCACCATCTCCCTTCTATTAAGCATGGAATATACTGAGAGAGGGGGTGAATCAGTATATTATATATCTTATAAAACTTTCCTTTAACCAAAATCCACTTAATCAATCATTCAAGATATGCAATAAAACTTAAACAATAAACATCACATAAGACAAAGAGAGACACCAGATATAACATGGAAACCCAATGTGGAAAAAACCATGGAGAATCAATCTCAAATATATTCGTGAGAATAACCCCACAGGAGCACCATACCCCTTTGCCAAGTACAAACCTCAACTACAATTCATGAGCACCACCCCACAAGATCTTCAAACCCCTTTGCTGAGCACCAACCCAGCTATCATTCGTGAGCACCAACCCACAAGAGCACCAACCCCTTTGCCAAGCACCAACTCAACAACAATTCGTGAGCACCAACCCACAAGAGCACCAACCCCTTTGCCAAGCACCAACTTAGCAACAATTCGTGAGCACCAACCCACAGGAGCACCAACCCCTTTGTGTATACCACACACCATCTCTCAATGTTGCTATCTCAACAAATGATAGATCAATATAACATCACCTTCCTCTCTCTTACTTTTGCTCTTTTAAGCTAGATATAAAAAATACAAATCATCTCTCATAATTGCTCTTCTAAGCTAGATATTACAATATCAAATCAACCTCTCACATCCATATTTACAAATGGCTATTCAAGCCTTTATTTATAGCTTTCCAAATGACCTTTGGCCTTCCCCCTTTGTGACCTTTCATTCCTCATGGAAAATGGTGCCAATCTTGGATGACCCTTCATATCTAAGCATTTGAAAAGTTATATGGTGACCCTTCATGACCAAAAATGTCTTTCCCACTTTTGTCCTTATCTTTGGTGACTTTTCATATTCCTTTAAGTGTCCCTTCATGAGAAATTCTCCCTTTACTCTTTTTTCTTCACTTGGTGACTCTTGGTATTCCCCAAGATGACTCTTCATAGGAAAATGCATCCCAACCTTCTTTTGTCTTTATCCGGTGACTCTTCGTCTTCTCCATGGGCCCTTATTTTGTCTCATATGCAACCAAAAATATATTTGTTAATATTAAATAAATATTAACTCATATTAGCCAAGATAAACAATATTAAATGCAATGGGGCCTTTATCACCAATAATACTAAACCTTTGACATCAATGACAATATTTCCAACAATCTCCCCCTTTGTCATTGATGGCAACCTCAATATTAAAACTGCCACATCATGTCACCTACTCATACCATCATTTGAAAACATACATTAACTCCCCCTTACTATAGCAACCTGTACCTATTCTTTGTACCTATTTTCTACACTTGTACCTGTACCTATTATTCTCCCCCTTTGACATCAATGGCAAAGGGCCTACCTGGAGCTAACACTTAGCTCCCCCTCACTTGATGTTGAACATCAATGGCATGAAGTAATATAAATTACTCCTAACTCCTCTAGCTGATCTTTGAATGTATCCTTTGATCGTGCCTTTGAGAAGATATCTGACAATACATACACATTTTTCCCTGTCCTTTGAGAATAAGTAATCAACTCATTTGAATCTTTTCTTCTAATCTCAAAACCCTCTTTATGAAATTTTAATGTATATCCTTGATCACATATTTGACTAACACTTAACAGATTATGCTTAAGACCTTTTACATATAAAACATTCTTAGTCTTAGTTCTACCATAATCCAAACTCAAGGTACCTTTTCCAGCTATCCTGGTAGTGGTTTTATCTCTGAACCTCATTGTACCACCATTAATCTTCTTTATAGAAATGAACTTACTTTTATCTCGTGTCATATGCCTCAAACATCCGCTATCAATTAACCATGGCTGATCTTTACCTCTCACATGCAGAGATGTCTGCACCACCATAGAATATTCATGTTGTTTCTTCTGCCATGTACATGTCTAAACCTTCTTCTTGATGAATGGATCTTTGACACTCTGATTCTTCTTGACTGACTCGAACACACTTCTACAATACCGAGCTATGTGTCTGTAGTTGTTGCATTTGTAGCATACTATGGTCTCTTCATCAAAGCTTGATAGAGGAGCAAAAGAGTTGTGGCTTCTGCTTGACTCTACTTGACTTTCCTTCTCTTTATTTCTGAAATTGTTAGCTCTTTTTCTACATTCTAATTTTTTGTGACCATATCCATTACAATAAAAACAATAGCCATAAAAATAAGACTTGTCTGTATATCTGTGACCTAATTTCCTTTTGTAGATTTGTTCCTTCCAGCCTTCTTTGTTTGGAATATCCTTTGTATTCTTCACTTCTCCCCTTTTTATTTCCTCTTGTGTCAGAGCTTCAGCGTAGCTCTTTTTCTTTTCAAAACCAATCCCTATCTTATCTATATATGCTTTTTGAATTTTCAACATCTTATTCAGCATGTTAGTGCTATCTTCAAATTTTGAATCACTAACTGCTTTATCACCGACTGCTTTCTTAATATCTTCTTTTAAAGAGGAAATTTCAATAACATACCTTTCACAATTTTTTCTTGCTATTTCCAACTGTGCTGTGAGATCTTATTCATTCTTCTTGGCTTCTTTAAAGTGTGATTGTAGATCTTCAATCATTTCCTTTAACTCTTGTTCATTTTTCTCGATCTGGCACTTTAACCTTCGATTCTTCTTTTGAACAGCTTCTAACTCTTCTAGGGCACAATTGAATTCTCCTTCCATATCTACTTCAGCTTCCTCCTCCTCTTCTTCTTGATCATCATCATGTATGGCCATGAATAAAATCTCTTCATCTTTTGAATCGCTGACTCCACTATCTTCAACTGAGCTAGGGTCCTTAGAATACAGGCTCTTCTTCTCGAATCCCTTCTTGGATTTGCCTTTGAAATTCTTCTTGTATGTAGGCTTTTCTTCTTCATCATCTTTAACCTTATCTAGGCATCTAGCTCAAAAATGTCCAATCTTTCCACAATTGAAACATTTAAAAGGTAATTTTCCTTGATATTTACCTGTTCCTCTTTTTGGCCTACGAATGAAAATTGCTTCGTTGTCATCTTCATCATCACTGGAAATATCACTTGATTCTTAAATCTTAGCTTTCTCCTTCTTTTATGTCTTGAAAGCCACTTCTCTCTTTGAGGGTTTATCTTGTTCTATCCACATCTCATATGCCGTGAGAATACCATGAAGCTCATCCATCTTCAGCTTGGCTAAATTTTTCATCTCCTTGATTACCGAAACCTTTGCATCATATCTCATTGGTAGAGATCTCAAAACCTTTTGCACCACTATTGACTCTTCTAATATTTCTCCAAGACCTTGAATCTGATTTACTATCTAATCAACTTGCAAAAGATAACTTGTTATATCTTCTTCTTCTTTCATCTTCAAACTTTCAAATTGCCTTCTAAAAGTCTGCAATTTAGCTTGCTATACCTTTCCATCACCTTTGTAAATATTCTCAAGTTTTACCCAAGTTTCATGAGCAGATTTACATTGCATAACTTTAACAAATTCAGATTCACATAAACCACATAAAATAGCATTTAAAGCTTTAGCATTACATTCACTTGCCTTCTTTTCTGCTGGAGTAATTGTAGATGTCTGTGGCTCTTCATATTCCTCCACCACTGATTTCCATATGTCGAATCCAAGGGCCATCAAATAAACCTTCATTCTCATGCTCCAAAAAGCATAATTCATCCCATCAAATAAATGTGCCTTATTTGTAGAAAATCTTTCCTGTGACCCAGCCATCGTGCTTTCCCAATCTACCTTCAAGCTGTAAAACTTTACAAAAGGAACCTGATTTGATACCAATTTTAAGCATAGAATATACTGAGAGGGGGGGTGAATTAGTATATTATATATCTTATAAAACTTTCTTTTAACCAAAATCCACTTAATCAATCATTCAAGATATGCAATAAAACTTAAACAATGAACATCACACAAGACAGAGAGAGACACCAGATATAACGTGGAAACCCAATGTGGGAAAAACCACAGAGAATCAATCTCAAATATATTCATGAGAACAACCCCACAAGAGCACCATACCCCTTTGCCAAGTACAAACCTCAGCTACAATTCATGAGCACCACCCCACAAGAGCTTCAAACCCCTTTGCCGAGCACCAACCCACAAGAGCACCAACCCCTTTGCCAAGCACCAACTCAGAAATAATTCGTGAGCACCAACCCACAGGAGCACCAACCCCTTTGTGTATACCACACACCTATCTCTCAATGTTTCTATCTCAACAAATGATAGATCAATACAACATCACCTTCCTCTCTCTTACTTTTCCTCTTCTAAGCTAGATATAACAAATACAAATATCTCTCATGATTGCTATTCTAAGCTAGATATTACAATATCAAATCAACCTCTCACATCCACATTTACAAATGGCTATTCAATCCTTTATTTATAGCTTTCCAAATGAACTTTGGCCTTCCCCCTTTGTGACCTTTCATTCCTCACGGAAAATGGTGCCAATCTTGGATGACCCTTCATATCCAAGCATTTGAAAAGTCATGTGGTGACCCTTCATGACCAAAAATGTCTTTCCCACTTTTGTCCTTATTTTTGGTGACTTTTCATATTCCTTTAAGTGTCCCTTCATGAGAAATTCACCCTTTACACTTTTGTCTTCACTTGGTGACTCTTGGTATTCCCCGAGATGACTCTTCATGGGAAAATGCATCCCATCCTTCTTTTGTCTTTATCCCATGACTCTTCGTCTTCTCCATGGGCCCTTATTTTGTCTCATATGCAACCAAAAATATATTCATTAATATTAAATAAATATTAACTCATATTAGACAAGATAAATAATATTAAATGCAATGGGGCCTTTATCACCAATAATACTAAACTTTTGACATCAATGACAATATTTCCAACTGTTTCTATGCAATTTTGCTTTCACATTCAAATGAGAGAAAATGAGAAACTAAAAGAAATGGTCAAGGCTTGTGTGTACCTGGATATAGTCTACGCACCGTAATCCCGACGTTGTGAGAACTCCTCTTTTGCTATGGAGGAATGACACCTGAAAGAGATAGACACTAAAACACGAAGAAAGTTAGTTGATAAGAGGGTGGATTGCCAAGCAAAAGCTTGGTCCTAGAAGCGCTAAGGCTTCTTGGAGGATGACAATCCACTATTTAAGACAGAATATGATAGAGACAGAAAAGAGAAATAATGAAATATGTGAAAAGAAAGAACTAAAAACAAATGCGTACCTGATAAGCTGCAATCTGCTAAACATAGTCGCCAACGTTGGTGATATTGCCGGCGTCGGTCAGGGTGGTCGCTGACGATGGTTAGACTGCCGACGTCGGTAGGGGAAGTGGACGAGGTCGGTCAGGGCAATTGGCCAGGGACAGGTTACAGGTCTAGTTTCTGGTCTATAGAATGGATTTGGTCTCGTCTGAGGGTCTGAGGGTCTATGAGGGATTCAGAGGGACTGTTTGGGATCTAAGGGACTGAAAATCTTGTCAAGAAAAGGAGTGAGAAATAGGAAAAAAGCTTTTCAGCCTTTCCGTAGAGCAATTTAGTCAGGTTGATTAGATGGGTCTTAAGATGGTCTGTAGGTCTCTGATAACTTATGCTGGGTTGATTGGATAGAGGGTGTTGCCTAAAGAGAGACTAAGGGAGTGTCAGAGGCAAAGAAAAAAGAATAAGGGGTGAGAGAAGGCTTTTCAGCCTCTCTGAGAAGAATAGGGAAGGTTGGGTCAAAGATGCTTGGAATAGACAGAAGACAGAATGCTAATATATTTGAAATGATATTAGAATGAAAACAGTACAAATACTTAGCTGTGATATGAATTGGCAAAGGTGCAGAAGCTGTGTTCAGTTGTTGTTGGTGATGGAGATATCGTGCAATCCCTGTGTAGAATGTCTGATGCAAGACCTTAGAGCTTATAAAGTGCTGCCAAGAATGTTGATCCCTGCAAGAACACCAAGAAGCCCAGAACACTAAAAAGCAAAAGCATGAGAACTTTGTTTCGTCGAAAGAGGATTCGAGAGTCGTGATTAGCTTTAGAGATTAGTCGATTTGTGATTGGGATCATCAAAGGGTCAGAAAATTTGGTTAAGTATAACCGATGTCGGCAATTTCACCGGCATCGACCGACATTTAGCCGATGTCGGCGGGTGGAGAACAGGCAAAAAGATCCACCAAGCCCATTTTTAATCTGCCAAGTGCACTATCCATTGGAGAATGTCAAAGGTTGGGCTAAATACGCACGAGAGTTGGTTAGGCGGTTAGAGAGAAGTAAGAATAGGTCTTGGGTGAGTCATAGGATGGGAATTAGTTCAAGGCGAGGTGTCCTAGGCGAGGTGTCATGGGTGATGTGTCCAAGGAGGGGAGTTAATTCAAAATAAGTTTATTATTTTAAATTAGTAATTACATGTTTTAGGAATGGGTTAGGAATGGACCAAGGGGGAAGGTGACCAAGGGTTAGACACTATTTAGGTGTCTACATTTGCTCCTTTTTGTCTTGTTGGTTGCTCTAAATGAATTGCAAGACAAAAATAGGAGTCGGTTGCCCCAGGTATGGGATAAGGTTGATTTTGTCTTGTTGGTTTTTTAAGTGAACTGCAAGACAAAAATAGGTGAGGGTTGGTTGCCTCGATTATGGATGAGGTATCCCTCCTCAAAGCAGTAGACGAGAGAAGGGAACCTAGAATTGGGTGCTGATAGGATAAAGAGTGGATGAAAAGGGTGAAGATAGAGTGAGCATGCTGCAAAAGTTGTGATTGCGCATACACCACTTCACGAGGATGGTCAGGTCAAATTGTCGCAAGTCGAGGGTCAAGGAGTGCCAAAATTGAAATAACTGGGCCCCAACATTTAGTCATCTACTGATTGGGTTATTCAATCTAAGCTAAAGCTCCAATGGTCATCGTGTTTCAGGTATCCCAGGCTTAGGAAGTGCTCCCAAAAACACAAAAATGTCACAAGTAGTGCAGATCAACTGGCTTGCGATCCTATACTTATGAAGGTCAAAAGTATGCGCATATTTTTGCTAACCAATCATGAGGTAGCATACATGCAAAAACAACCAAGGCAAAATTGCTTTTGGAAGTAGTCACGGTTAGAGGAGATGGTCATGATCTCCAATGTCTGGTGGTCGATGGATGGAGGCAAAAGTGATTTCAAGTGTGCCCCAAGGGGCCAAAATGACGTGGTCTGGAGGACTGACTGATTGGGGGCATGATTTTGGGGCAACAGAGAAAAAAAGAGGTTGGAAGGACGTCGATGTCGGTGACAAAAACTGACGTCGATAGCTAAAAATGGCCGATGTCGGTAGATGTCAACCGACATCGGCAGATTAGGGCACACAGATGCCAACGTCGGTGGCCTGCCAAATCTGACAAAACCAGATTGGCAGCCCACCAAAAGTCATTTGTGATTATTTGACTGAGAGAAAAAAGTTGCTCTAGATTTTGAGGAGTGAAAGTGACTGATAGTGAGCAAATTAGAGGTGTGAGGTGGCAGAGTGAGATTGGTGGAGAGAGGGAGTAGATTGGAGTTGGATTGGAGGTTGAAGAATCAGTGGTGGGCTAGCAGGAGTTTGAGATAGAAGTGATGGCAGAGGGCAGTAGAGGACCTGTGGGAGGTCCACCACTAGTGGCACCCATCGTGCCACCATGCCGGCAATGCCGAGATGAGGTAGGAGGGTTTCTAAGCCCCATTGAGTTAAATTTTGGTTTTTATTTATGTTTTGCATTTTTTATTGATATGGGCAAAAAATGAGGGGGGAGGGTAGCTAGGAGGGTGGGAAAGGGATCTAGGATAGGTTAAGGGTCTTTTAGAGGGTTTTGGGGGGTGTAGGGGGGAGAAATGGGGAAGCCCTAATTTTTAGGGCTTGCCCTGTTCAGCCCTAGGGCCGAACCAGTCGCCGACGTCGGCAGAGACGCCAGCGGCGGCCGACCAGCGACCAGCATCGATCACTAACCTGTCGACGTCAGTCACTAAGTGACCGGCGTCGGTGAGGTGAGTTTCATTGTTGGCACGCTAACTGATGTCGATTAGCTGCCTGGTCAAAAGAGGAATGAAAAATGTTTAAGTCGAGGGGTCGAAGTTATGCCAAGGGCTTCTCGAGTGTTGGGTCAGGCATAGATAGTGAAATAGTGAAAATTTTTAACATGAGATTGACTTGGGTGGATGCAAGCGTGACTGACTTTGATGTTGTGGGATCGCCTCCCGACATTGTTGACATGGATGCGTGGAGGGGTGACAGTCGATGAGTGGGCACAGATGAGCGCAGTTGGACTTGGCGGGCTGTGACGCTACTGCAGAGTGGTGTGGGATGTGAGTTTGATGGTGGCGCTGATCGAGCAGTGGGATCATTCCACCAACACTTTTCATCTGCCCATGGGAGAGATGATGGTCACAGTCGAGGATGTGTACCAGATTTTGTGGCTGCCAGTACACAGAGCAGACCTTTATGCATGCTCAAGAGAGGCACATGATATTCATATGGTTGCATTGTTTGGAGAGCATGTCATGGAGACGAGCTACCACTCAGTGAGCTTTGCGTATGAGCCTTTGTACGCTGCAGACAAGGATGCACATCAACTAGCAGTGTTGATGATGATAGGCATCATAGTGTATGCGTTGCTAGATGCAGAGGGTGACAGGTTTCTGGTCATTATGACCAAAGTTTTGCTAGATATGTTAGAGCAGTAGACAGTGTTCACCTGGGCACCAGTGTTTTTTGCCTAGGTGTATAGAGAGCTGTGGGGTATCAGTCAGCGATGACGATACAACATGTGCGTGGGCCACCTACTACATTGCTGGGCCTATGAGCATATAGTGGTTACCCATCCTCTTGGCCTCCCAGTGGTGATTTTAGCCAGCTTCAGGGTTGGATTCAGGTGGTGGCATGAGGTGATGGCACAAACGCAGGTAGACGGAGTGGTCAGAGATATTGACCACTACAGAGGGGTACTGGAGGCCCTAATTCCTACAGACATCATCTGGAGACCATACTTGGTTTATCCAGCATTCAAACACCAGGGAGAGTAGCTGGTTGGTGTGTAGAGCCTGAGATGGGTCAGGGGTAGGCGAGCTAGTGAGCTCGAGAGAGTGCCAGTAGAGAGAGTGCGGTGCCAGTACAGGCTGCTACAGGACGTACCTCCCGCATTCTCACTGTACAGACGGGATGACATTGAGGTGCCACTCCCACTACCAGAGGAGATAGAGGGCCCAAATTTTGAGGAGTTGCTGACAGGACTTGGGGTGGCTGACCCAGGTTGTACAGAGGCCTACACTGCGTGGTGGGCAGAGTAGTACACAGGTTTACAGGTAGGGCCACAACTAGATCCATAGGCCATTACCAGGGAGCGAGATACATCCTGTGAGGAGAGGGACACGACACAGGCCCAGGTCACAGTTTTGTAGGGATAGCTGGCAGGGGTTACAGGGTAGTTGACAGAGATGACGAGTTGAGTGATAGTGTTGATGAGTCAGGTCACACTGCTACAGGGATAGCTCGCCGTAGCCCAGGCACAGGCAGTGGCAGAATAGGTTTTAAGAGGATAAGGTTCGATGCAGCAGCCATCATAGCAGCTGGCATTTTCATAGGGGCCAGGATAGTTGGCATCGGTGTAGCTAGGTCAGCCATAGCCACAGGGGTCATTACAGGGCATGGCAGCAGGACAGATGGGTCCACCACAGACTATATCTCTAGTTAGATACAGTGATGCACTGAATGAGATCGCGTATTATGAGAGGGCCATCAGGGGGTTCCCTAAGATACAGTGATACTTTGAGATGAGGGTAGAGCAGAGTTGATAGAGGTCTATGTCTCGAGCAATGGCTTTTGGGTCGTGCAGACAGCACCGATCAGAGGGGGGAGAGGATACAGCATCTTCTCGGCCACCGCCACCACCACCACAGCCACAGCCTTGAGTGTAGACCTTGATATTTATTTTTGATGTATATACCAGCCTACGAGCCGTTGATGTGAGATGTATGAGAGAAAGACAGAGGCACAAATTTGTGCGATTGTATAAACATTGATATATATATATATATATATATATATATATATATATATATATATATATATATATATATATATATATATATATATATATGATGAGATATTTGATCATGGATGTGTTTATGAAAAATGTTGTGGATGTGTTTGTATGTTATTTTGATCTGATATATGTTTAGGATTATGATGCTTATATGATGATGGATGTATGATTAAGATTAATGACTAATGATATGGATGAAAATGATTAATGTTAATGATTATGAAAATATGTGATTGTTTGTGATGTGATTGGCAGGTGACAAAAGAATGTGATGGAAGAAATGCGATGAAGGAATGGGATGAAGGAATGGCCGAGCTAACCCTAGAAGACCCCATGTCAACTGAGTGCTGCCTACATAGCCCTTGTCGTTAGGGCCTCAGGCCAATTTAGTTCTCCCAAGAAGGGAGGAAAAAAGATCGAAGTGGTTGATTTTGGTCATGATAAGGATATAGCACTTTCCATATGTCTGAGGGTATATGCTTGAAATAACAAGGAGGAGATGATGCTACAGCGTTTTCCAAATGGTGTAAGCTATAACATTGGTCAGGGTTTTTCATCCCTAGCAACTATCCATATTTGTGATGGATGTTTGCTAAAAATGAATTGCAGGTCAATTTATGTTTCAGCAAGTAATGGTTTATGCTTGACATAAATTGTGTGGTTGATAGTTTCCATGTGTATTGATGTTTATGGAAACTAGAATGATTAGGCTATGTGAGTGGTTTGAAAAGAATCGGATTGAATCATCTTGACAAATGAATGTGGTTGAATGTGACCAAAGTGTAGGCAGAAAGTAAAAGGCATAAGCGCCCTTTTATTGACAAGGACCAAAATGACAACATAGACAGGGGTTGTTAAAACCAAGAGCCCCATTTATGCATTGCATCATTGACCATAGTTATGTTAGAGCGGTAATCAAATCACTTTTGACATTAAAGTGAGCTCAAAGTCCCTTGAGTAGGTGATATGATAGGAGGAAACGGTAACCCATTTTAGAGTATGGATAACTTTGCCCCTTTTTATAGGAGACCCTGAGACAACTACAAGTCAAGTCCATGACCCGATTTTTTTTTTTTCAGCGGACTGATCAATGCGGGAAGTCCACATAAAGATGTCATTTGTTTGGTGGTCATTTGTGAAGCTGATCAATGTGGGAAGCTTCTAAGAAAGTGTTGTTTGTAGCAAGATTTAGTCATAGCCATCCTTCGAGGGAGTGGTCTCTACTTTGTTTTATAGATTTAAGGGCTTTTGAATAGCTGTCCTTCGAGGAAGCAGTCTATTAGTTACAACAATGATAGTGCAGCTGTCTTTTGAGGGAGCAATCTGCATTTTGATTTGATTTTGTGACCTTAGATATTTTGACATCTTGATTTAGTTTTGATAGAATATTGAGTCATGAACAAGACTTATAGAAGGTCAAGGGCTCCCTTTTATTAGGATGAAGCATCCATATGTCATAAAAGGGTTGTAGAGGATTTTGTTAAGGGAAAAAGGGTGGAATGGATTGAGGATTAAAAAGATGAGGGTTGCTCAAGGGTCGAGCTCAAGGTAAATGTCAAGTGGATGACTACTCGACTAATAGTAGAATGGTCATAGATGTAAAGCATTAAGGGGCTCAGGTTCTGGTCGGCCTTCAAGAGAAGACAGATGATAAGTCCCTGATCCATACTTGTGTGTAATGATATAAGGTCTGAGCCAATTAGGAGCAAATTTGCCTCATTTACTCCGTTCCATATTGATCACATGTTGGTTCTCTTTGAGGACAAGGTCTCTGATATTGAAATCTCATTCTCTCAAAGTTTTATTATAGGCACGCTTGATGCGATTTTGATAGACATGGAGATGATTGAGGGCAGTGAGATGACGCTCATCGAGTAACTCAAGTTGAGTTAATCGATCTTGATGAAAGTCATCATTAGAAAGAATGTCATGGAGTGAAATGCGAAGAAATGGGATCTGTATTTCAAGAGGTAAGATAGCCTCTGTTCCGTACACTAGAGAGAAAGGGGTAGCACCTGTAGAGGTTCGGATGCTAGTGCGGTAGGCCCACAAAGTGAAGGGTATTTGAACGTGCCAATCCCTTTCAGTGTCGTTGACCACCTTCATGAGAATTTTAGTTAGGATTTTGTTAGAAGCCTCAGCCTGCCCATTTGCTTGTGGGTAGTAAGGCAAAGAAAAGCTGAGTTTAATGCCAAAGGAGTCACAAAGTTTTTGGACGGTCTTGTTTTTAAATGACTTGCCATTGTCGGTGATGATTTTGTGAGGTACACCAAAATGATAGATGATGTGGGTGTTGATGAAGTCGACAATCTTGTCGGCTTTTGTGGAGATGAGAGGAATAGCTTCCACCCATTTAGTGAAATACTCAGTGGCAGTGATGATGGATTGATGATGAAGAGATGAATGAGGATTAATCTCGCCGATGAGATCTAAGCCCCATTGTGAAAAAGGCCAAAAATCTTGAGCGACTTGTAAGGCATGACTAGGGAGATGAAGCAAGTTAGCATGCTGCTGACACTTGATGTAACGCCGAACATAATCGCTATAGTCTTGATGAAGAGTGGGCCAATAATAACCTAGGCGAAGGATGCGCTTGGCAACCGAGTTACCACTTAAGTGTCCACCACAAATCCTGTCATGGGCTTGTTTAACAGCATGAGAAGCTTCAGTGGAGTTTAAATAGTGAAGAAGAAGGTCGTCAAAACCTCTTTTATAGAGAAGGCCCCCTAGCATGGTATATTGAGCGGTGCGCTTGATGAAATCCCGCCACGCATTGCTAGAGAGGTTGGGAGGAATGATAAAATGAGCCAAGTAGTCCTCAAGTTGTTTATACCATACATCTTGTGAACTAGAGTCTATGGTGTGGATGAGATTGATGTCAGTGGAAATATATGAAGGCAATGGCACATGATGTATCATGACATAAATTCTTGATGAGGATGATGAAGAAGAAGGAATATGCGAGGTGAGGGAAGCCATGGTGTCAGCAAACTTATTCGTCGATCGAGGAACAGTCTGCAATAAGTGATGGTCGAAAGATGCTAGAAGAGTGTCAACACAGTGCTTGTACCTTTGTAAAATTTCATTTTTACAAAGATATGAACCATTGATTTGATTGACGACAAGTTGTGAGTCACCGAAGATGTTGATGGTCTTGATGTTTAAAGAAAAGGCAATTTGAAGTCCCAAAATTAAGGCTTCGTATTCAGCCATATTATTGGTAAATTCAAAGTCAAGTTTGAAAGACAGGGGCATGGGTTCACCTTCATGTGAAATGAGGATGACCCCTGCACCCCCACCGAGTTGACATTTAGAGCCATCGAAGAACATCGTCATTTGGTAGAATGTGTCATCAGTCGAGACAGTGGCGATAGATTCATCGGGAAACTCGAACTGAGAAGGTTGATTGTCAGGAAGAGGGGCATCCGCTAGTTGGTCAGTGATTGTTTTCCCTTTTATAGATTTTTGCTGGACAAATTTTAAGTCAAATTCTGCAAGAAGCATGAGCCAGCGAGCCATACGCTGGTTTTGATATGGTTTAGAATGCATGTATTTAAGAGGGTCAGTGTGGGTGACAACAAAGGTTTTGTGATTAAGAAGATAGTGATGGAGCTTGGTAGTGGCAAAGACTAATGCCAAACAGAGTTTCTCAGTATGAGTATACCAAGTTTCATAGTTGACAAGTGTTCGGCTTATGTAATAGACCGCTTGCTCCTGGTGTTGCTCGTCTCGATGCGTGATCATGGCACCTAATGAATGATTGGTTGCTGAGATGTAGAGGTAGAAGGGTTGGTCATCTTTTGGTGGAATAAGGACTGGTGGAGAAACCAAATAGCATTTGAGGGCTTTAAAATCCTCTTGGTAATCTTTATCCCATTTAAAGGAGACGTCCTTCTTGAGGAGGTGATGAAAGGGTTGGCAATGGTCAGAAAGTTGCGAAATGAAACGACAGATAGATTGGAGCTTTCCTTGTAGACTGTGAAGTTGCTTGAGATTAGTTGGAGGTGGCATTTCAAGGATAGCGTGAATTTTGACAGGATATATCTCGATGCCACGAAGAGAGACAATGAATCCCAGGAGCTTTCTGGAGAGGACCCCAAAGACACATTTCTTGGGGTTAAGACAGACCTGGTACTGAAGAAGGCAAGAGAAGATGATTTTGAGGATAGTCAAATGGTCGCGACGAAGCTTAGACTTGCCAAGCAGGTCATCTACATAGTCCTCCATGATTTTATGGAGGAGATCGTGAAAGATGTAAGTCATGGCACGCTGATATGTGGCGCCTACATTTTTCAGACCAAAAGGCATGACTCGATAGCAAAAAGTTCCCCATGGTGTAATGAAGGTGGTTTTGTGCTGATCTTCTGGTGCAATCAAGATTTGGTTATATCCTAAAAATCCATCCATGAGTGATAACATCTCATGGCCAGCTGTAAGATCAACAAGTTGGTCAATGTTTGGAAGAGGAAAGTCATCCTTGGGACAAGCTAGGTTAAGGTCATGATAGTCCGTGCAGATCCAGATCCCCCCATTCGCCTTGGTGACAGGGACGATGTTAGAGACCCACTGCGGATAATCGATGGGTTGGATGAAGGAGACAAAAAGAAGGTGCTGAAGCTCTTCTTTGACAAGAAGTGCAACACAAGGATGCATTTTGTGAAGCTTTTGCCTAACAGGCTTAGCCTCTGGGTTTGTGACAATGTTATGAGTGGCAATGTTAGGGTCGATGCCAAGCATGTCAGCGTAGGTCCAAGCAAAGGCTTTGCGATTGAGAGAAATGTGGTATAGTCGATCTGCTCCTGGGTGTCTAAAGACTGACCAATCTTTAAGACATGAGGAACATCAGAAGATGAAAGGTTAATGTCAATAGTTGATTCATTTAACATAACCTATGTTTCAAAGGGGAGGGAGCGCTAAATGAAAGAATCATCGACACCCATATAGGTAAGAATGGCGTCGTCGTCTATGCAGTGGACTGTGTTGATGGTTGCCGATTCATCGTCTATCATGCTAGGATAAATGAGAGGGAGAGACTTGGGAACCCCATTGAGATGATAGGTTAGGGGTTCCAAGTGGATGGTGTTTATGCAAAAAAAAAAAAACTAGGAGGGATGAAAACCATCGACTCCGTAGGTGAGGATGGAAGAATAGGCGAGTCTGGAAGAGATTGGTCGATGGTTGGTTTGGGGAAAAGGTTTGTGGAAGCCTCAGTGGGTTCTTGGAAACCCAGTCCATATCGTTTCTTTACATTATCGTCATTGGGTGGTTCGATAGGCCGATGGGAGCCTTGTTCGTAGCGTCCAAAGCCAAAACCCTTCCATGCACACCTATAAAGGTAGGTATGTGCAAAGGTGGGGTTGCCAAGAAAGGAGAAATTGGATGTGAATATTTGAGGTGAGGAGGAAGGATTTGATTTAGTAGGAGCTTGATCCAGCCCCCCATAGACGAGATTGGTTCGAAGGCTAGGAGGACCATAAGGAATAACCATTCCAATCCGCCAGTCATAACTTGGGTTTTGATGATGCTGTCCATACTCTTGAAGAGTCTAGAACATGTCTAGAGTAAGTAGGCGATATTCCCCCAATGAAAGTCTTTGGAAGATATCATCCATTGGGTCCTTGGTTGTTAATTGAGAAGATGATGTGGTGGCAACCACTGTTTGTGTACTAGTTGATGCTCCTGCGGATGGAGATGATGTTTGGGTTGATGCCTTAAGAGGGATAAGAACATTGTTTGGGCGATAGGTTGTGTTACAAGTCTTAAAAGGGGATGGGTCGGCATGAATAACATGGACTTGTTTGTCGTGTTCAAATTTGACACAACGGTGAAGTGTTGAAGGGACGCAAGCCATGGCGCAGATTCAGGGTCACCCTAATAGCATGTTATATTGGAATTCGCCCTCAATGATGTAGAAGAGCTTCGAGATTGTGTGTGGACCAATGTGGATATGGAAGACAAGAGTGCCAATAGTGTTAGCGGTGGTGTCATTAAAGGATCTAAGGATTGCATCGGTTTTTGATATGCAATTCTTGGGAAGAGCCAATTGATCAAAGGCATGGGTGGAAATGATATTAATGCTGGCACCCCCATCGATCATAACTCATTTAATACGGGTTCGATCAACGTAGGCTGTGATGAAAAGGGCAGCGTCTTGATCTTTCAAGGTAGAGGTAGGAATTTCATAATCACTGAAAGTGATAGAGGTGACAGGGGATAAAGAATGGACTAGGGCAGCTAATGGTTGAGGGTCTTCAGGTTGGACTTCCACTCCCTGTAGGGCTTTGATTAGAGCCTGGCGATGCTGGGGGGAGATTTGGATAAGGTCATATAGGGTCATCTTCACAGGCATTTGGTGAAGTTATTTTATCATAGATTCTATGATTGCCTCTGAAGAAGGGGGTTGAGACGCACCTAAGATGGAAATCTTGGGTTTCAATGGTTGAGGTGCCTAGACAAAAGGATAGGTCCAAGGAATAGCAACTTTTTCTTTCACCTTGTCCTTTTGTGACCTAGTGGTTATATGGATAGCATTGATTTCAAAGATAGGAGGTGAAGAAGGGGTCATGGCCTACTGGTGAGATGTTGATGTGGTTGAAGAGGTTGGATGGGAAGGTGTCGAGGGTCGGCCAAGAGTGTCCTCAAGGAGAAGAGTGTCTTTCTCCATATAGTGGCGAATGACTGCCTTGAGGGCACAACAAGTCTCGGTATCGTGTCCTGGCGTACGATGGTATAAACAAATCTTCGTATCATTGAACCAAGAAGGTTTTGACCCGAGGGGTTGGAATGGCTTGATAGAAGGAAGGGTAATGCTAGAAGTCTACAAAAGTTGGCGTAATATCAAAGCATTTGAACCTACTAAGGGGTCCGTGCTTGTTGATGCATGACGTGCTGGTGACTTTTGCTTGGGGGATGTTGAAGAAGGTTTTCGTACCACCTTTTGGGTTGGTGGTGCGGCCACATGTGAAGATGACACTTTCTTTGTGAGAGGTGCTAAATTTTTGAGAGGGGGTTGACTTGTGGTTGGCAAAGGAAGTAATGGAGGTAATTTGTTTTGGTTAAGGGTCAGAGTAGGAAGCACGCCGATTAGGGTAGAAGGATGAGGACCTAAAATGGAGGGCAAAGTTGATGGTGGAGGAGGGGTTCGCTTCTGCAGTCTGGCAGTCTTCTTTAACTTGGTTGGAAGACTACTTTTGGTTGAGGTCTGGTCTAAGTCCACCTTCACTTGCGAGTGAGTGAGGGTAGAGACAGGGTGAATGCCGAGTGACTTGATCGGTTTAGATTGGGTAGATGCAAGTTTAGAAGCGGGAGTCTGGTCTTTGTTGAGAGTCTTGGGAGATTCTGCCTTGGGAGGATTGGTAGCAAGAGACGAGAGGGCATGGGAATGTTGAACTTTAAGATGCTCCCACAATCCTTGATGCTCCACTTTCCTTGAAGGGAGAAGTTTGATTTTCTCCACTAGTTGGTAAAATGGTTGAGAGGATGTTGGATGAGGTTTGGATTCTTGAGAAGACATGTTAGGTGTGGCAGTAGTCTCAGACCCAAGGTGTGTGGGAGTTATAACTAGATTGTCGTTGATCGAAGATGATGGAGAGTCAAGTTCTTCTCTTGGTGGAGAAGGAACTGAAGAATGTGACTCCTCAAGCGGGTAAAGGGTAGGGATTATGGTGCCCTCCACTTGCGATCGAGGAGTAGGTAAGGTCAGGTCCTCCATAGGCAGAAGAAACGAGGATGGTGAGACTGGTGGTGCCGATAAGGTTGAGGCGTCCTACAAGATGAGAGAGGTTGACGAAGAATTAACCAGGGAAAGAGGTTCATCCACACGTGATGGACTGATAGATGGGCTAACCTCTTGAGGTTGGTTGGGGATGAAGGGTGAGACCGTATTGATCGTTCGAATGTCATGTTCATGAGTGTTGTCAATCAAGGTCTGGACATTATTTTGGGTCGGTGGATGATTGGGGAATGGTTGCTTGAAGATGTCGATGCCCTGATTAGAAAGTGCATTGGGATTATCTAGAATGAGGTCACCCTTTTCAAGCATGTCTTGGATTATGTTTTTAAAGGTTTTACAGTTTTTCGTGTCATGACCTTTGACATGGTGGTAATTGCAGAAGTCATTTTCCCTATACCACGGAAGGATGGCACGCGAGGGATCAAATTGTGGTGGTGGTCGAATCTGGGGGAGGTTGAGAATCCCCTGTTTAACAAGTTTTTCCAGTATAGACGCGTAAGATTCTCCAAGAGGAGTATACTATTGTTGTACGTATCTCTGCTGGAATTGACGGGTGGCACTCTGAGATGTGGATGGCTCAGGTTGATTGGTTGAAGAGGATGAAGGTCTAATGACTACAACATTAGCTGAAGCTTTAGACTTAGGATTGGATGATGAAGGTTTAGAAGAAGAAGAGTCATTGGTCTTAGAGTTGGGATTCTTGCTCCACAACTTGACTTTATTCTCCTCGATGGCATGTAATTCAAGTTTATGAGCCATCGCAAAGTCTTTGTCGAAGGTGCGGAAGGTCTGAACCCGTAAGGTGGAAGAAATATGTTTGGCGCAAGCTCGAGAGAATAGTTTAATAAGTTTAGGTTGAGGTAAGGAAAAGGAGAGTTGATTGATGAGGCCTCTCCAGCGAGCAACGAAGTCAGCTATTGATTCATCCTCAAATTGGCAGATAGTGTAAAGGTCCATGATCGAGACCTTCTTGGTGATGTTAATGGAGAAGTGATCAAGAAAGAGCTGGGCTAGCTATGTAAAGGTGAAGAGGGAATGGCTAGAAATAGAGCTATACCAGTCAAGCGCAGCGCCAGAAAGGGACATAGGAAATGTGTGCAAGAGCAATGCATCGTCATGGGCAATAAGGTAATAGGCATGTTTGAATGCCCATAAGTGCTGTTGTGGGTCTTCCTTGCTTTGAAAGCGAGAAAATTTGGGAAGCTCCCACTGGTTGGGGTATGGTCTAATCGAAACAGAAGGATGAATGGGCTCATTGCAAATCTACTCATATGAGAGAGTATTACGTGAGCCAGAAATGGAGGTCTCTAAGCTAGACATCTTAACCATCAGCATTTTGATGATATCTGCTGACGGATTGGCAGGTGGAGCGCCCCCTAGATTATAAGGCGCTTGAAAGATATTGGGAGGGGCGTATGACGTGGTTGGTTGCGTAGACGCAACATATGGGTAGCTGGTTATTGGAGCAAAAGTTGGAGCCAAGGGCATTTGTGTTATGGGGTTGGTAGGCACAAGTTGGATAGGGGCCGTCAAGGATGGTTGAGGAGTAGCCACGCTTGTTGACAGGTAAATAGTTACTCTTGTGTTAATAGGTGCAAGAGTAGGGGGGATAGAGACTAGTAGGTTTTGGAAAGGTGTGGGGTTTGGTTGAGTAGCTTGAGGTTGAGGTTACATTTTGAAGGTAAGACACGGTTGGGTTATTGGTGGAGGTGTTGACTTGATTATCTAGTGGCTGAATTGTAGGTGCTGTTGATGTGATTCTTGTCTCGACTAAGGAAGTTGGCATCCCATAGATTGGGTTGCCCAGGGAGTCTCGCATTTAGCTATGCACGAGATAGTGCTGTAAGGCTTTGACGTTAAGGTCCAAGAATCATGCAAAATCTTGGTCCCCTTCTGGGACAATAGGAGTCTGAGGCGGGGTTGGGCGAGTAGGAGTTCTTTCAGTCTCCGAGTGGAACTCCATTATAGGACTGGTTATAGATGGTGAAGGTGGAAGTGGTTGTTGACTAGCGTGGTCAAGGAGAGCCTTGGTTTGACTACGTGTCAAAATCATTCAAGGCAAGAAAGGGTCAGGTTTCAAAAAATTGTGTTTTTTTAGTCTCAGAAACCAGAATGAATGTTTAGATAGCCAGAAAGTTGGATTTTAAGCTTGCTATTTTTGGAAAAAAGAAAATGGACAGTGACCGACATCGGTATAAAAATTGATGTTGGTGAAGAAGACTGCCGATGTCGGTCAGATAACCGATGCCGGTGCAGAATAGTTGCCGACGTCGGTTACAGAATCGATGTCGATTACTGTGTTTTCCAGAAACTCAGAAAAAAAGTTTTTGGAAATGAAGAAGGCTTCCTTACCAGCTCAAAAAAATAGATAAAAATAGAAAATAAGATGAGAACAGGCAGATCCTAGCGTTAAATCCCTAGAAACAATTTTATTAGGATCGTGTGGCTTATGCCTTAATGTGATGTTTGAGGAGGTTGGCTGTTAGAAGGGTCCTAGAATAGGTAATCTAAAGATGGTTTCAGGTATGTTTAGGTGCTCAAAATTCTGTGTTAGGTTCCGTACATGGCTTGGTGCTAAGGAGCAAGCTCCCTTCACTTCATGATTCCAGTGGTTAGCTGGTCTCGCTTAGCCAAAATATACTTTCCCTATAGATTAGACTCTGCCAGAGAACAGAGTGGGCTTTCCCCTTGGTGGTGAAATCCAAGTAGGATCGCCAGGATGGGTAAGGTATCCGCTGGGTGATGAAATCCCAGTCGGGCCTTGTCTCAAGTGAGTTTGATGTTTAATTTAGTGCATGTGGTCTGGTTGTGTAACATCAAGTGATCTATGATTTATTCAATATGCGGTTTACTAATTACTAAGTGTAGACTAAGAAATGCAAGAAAGCAGGAAATGGAATGCAGTATATTTTAAAGCCCCAAATCGAAATGTTAAGTTGGAATGAAAACAAGTTTGAGAAAGGGTTGAAGAAAATGATTTTTTGACTAGTCTAGAAATGCAAGAAAAGAAAGAAAAAGTCCTTTTTATTCCTGCTTATGATGTCTTTTAGAAAAGAAGAAAGAGGTGAAGAGGGAGAAACCTAATGCACCTAAATGAACAAAGAGGGAAAGGAACCCAAGGAAGGCCCTAAGGATCCCACCAGGTGTGCCAGAATGTTTCTATGCAATTTTGCTTTCACATTCAAAGGAGAGAAAATGAGAAACTAAAAGGAATGGTCAAGGCTTGTGTGTACCTGGATATAGTCTGCGCACCATAATCCAGACATTGTGAGAACTCCTCTTTTGCTGTGGAGGAATGACACCTAAAAGAGATAAACACTAAAACACGAAGAACGTTAGTTGATAAGAGGGTGGATTGCCAAGCAAAAGCTTGGTCCTAGAAGTGCTAAGGCTTCTTGGAGGATGACAATCCACTGTTTAAGACAGAATATGACAGAGAAAGAAAAGAGAAATAATGAAAGATGTGAAAAGAAAGAACTAAAAACAAATGCGTACCTGATAAGCTACAATTTGCTAAACACAGTCACCGACGTCGGTGATATTGCCGGCGTCGGTCAAGGTGGTCACCAACGACGGTTAGACTGCCGACGTCGGTAGGGGAAGTGGACGAGGTCAGTCAGGGCAATTGGCCAGGGACGGGTTACAGGTCTAGTTTCTGGTTTGCAGAATGGATTTGGTCTCGTCTGAGGGTCTGAGGGTCTATGAGGGATTCAGAGGGACTATTTGGGATCTAAGGGACTGAAAATCTTGTCAAGAAAAGGAGTGAGAAATAGGAAAAAGGCTTTTCAGCCTTTCCGTAGAGCAATTTAGTCAGGTTGATTAGATGGGTCTTAAGATGGTCTGTAGGTCTCTGATAACTTATGCTGGGTTGATTGGACAGAGGGTGTTGCCTAAAGAGAGACTAAGGGAGTGTCAGAGGCAAAGAAAAAGGAATAAGGGGTGAGAGAAGGCTTTTCAGCCTCTCTAGGAAGAACAGGGAAGGTTGGGTCAAGGATGCTTGGAATAGACAGAAGACAGAATGCTAATATATTTGAAATGATATTAGAATGAAAACAGTACAAATACTTAGCTGTGATATGAATTGGAAAAGGTGCAGAAGCTGTGTTTCGGTTGTTGTTGGTGATGGAGATATTGTGCAATCCCTGTGCAGAATGTCTGATGCAAGACCTTAGTGCCTAGAAAGTGCTGCCAAGAATGCTGATCCCTGCAAGAACACCAAGAAGCCCAGAACACTGAAAAGCAAAAGCATGAGAACTTTGTTTCACCGGAAGAGGATTCGAGAGTCGTGATTAGCTTCAGAGATTAGCCAATTTGTGATTGGGATCGTCAAATGGTCAAAAATTTTGGTTAAGTATAACCGATGTCGGTGATTTCGCTGGCATCGACCGACATTTGACCGACGTCAGCGGGTGGAGAACGGGCAAAAAGAGCCACCAAGCCCATTTTTCATCTGCCAAGTGCACTATCCGTTGGAGAATGTCAAAGGTTGGGCTAAATACGCACGAGAGTTGGTTAGGTGGTTAGAGAGAAGTAATAATAGGTCTTGGGTGAGTCATAGGATGGGAATTAGTCCAAGGCGAGGTGTCCTAGGCGAGGTGTCATGGGTGATGTGTCTAAGGAGGGGGGTTAATTCAAAATAAGTTTATTAGTTTAAATTATTAATTGCATGTTTTAGGAATGGGTTAGGAATGGACCAAGGGGGAAGGTGACCAAGGGTTAGACACTATTTAGGTGTCTACACCAACACCTTCTTCAGGAGGAGCTTATTCTTTGGAGGATATAGATAGGGGTTACATCTATGAATCAAGTTCTTGCAGAGTGTGAAGAGGATGCTTCAAGTGTGTATGAGGAAGAGTTTCTCATTGATACTTCACTTGAGGTTATAGTTGAGAATGAGAATGTTGATCTTGATGTGAAGGAAATCCAAGAGGAGTTAGTAAAAATTGAAGTCATAAATGAGTTAGAGATATCTCCTATTGAGAAGGATCAAGATAAATTTTAAGCTAATCCTATTCAAATTGATCAAAATCAAGAACAAAAAGATGATTGATAGATGTACATTGAATCTCTATAGGAAATTAAAGAGATCTATAGGGATACGTTGCCTATTAAATAACATGATTATGATAAATTTGATCAAGAATCACCTATTCAAGATCATAATATAGATTGGTTTGCCTATTCAAAGATTTTTAAAGAGATGGATGAACTGGCAGTAGTTGATAATAAGGATGAGATCACTCAAAGATAATGTATAGATGAGTTATCACTTGACAAGGTTGTAGATGACAAGTAATATGAAAAAGATCTAGAAGTACTAGATGATTTTGTCTTTGTTGGTGACTAGTTTATTGTTGATGACTCATTTAAGGAGATGTTAAGAGAGTTGGTGGGCAAGAAAAATGCCTCATTAAAGGTTATGATTAATAAACATCCTGCCTTGCAACTTGTACAATCTCTTGGAGTGAGTTTATGAATTTCCCTTTTGATCTAGGTGGATCATGCTTTGTCATGGTTAGTTTATTATTTTGTTTTCCTCAAAGTGTTTTTTAAGCACATTAGTTTAGTTATGTTTTGTCCCAAGTAAGTTCTTGTTTGAATCATGCTCTTCTTAGTTAGGTTTCCCTACTTTGTGTGTTTCCATTCTATTTTGGAAGATGAAGGTTACTCATGCCAAAAGAGAGTTTGTAGTCATGAATTAGATCTGTCATTTCTTTATGAATTCAAAACTCATGTATATGGCTAGGTTCTCAATCATAACATGCATGCTTCCTAGCTGAGTCACCAATATGTTGACAATTTTGACCCCATAGGTCAAATTTACATTCTTATCATTCAAATCTTTTTATGTCACTACAGTGGAAGGATCCAAGCAAGTTTTTGAGGTATTCGGAGTAATTATAGGGATAGGCCCAGAAGAGGCCAACACATATACATCTTTAACCTTTGGGCCAAGTGTTGGCATTCAATTTTTCCATTAGCAAAAGTTTTCCACAAAGAGCCCACGCTAAAAGAACAATGCCTATTTCTTTTGGAAGGAATTATTTTGGGTTTTGTCCTTTGTCTAATTCTTTCAAAATTGTTGTCTAAAGCATTTTTTTGAGACAACTTTCCTAAATGGTTCTTTTTGCATCTCTAAAAGGTTCTATCTCATTTTATCGAAAGACCATTTCCAAGTTTTGAGGGACCATTTGCAAAAGTCTGAAGGTCATTTTATCTTTGAAAGGGTTCTTTTTTCAAACCTAAAGGTTTATTTTTGAAATTTCAAAGGATAAAATATAATTTTGTAAAGTCTTTTACCTTTTTAAAGGGTCCATTTCAAATATTTCAAAGGGTTCATTCCCTTTAGAAAAAGGGTCTTTTATAAAAGTTCTGATGACCATATCAAGATTTTTGAAGGGCTCCTTCCCTTTGGAAAAGGCATTTTCATAAGCACAATTAGATACAACAAGAAAATCCAAGGGTGTATTTCATAATTTTAAAAGGGTTATTTTTCTTATCAAAAGGACTTTTACACAATTTTGAAGGGTCACTTTCATTTCTTCTAAAAGATATGTTCACTTCGGGCAGGTTCTTTGCAAGGAGAAAAGGCACTTAATAGAAAAGACGAAGGGACATTTCAAAAACTTATGAAGGGAAGGTGGACTTTACAACAATGTTTAAGGGATACTTGCATCTCCGAAGGGTTCTTTTCAATTTCTCTAAAGGGTCACTAGCAAATCCAAAAGGGCATTTCAAAAGGGCAAAGGCACTTCACATATTTTTGAAGGATTTCCTTTAGAAAGGAAAAGTTTGAAAGACGTAGATAAGATAAATGAATTCATTCAAATAATTTATCTAAAGGAATGGTTTGAAGAAAGGGGAAGGCTGTGAAATCAAGAAAATTTGAAGGGAAAGGTCCAGACAAAAGTCCAAAAGTATTATTTTAGACAAATTATCTGAAAGAATTCATTTGGAGAACTTACCCTCAAGAAGGAAATGGTTTGAAGCTTGAAATAATTATTTTGGATAATTTATCCAAAGGAAATAAACAAGAGGAAAATGTAAAAAGAAATATAAATACAAAGAGGAAAGTTGTGGACAAAAAGTCTAAAGGAATTCCTTTAGACAAATTGTCTAAAATAATTCCTTTGAAAGACTTACTAGCAAAGAGTTTATTACAAAATGCCTGAGAGAATAAAATCTTTAGAGAAATTACCCATATGAAAGTGTTTGAAATGATGAAGACCCAAGAAGGATAAATCATAGACAATTTATCTGAAGATAAAATCTCAAAACTCTAAAGTGAACAGACAAAGACAAAAGTGAGAAAATCTCGATGATAAATTATCTAAAGAATAAATGCTCGATATGAAATAAGCATGTGGAAATCAACAAGGACAGAATAAAAAAACATACATAAAAGTGAAGAAATAACCTAGAGCAATACATGCAAAAGTTAATATCATAAGAACAAGAGACCAAGGAATTTCAAGGCGTTGACATGGATTTTTCATGCATGCTTCAGTTGTCAAAGATCTTTTTCATACAAGTAGGGATGAGTTGAAGTTGAGTAGTCTTTCACTTGAGTTAAAAATTTGACAAGTCATCCTTCTCTTTGGTTTTAATGTAATACAAATCTTTTCAACACTTTCAACTGGTTCAATTGGAGTTCTCCATTCAAGGTGTGGCATAGTTTTTATGCAAGGAAAGGTTCATTAGAGGTTGACTAGTCTTGAGTTCTAGTTGACTGGTTATCAGGTGCCACATCCACTCATAATTTCCATGTAATAGAGGACATTCTCATGTTCCAACTCAACTTCCAATTTTTTCAATCTTGAGTTGAGACATCTAAAGTTGGCATAGATTTCATGCATGGGGCATATTAGTCCAAGATGAGCTCACCATTCATTTTCAATGCCAAAGAGCTTTTCATGCAACGCATAATACAAAAGAATATTATTTTTAGATGTCTTATTATCTTTGGACAAATGTAATTGGACTTGAGATGATGTGGGAGTTAACCTCCTCTTCTGTTTTCAGCACCAATCTTTGGTTGTTGTGTCTTTTTCTATATAAGTTGGCTTTTTAGCCTTGAATTGTATCCTCTTTTTGGCAAGACCAAAATTCTACCAAAGATTGAGTTGTAACCTTTTTCATATTAATATAAGGGCTGTTTTCAATTTATATCTACTGGGATAGTGTATTTATGTCAGTGATTTTCACATGTGATAAAAAAATTCTTCCTTGACAAGTCTTGATTCTTTCCTAGTTACTAGTTGATCAAATTATGTAGGTCATGTTCTGTGTTTGATGTCCTTTGGCTAAAGTTACAGTGGATATAACTGGATGGTTAGTGCCTTTAATTTGTCCTATTATATCACCTTCATCAATTTTTAATCACCAAATAAAACCTTTTCATGAAATACTTATGCATATTGGTCAATTGGATTTGAAAGTTCAACCTTTTTCTTGTCTAGTTCATGTTTTTAGGAGCTCAGATTGAGTGGATCAACTCAAAATTTAGGTGTATCACCATCATTAGGTAGGATTTACTTTTAATTTTCTCTCTTCCCTTTTCCCTGGCATTATATAGTATAGAGTAGAGATCCTAATTGATACACCAAAGGGAGCTAGCCTTTAGAATCTAGAGATTCAATCCACTAATTAGGTCACCCACAACCTAAGATTATTTCCATATTTTAGTTGACTATGAAGGCCTAAAACTACCTTCACAAGTGTATGATTCTGATTGACAATAGTAACATGTAGCAAATAAGGAGATATATTAGTTGGAATACCTTATAGAGGTGGAGGATGGATTCACACTAAGATTAGACAAGGCCAAAAAGAAGAAAAGCAAGAGTTTGGCAAAGAGAAAGGAACAAGAAAGGAGAAGTAGTAGTATTTTGAGTATGAAATACCATAATATGTTGAATTGGAAGGTAATAAAGAAGTTATAGCATGCAATTTTTCTCCCTCCTGGGGAGTATGATGCAGGAGCATCAAAGTAAGAACACATCATTTTTGAGTAAAGGTTAAAGTTAGTCAACCTTAGAATGAAAATGTATGAGAAGAGACCTTTTAAGGTTTATTTATTTCTTTAAGGTAATTTAGGGTCACCAAGAGTCCTAGGAGTGAGTTTTGTGGGTGTTTGGAGTTTTCCCTCCAAAACCTATAATTTGAAAAAACTAAATATTGTCACTAAGACAAGAGTGACCAAATCATGGTAAAAGGTAGTCAAGAGAGAATATTGGTGCAAAGGGCCAAGAAAACTTTTAAAACGTTTTTTAATTCATATATTTCTATCTCATAAGGTTAGGAGTTAGGTTTTAGTAATGTGACCAAAAAATACCTCGCATTGAAGTTATAATAAAAGAAGTATGTCTTGTAACTTCCATAAACAACCTTGAAGTTGGTTGAGAAGGAAAGTGGTACGTGAGTAGTAGTGTAGGAGAATGTGACCAAAAAATACCTCACATTGAAGTTATAATAAAAGAAGTATGTCTTGTAACTTCCATAAACAACCTTGAAGTTGGTTGAGAAGGAAAGTGGTACATGAGTAGTAGTGTAGGAGGAGAGAATAGGGAGAGAGATATCTCGAAGAAGAGAGAGGAGGACCTGAGAATGGAAAATTATACAAGACTCCTCAAGAAAACTAATAGAGTCCTATGATGGACTAAACATGTAATGTTTTGATGAATAAAATGAATAAATAAAGAAATATTTCTGCATATTTATGTTCTTTAACTTAATTGGATGGTTGTGTATCATAAATTTTATTTATAAGGCCCTTGAGTACATAATCTTGTTGGTATCTTGTAAGGTTGTAGGTTTGAATAAGAGGACTGTAAGTTACAATCAAGGGAAAAGGAGAAAATTTGATGAGATTGGTGTAGTTTGGTGTAGGGAGGAATGATGCTCAATAATCTATAGGTAAGGATGAATAATTATCAAGTTTTAAAATATAATAAAGGACAAATCTTCATTATTAGTTGCCTTAAGAATGGAACCCTATTGGTGTGTTGAAACTCTTTATTTGCTTGACTAGTGTGTGGCAAAGGAATACATTGAGAAAGTGAGTGTTGGTGAAGCAAGTAGGATTATTTTTAATATATTTAATTGAATTAATATCTAGTAGTAAGGATTTAATGCTTAATTATCTTATTATTAAACCCACTCTGCTTAGAAACCCCTTTTTTATAATCAAGAGACCTTGTTGTATGATCAAGTGCCAAGTAGACAGAGTGATATTTGAAGGAGTTAGTGGTGGTATTTGGTTTCATAAGGCATTTACATGTTTCAAGGTGTATAAACATAAACAACAAACTCTTTATATAGTCTTTAAACTTGTGATTTATACATAGTCCCTTGAGGTATCATGTAGTCCTATATTAGGACTCAGAATGTTGAGGTTTGAGGTGAACAAGCTTTAATATGTTAGAGAAGAGGACCATTGAGAATTAGAAATGTGATACAGTAATCATATAGACCTATAAAGGTGTTATAACTTTTTAAGGTGTCTTATAACTCAACACATGGTAATTTAGAAACTTCCTTGCCTTGCAAAGTCATCTTGTTATGCACATAATTTTGTATTTGGGTTAATTTTGAGAAAATGATTGTCAACAAAATGTTATATCCTAGTGGAGGAGTTGTATAAGGTTAAAAAATACCTATAGGTGGCCTTAAGTCCTCATTAAGTGACATAGAAACAAATATATTAAATTATATGACCTCTCACCCTGTGTAGGTGATCACCTAGGGTTTCAAACAAGAAAACCTCATAAGTAGAGTTTCAACCATTAAAAATTGATGAAATATTGTAATATTACCTAACTTTATGTGATTAAATATAATAATTCTTTTTTTTGGTTAAGGGTCGTACAGTAAGGATTCTAGGTTTATGGGTGTGCTTAAGGGTTAATTAGTTCTTATTGAGGGATGGTTTACAAAAGAAGTGTAGTTTAGGTCTGGACTTAGGTCATGAAACTTGAGACACACCTATAAGGATATATCATGTGGCTATAAGTGGGTTTAAATATTCATAATAGTTCCTGGTTTGATCAAACAAAGTGAAATTGCACAAAAAAAAACTACAAGCCTAAGGAGACCATTGTGAGCCTTATGTGTGGAATTTAATGTTGAAGTGTGTTTGAGTACTTTTAAGGGGTTAATTAAGGTGTGATTTGAACTTTTAAGAAAATATATGAAAAAATATTGACTCCTTGAGACCTATATCAAGAATTGGTTCTTGAGACCTAAGAGAATTGTCTAGTGAGAAGCTACTGAAAGTATAAGAGGAAGTTTGGGATTGGAATGAGGTAGATAATTAATGTGAGGTACATGAGATAGGTATTAAACCATCAATAAGTGACTCTAAATGTCTAATAAATAGGAATTAGGCAAGGAGTCTATTAAGCATAGTGATCTAGAGAGAGAAACTAAATTGGTGTTAGAAGATTCAAGACAAACATATCATGAGAATGAGATATTTTTCAAAAACAAAACCATGAGTAGATGATTTGGAAACTTGTTCCATGTGCCTCTTCATCATATCCACATATCCCTCTACATACATTTTTGTTTCTACCATCATCACAAGAAAATGCAAAATCCCACCCAAAACATAGACCACCATCATAAAAAATATAGAAAAATAGACAAATTACCTCTAAGTGATGTGCCAAAGGTTCCATGGTGATCCTCCAGACCTCCCCTATCCTTTTGTACCTTTTGAGAAATGTTCTATCTAGGCAAACCCTACATCTAGGGTTTCAAGTGGAGGGATGAGGATGATAAGTAATGCCTCACTTGATTCCATTCTCTCACTATTACATTATTATCATTCTATTTAAAATATTTATTCTTGTGTTTTATTGGTACAATAGTGTTGATGTGCCTCTTTTCCTCTTTCACTATACAATATATTTTTAGTTCAGAGATTGTAAGATATCTAAAAAACATTAGTTTCATAAACTTAATTTACTCTATTGGTTTCCTATGCTATAAATTAATTTTTTTAAAGTTTTACATTTAATTTTATAATATGTAATAATTTTGACATGTATGCTATGAATACAAAATCTTGACATACAGTGGGAAAGTAGAGAATTGTGTATTTGCCATAAAAATAAAACCATAACTTAGTGTTTTCAATTGAACATTATTTAGTAACATGAAAGAGATTATAAATCTTGAAAAACAATATAAGATTCAACTTTGTGACTTTTTTTATTATTTCATTGTTAGTTTTAAAAATACAATATATTTTTGTGTGGTTTTTTAAATTTTTAATAGATTTATACTTGAAAAGCATATAAATGAGGTTTAATTAAAATTTTGAACCATTGATGTTTAATTTTTAATGGATTTGAAATATAGATAGTGGTATAAAAATTCTTAGCATTTAATTTGAACTTTTATAAATAAACTTAATAATCCCACTGCATACGTAATTTTTTTATGATTTGCAAAAAAAAGTTACCTTGTCAATAACTCAATGTTTTGTTTACACTACCTATATAGGTTTTTCAAAGTAAACATCTTTATGAAAAGATTAAATTAAATTAATCATAAAATTATGTGCATACTTAATTATATATTTACTTTATTTAACATATCACATTTATCAAAACATAAAAAAAGGTATTATATAAATACAAGTATAAAAAAGAGGGAGCATGACATTCATGGTTTGCATGAATTTTAATGTTCTTGGATCACCTTGAAGAGACATGATTTTATAGTTTTAAGATTTTCTTTCATTTATATCTTTCAATATCTGAATTAATTTAGACATGGTGGAGGTTTTAATCCAGGATGATGGCTCTAGTAATAGGGCTCAAGTGATAGAAACAATGAAGAAGTAAGAGACTCATGTGGCCTAATTTTTCTTGTGTAGTGGGCACAAGCAAATATTTATAGCACCCAAGGAGTGGGAGTGGGTGAAATAGAGTTGAACACCTAGGGTGTAACGAAATTATATGGTGTGGGTTTTTTGGTAAGTTAGGGTTTTGTAAAGCGAAAGAGTGTAAATTGATAGTTGTAAACCCATAACCACTAATCATGTCTCACCTTTTGTGCACAAAGGTTTAAGGAAAAAATATATTATATTTGTAGTTTATGTGATTATGAAAAATGGATTTGTTTTTCCTCATATGGTGTGGAAATGAGCTATGGAGGGAGGAAAATATATGTTTTATGGTGATCTTGAGAAATGGCAAAGTGGTAGGGAAGGAAAAGGAAATACATAACATGTAAGTGGTGAAATATTTTAAGGAAAGTTGGGAATTGATGGTAAGTTTCAATTAAAAGGTATTTTAGTGATGGAATTGAATAAGTTTGCAAAAATTAATGTGCATATTTCATTGATATGTCATATCTATAAATGTAATCTATTACTTCCATTGAATTGTTTTAGTTACCTAATGCATTATTATTATTATTATTATTATTATTATTATTATTATTATTATAAATACATATATTATATTATTATAATATAATAAATAATCATATTAATATATTAAATAACCCCATTAATGGATCAAGAGTAAACAAGGATAATTCTCATGCTCACATTATTGTCTCCTGGACTCCTCCCCTTGTGGGATTTTTTAAACTAATTTTTGATGGCAAAAACAAAGGTAATCCAAGAGCATATAAATTATGTGTATTATTAGGGATTTATTATTCTCTCTTATTATGACTTTATTCAAAATATTAAAATAATGGTCATGGGCAATCAATTAGATCGTCAATGTGGGATTGAGAACCTGGTAATTGAAGGGGACTCCAAACTCATTATGGAATCCATTATTAATCATAAAATTAAGTCTTGGAGGCTAAAAAACATCCTTATTAGTTCTTGGACAAGTTTTTATGAATTATCATCTTGGTCTATCAACCATTGCTATAGGGAATCTAATCAGTAGGCTATTTTTTTAGTAAACTAGGGGTTTGATCAAAAGAGTGACCATATAATGGATAATCAATTAGAAAAGTGGTCAGGACTTGAATTTATTGATCAAATATAATCCCCATGGATATTAATCATTTCATATTTCTCATTATCTTTTATGTTGTGTGTTATTATTGTTATCATTATTGTGCATTCACTCTCACTATTGGCGAATGGGTTTGATGTGATCCTCAAGATTTGAGTGTTGTAGGTTAAATGGGGAAATTTTAAAATGGACATATCATTTTTAGATTGGTTGAGAAGGATATATAAAGTGGTGGTGGTCAAAAAATTAACTTATCTATGTAAAATGTGGCCTTTATCAAACTTATGCTCTATTTATGGGGTGAAAAATGGGAGATGTCTTTCAGGGTTGGTGTTTCTAATCATAGAATCTTTTTGATCCTATGGACACTAAGTATGGAGGTTTTGGATGAGAAAAAATTCATCATAAGACCAAATTAGATGAAATATATATGTATGAATAAAATTAATGTGGGTGTAGATTCAATCTTTGTCAGTAATTTACTTCATACGATCAAAGATGGGAACATCTCATGCAAGGTGGTGGAGACATTGGTTTGGCTTGGGTTGATAGGTGGATTTATGCTTGGATTTAAATATTGTTGGTGAAATATGGATCTTCTCTTCCATTTTTAGGCTCTCAATGTTTGATTTTGATTCCCCTCTCTATCTTTAGAGATTTGGAAGCAAGGTATGTGAGATTACATGGTTTGTTATTGAATGTGTTAGATCCTCTTCCCTCTTTAGAGGGATTTTTTTGAAAATTTGAGTCAAATAAGTTGGTGTTGGTAGTTTTTTTTATATTGTATTTCTACAATGATAGAGGCATGGAGGTGGAAATACAATATGTGAATGGTAGGTGAGTTGGCAAGGAAATTTTTCTTATAAATTTGTCACCTATCATGTGGTATTTGTCCAATGGTGGATGTTATTGGAATTAATGAGTATTTATTCCATAAAAAAAGACTTGGGAAGAATTTGAGAAGTCATTAATGGGTGGAGGCTTGACTTGTAAGTAAACATCTAATACACCTTTTGTCCGTGTTCTAGTTCAAGGGAGTGCTAATTTTGATAGTAGAAAAAGGATTAGATGTCATTAGGTTTTGTATTTTGGGAAAATGTAGTGAAAATATGATGATGAGGTGGGTGCCAACTTGGTATTGGGGGTTTGACCCTCTTCTCTATTGTTAATTCTAGCTATAATGGATATCCCAACCCTAGTTTAACTAGGTTGGGACGTTCTTTTTGGTGTCATGTCATATTAGTTGGCCCTATGTATTTTATTTATCAGTCTCCTTACGACCTTTTTTCCCTAGTTTTTATGGGTTACCCTTTACTTTGGGGTAAGCTTTTGGTTGGAATGGTTTAGTTTTTACTCCTAACCTTCCTCTTTTCATGAAATTTATATATTTATGGGTGAGGGCCCCCTTTTTAACCCTCAAATCAATCTAAAAAAATATAATATTCAATATATTATTAATATAATAATATTATATACATATATATATATAATATTATTATTATATAATATCTAATATTTTTATATATTAATATATAATTACATTATATGTTATATAATATTAATATAGTATAGTATTATAATTAATAATATTATAGTATACTATGGGGATGAAAAATGGAGATGGCTCCAAATTATCTAGTAATCTCTATTTGGACATAAATTTGGCTAAATCATATTCAGGAAATGTTTGTAATAATGTCATATCACATGCGACAAAGAGATATTTGGTGGCATCCCAAACACATGTCTCATCAAACCTAATAGTAAAAGAGATAACCATTATGAAAACTTATTTCTATTGTCCCAACTAATACACATTGCACCTTTCTAACAAGTGGAATTATATGTGGATGTTAAACCTCATACATTTAACAATTCCAAAATTTATGGTGAAAATAGTGAGGTTGGTCATGGGATTAAATCACCACAAGTCTTATCTAGTGCATTTTCTATGGGTTTTGAGTGTTGAGTTCAATTAGGTCTGGTTGTCGATAGTAATTTAAATTAGTGGTTTGAAACTTGAATGTAAATTTTTCCAATATGAGATGCATTTTCTATGCATTTTATTTAAACATCAATAGCCTTTCACTTTATATAATTTGTGGGGTCTTTGTATATGTATTCAATACAAAAATAATAGAGTAAAATAAAGAAGTGAAAAAGGGCTTAAATTTTTTGTAGATAAAATGCAAAATTATCTAGAAGCACGGTAGAGGGATTGTGAAGAGTAAGTATAAAGGTATTAATGTGAATGAAAATGAGATTGAGCCTTTAAATAATCACCTAAATAAGGAATTGAATTCAAATATTTTCATGGAAGCCATCAATAAGGTGAGATATTGTACAAATGGCCTCATCAATACAAGCTTGACAAGCCCAAGGTAAGAAAATAAAATGCTTGTTTACATTTATAATATAAAATTATAATTAACCTTGAAATATATTCAAATGATATTTCATGCTATATAATATGTTTATTTTACATTTATGACTAAAATTTTTCAATTCAATGTAGGTTTTATTCATTTATTGACTTTAATTTTTAATTTTAATTTTAATTTTTGGTAGCTGATAATTTTGCTTCCAAAAAAATGTTTTCCCCTGATGTAAATTATGAATGGCCCCATCATAATTTGATAAAAAGGATGAATACCAATAAAATAATTAAAAGTGGCTTACCAATTATGGGATCAACAAAATTGTTGGCTAAATATCCATCTATTAGAAATGGTGGGGTATATAAATGAATAAATAAATAGTGAAAAAAGTGTAGTTATAGAGTCTTTAATTATTATTTAGCTTTTTGATCATTTTTCCATAGATTGTGAGTTCAATTTTTAACAAAGAGTTGAATATGTCATTTCCATTTACATAATTATCATGTGTGTGCAATGATTGATGGGCTTCTTTAAATTTCACACTTTCTAGGTAATTTAGTTTAATCATTTATGTTCATTTCTTGTGACTTTTAATTAAATTTTCTCAAAGTTTAGAAAAATTAAAAATTTGAGATTTAATTTAATTAGAGAACAACAACTATATTCATGCATGTATTTTGTAAAAGGATAACCATAGTACAAGGATCAATGCATGCCCTCTTGTGTGTGTTACCAATAGTTGAGACTATGATGCATTTGGTAGCCTTTAGAATTTTTTTGAAAGAGTAAAAGATACAACAATGGAAACTAAGTTATTACAATGCATGACCTCGATACCACATGATTCTACCACTTAGATTCTATAGTATTTTATTAGTAATATTTTATAATTTATGGCCACCACTACCCATAATTTCACTTCAAGTTGTGAACCAAGCACCTTGTGAGCCTACCGCATGGATGGCCACATCATCTTGTCAATCCAAGTTAAATTTTATGGGCATGCAACCATCACCAATCTAAAAAAATTGAGGCTGCATGATCATGCCACATGGATGGCAAAGATTCCATGTTCACATTATCTCAAATTTGATGGTCTTCACCACCTATCAACTCATCATAAATTCAAATAAATTATACATATACATTTTTTAAATTTATTACTCAATTTATGAACTTCCAATCATAGAAATGGATGGGACAAGAGGGTAAATAAAGGTTCATTATCTATAAGGAAAGACTATTTTTAGTGAGGAAACCTAGAAATCCAAAAATAACCACTAGCCTTACTCCCACGAGTCCCATTAGAGGATTTATATGTACATCTACCTTATTCAAAATTATATATGTCTCCTACTTTGATGCTGACATGCCCATCTCCTATGCACAAAACAATATGGATTCATTCATATGAATTTTTTTTGATAGTATTACCTCATATCATTTAATTTAAATCACAAACAAATTACTAACCTATAAACATTGACCATGTATTGTAAATTATTTGAGCTAGGGAAAAAACAAAGAAGAGTTACACTAAAGCTTTTGGAGACACTCCATCCATGTTTACAAGTGTAATTTTCCTTATTAATTTCATAATTGTAAGTGGTTTAAGTAACTTAAATTAAGACATGAGGAGTTTCCAATCTACAAGGAGTTTTGGAGGGATAACACTAAGTTTGATTTCAGATAAATTTGGTCACTTTGCCTACAAAGATGTTGCATGAGGGCAATATCTTATTTCCAAGTAATTGAGAATGGAGGCAATTTTTTCAAATTATGATAATGGTGAAGCACCAAACTCTGAATAAAATGGCACAATGATATAATTTATCAGAGTGTGTCATCATTCAGAGAAATAACAAAATAAAAATGACATGTTTTGACAAAAAATAAACCCCTAAAATGAGTGGCAATTTTATAAAAATATAAGCCTAATAATTTACTAGTGTAAAGCACTTAAATTCATAAATATAATTGGGAACCCAAAACACAAACTTGTTAGAAATTATATTTTTAAAAATGTCATTTTTAAAAGTGATTTATTTGACTTATTTAAGAGTAGAAGTATGAATCCATTATTAAATGTTATCACTTCTAAATTCATCAAAAGAAACATCAAACTCAAAAATATCAATAGATGCGCAATGAAAAAATGTGACATTATTAATTATCTCATGTATTTATTTATGGTGTATGTTTTTAAAATCACAATAAAATAAAGTGAGATGGGGAATCACCCTCCAAATGAATTGAAATCATCGAGAGAGGAGCGAGTAAATATGGATTCTCTAAGTGGAATAATTTCAAGTAGTTTAGATGAAATTAAGTATTCAATTAATTCACTTAGCCTAAATTTTCACCTTGTCTTTCCCCTAGTGATCATGATTCGCCATTACTACATTCCACTACTTATGAAACCATAACTTAATTTTAAAACAAAACCTCCTAATAAATAGATTTTTAAAAAATGTAAATAGTGACATATGCATCTAAATATCAACCCCTTTATAGCATTGTGTGTAATGGATACATCACTACCCTCTACCTCAAATGCAAGAATAATTCGACCTGTTACACCCTTAGCTTATAGTATGTGTTGGGATATGTGTATCTAAATTGTGGCCTACATAAATCCTTCCTTATCATATTACATTTATATATGTTCTAATTTGGTTAGTTAGGTCAACATGTGTATTAAGTATACTATAAATAGGAGGTATTAATTAATACTTGATCATCATATTACATATTATGTTCTTATTATAAGGTTGTGGAGGTTGCCCCCTCGAACTGACTTGTCATTTATTCATATATTTTTCTCTATTTCAATCATATTTTGATCTATTAATATTATTCTACTTTATTAGTGATTTAATTTTATTACAAGTGTTATCATATCATCGATTTGGGCCATTGAGTGGGCACAACCCTAATTTTAGAGAGTTGCTTATATCTTTTAATTTATAACAAACTTTTATATCATTTTTTATTAGAGTGGGAAAATCATTCAAGGACCTCTTAATAATAAAAATAGTGTTATTAAATCATTTTTTATTGAGTTATTACTAATTTTGGGTTTTTCATAAATTCACTTTATAGGCCACATTTTATGTATTTCTTACCATTTATTTACATTTTTAGAAAACTTGAAAAAATACATTTGGGGGTTGTTTGTATTTTATGATTTTAATCCCACATCACTGCAAAAACACTTGGTCAAATTTGGGTCAAAGGTGACAATCAAGATCAACATTGTCACACCTTATTATGGAAGGACCATAAACTAGGGTTCGAGGTAAGGGTACTAAAACTATGAGTAAAACTCATAACAAAAAAGAGATGGAGTTAAAATAAGGAGTTACTAGATCATTTATTTTGGGATTTTATATGATTGATCACAAAATTAGCCAACTTTAGTACAATATACAAGTCATATAATCTAATATGTAAGGCATGCAATCTAATAAGAAGGGCATACAATCTATTTTGTCAGATATCATGACAAAATTTCAAAATATTTTGTAAAACCAACCACCTATCACCATTACAAAACCCAATCATAGTGGATATTTGAACCAACTAAATCCAAATACAAGTACCTTACAACCAAAGAGCGTGATGCCAAAAGTGGAAATGCAAAAGTTTAATGGGAAATATCTCATCATTTGGATCAACCAAATGGAGATTTTTTTTATATACACCAGATTTCGTGGATAAAATATGGGCATGACATCCCTATATCTAGACCAAAATAATTCATTTGGTATTAATTATTGTGTGCACAAATGAATAGGAAGGCTCTCAGTATTAATTGTTCATTTTTCATAAAGGAGCTATAAACACACTATAGCAATAGTGTGTCCAAAAACTAATTTAGGTAATTGACAAAGCTACACCCAATAGGTGAGGTCAAAGATTATATTTCTCAATTTTATAACTTATCTTTATGTGTGGATACAATTATAGATGAAAACCTAAATGATCTATTTTTTTAAGTCTTAAGGACCACGTTAAACATGAGGTATGCATTTTAATCCTCTTAATGCTTATGTTTCTATTCTCATAGATCATAGTGTAGAGGGAAAAAATTATCCAACAAGAGGCACACATTCACTAACTTCAAATATCATGGCATATTGACACCACCATTTCCTCACCCTACTAGATTGATCTCTCAATAAATTGAAGAGAAGCGTATAAAAGGGTTACATTTTGGTTGCGATAGAAAGTGAAAAAAGGACATAAACGTGTGGAGAAGAATTTATTATACATTGAAGGTTTCAATGAATATGAATAAGAGGATGATGCCTCAAGTGAGGGTGTGAAGAATACAAGGGAAAAAATTAAATATTCTTAACCTTTTATCTCTTTTCATATACTTTATGGTATTAACACTCGTCAAAACCTTAAGGTGGTGAGTTTCATCAATAAATAAAATGTGACAATGTTGATTGATGTAAGGAGTATACATAAATTCATCAATAATAAGTTGGCTACTTATTTGAATTTTTTCATTTATGTAGATCTAAAATTTTAATTCATGATTATAGATGGTGTCATAGTCAATTATTTCAAGAAACGACATAGTATTAATCTTGCTATGTGAAATTAATATCCAGATTCACCTATTTTTTCAATTCACATGGGTGGGGTAGACATTTTTTTGGGAGTCCAATGGCTCACAACCTTGGGCCCAATAGAGATGAAATTATAAGAACTATTCATCCACTTTCATTCTAAAGGTAGGAAAATTTAAATACATGGTTTACAAATAAAATCTCCACAATTGGTTAGTTCACATTAGATGTAAAATATTCTAAAAAAGGGGGTTGAAGTATTTTTAGTATGATTATGTTCCATAAAAGTTTAACAAATAAATGAGTCTACACATTCTGATCTATAAATAATTATTGATGACCACCCATCTATTTTTGGTGCCATTCCAAAAGGACTACCACCAAGAAGAGAACATGATCATGTCATTTGACTAATTCTAGAGAGTCAACCACTAAACATCAAACCATAAAGGTATCCATACTCCCAAAATATTGAAATTGAAAATATTGTTCATGAGATACTAGAGGTGGGTATATTGTTCATGAGATACTGGAACTTATATTTGATATTTTTCAAAGATAAGTTACCTATTTGATTAATTAATTATTTAATAGATGATTTACATAGTTTTGTTTATTTTACAAAACTCGATCCTTGCTCTAGCTACTATTAAAATCATATTAGAGAGAAGGATATCCCTAAAGTAGCTTTCAAAAATCATGATGCCATTATGATTTTTTGGTCATGCATTTTGATCTCACAAATGCACCATTTACATTTCAAAGTTTGATGAACATTTTTTATGCTTTTTTTGAGAAAATTTATGTTGGTGTTTTTTGATGACATCCTTATATATTTCAAAACTTAGGAAGAATACTTAATTTATGTGAAACATGTACTATTAGTTTTGGAACAACATTATTTTTATGCAAAACCTTCAAAATGTGTTTTTGGAATCCAAGAGGTGGAGTAATTGGATCATATTGTTTCACACAAAGGAGTTAAATTATACCCTTAAAAGGTCAAAGTTATGATGGAGCAGCAGGTTCTAAAAACTCTCATGAATCTCTTGGACTTTTTAGGACTAACACATTACTATAATAGATTTATGAAAAATTATGGAAACATAGCAACACCAATCAATTTTTTTTTGAATAATAACTCCTTGCATTGGAAAAAATAACTACCAAGGCCTTTGAGAAGTTAAAGGAGGCTATGTGTACCACTCTAGTTTTGGCTACCCCTAATTTTTTTTAAACTTTTATTATTGAATGTGATGCATCAGGATATGACATGGGGTAGTAATAATGTAATAAAGATGATCCATTGTATTTCAGATTCATCAATTCAATGGTAAAAAAACTAAATCCAATCTATAAGAAAGATATGTTAGTTATTCTTCATATAATCAAGTAATGGATACCTTAACTGATGGGTAAAAACTTTAAGGTAAAGATTGATCATGATAGTCTATAATATTTTTTATTACAATGATTATCTTCAAAAGAGTGACAAAATTAGGTGAATAAAATTTTGGGATATAACTTTGAAATCATCTATAACAAATGAAAATGGATTGTGGTAGCAGATGCACTATCCATGAAGGATGAATCCATTGAGGCATTGTTATGTGTAACAACCATTTGGTATGAATATTGGTTGGAAGAGGTAATATTCAAATGGGAGAATGATAGGGATACAAATTTTCTTATTAAGAATCTCCAAAACAGTTTTGGTGTTTCTACAAAAAATTAGTGGAAATGGAATGAATTATGGAATAAAGATCAATTATACCTATATAAGAATTATATCCTCAAGAATAATATCCTTAAGGTACTTCATGCATCTCAAATAGGGGGAACTCATTTTTTTTGAAAACTTATCATATAATCAAGCCAAACTTATTTTGGGAAGGACTCAAGGGGGATATGCAAAAAATTGTGGTTGAATGCATGGTGTGTCAATAGAACAAGGGTGAAATAATTAGGGCACCAGGTATTTTTAAACCTTTATCCATTCCTAGTCAAATGTGGGAGGAGGTTTCCATGGATTTCATTATAGGGTTACCAATATTTTAATGTAAAAATGTCATCATGTCAATTTTGGATAGGCTCATAGAATATGCTCATTTTTCGCTCGTCACAACCATTTTTAGCTAGTATAATAGTGGCTACTTTTCTGTAAACAATTTAAAAGTTGCATAGTACTCCCAAAATCATTGTTTCACCTTATCATACCATTTTTACCTATTATATTAATATCTAATTTTTTAGATGATCTATTATTTACCAATAATTTTTGGACTGATTTATTTTCATGTTTAGATACTCAGTTGGATCATAGATTATCATATTATCCTCAATCTAATGATAAAACATAGGTGGTCAACAAGCTCCTAGATGTTTATCTATATTGTTTTTAATCAAATAAACAATTCCATTGGGATCATTAGTCGCCTTTGGTAGAATTCCATACAACACTTCCTTATGTACCTCTTAAAATGTCTCTATTTGTGTAACTCTATGATTATCAAACTTTGTCCATAAATTCATCCTTGAGGGTGTAGCCCAAGGTTCAAGCTATTAAATAATAAATTCAACATCAATGTGAGGTACTAGATATTATAAAAGAGAATTTGGTAATGACGTAGAATATAATCAAGCAACAAGTAAATCAACATCGTAGTCAGAGACATTTTGACATGGGTGATTGGGTCTTTGTGTACTTTCATCCATATAATCATGGGTCTATGAAGCAGTATAAAAATTATAATAAAATTTATCCTAAGTATTATGGACATTATAATATCCTGTAAAAATTTATAATTATTACATATAAATTGGAGCTGCCCTAATCTACTCATATACATCCCATATTTCATGTATCTTGCCTAAATAAGGTGATTAGATGAAGAGTTTCTACCCAGATTGAGTTACCAAAACTAAATGAATCAATTTGAGTCATTATATAACCTAAGGAGATCCTTAAGACACACATTAAAATGTTAAAAATAAGAGATATTAAGGAGCATATGATCAAGTGAAAGAAACTGAACCATGAAGGTGCAACATGTGAGGATGAAGATTTCATATAGTAGCATCCAAAGTTGTTCAATGTTTATGGAAACATTTTTTGAAAGGGAAGAGCATGCTACACCCTAATCTTATAGAATGTGTTTGGATATTTATAGCCAATGTGTCACTTACATAACCCATTCCTTATCATATTACATATCTCTATGATCTCATTTGGTTAGTTAACTCAACCTATGGAGTAATAATAGCCTAAGTAGCATATAAATAGGAGGTAGTGATTAGTACTTGATCATCATATTGAAATTTGTATTCTTATTATAAGGTTATGGATCTTGTCCCCTTGAAGTAGCTTATCATTTATTCATATATTCTTATCTATTTCAATTAGATTATGATTTATTGTTATTATTATACTTTATTGTTGAATTAATTTCATTACACTACCACAAAATATGTGAATTATATATAAGATTGTAGAACCATGATGATATGATATATGACCTATAATTCCTCCATGTCCATAAGGAGATAATGATAATATCCACATAAGTCATTAAGGTCACTTATTTGAACAATAAATATACCCTTGATAATTAGATAGTGGCAACAAATTCTACTAACCTTGAACATGGTGCCATTTTCACAATGGATTCTGTGAATTGCGAGTGAATCCATAGACCCATTATGAGTTGGATTTTGTCATAGAACTAAGTGACATCTGAAATAAAGTGGTGATCACTTGATTTTGGGGTCACAATAATTTAATGTGACTAGAACCACTCCTTATGTATATGATGTGATTGAATATTAGTGAACTAAGGTTAATTGGATTCAAAATTACATATTGGTGGTAAATCATAGTGTCTATGTGGATGATGTGTGGAAACCATAATAATGTTATCACACATACTATTACTTAAAATGAGTTGTCCACTCGGTCTCATATAGATTATGAGACCTCACACCATGTTTGATTATATCATCTATGATAAATATCATAGGTCACATAGCTAAGAGTGGCCCATGAAAATTGTTTAGTCGCTACACATTCCCATTCACCTCAAACTAGTGTTCTAAGCCCACAAAAATTGTGTAGTGCCCATTTATTGAGGAATTCCATGGGATAGGGAAAGCTTGTGGACCCTATCAACTTTAGAGGTCACATGGTATATATTTATGGTCATCAAGATTATATGGGCAAGTTTAAAATATTAAAAAGGGGGACACATATATTTATATATATACAAGTGTGGTGGCCACTATGAACATGTAGTTTAGTAAGGCCACTCCATTGTATTTAATTAGTGGCATGGATAAGACCCTTCTGATATAGAGCAAACATTTAGTTGTGACCATTTGAATATATATCATATATTCAAACTGAGAATGTTAATCAGCTGGGGAAATTTAGTATAAATAATTATTATCAACCTTAACTTAAATTGGATTTATATTTAACTTTAAATAAGAACATGTTTATAAGTTATCCTCAAGTTTTTCAAGTTATTTGAATATGATTGTGAGATTTATTTTATTCTCTAGGAAACTCAAGTTAGGTTGTATCTTGCGACCATAACTTATTGGTCATAGGATCATAACATGGTATTTATGTTAGACAAATTGAGACTAACTCACTAGTCAATCCATATTAATTTAAAACCATTAATTATGGATTGAGGTACAATATAATTGATGTGTACTAGTATAAACTATTCATGGAAATGTTTGTTAAGTAATGGGATCATTTGTTTTACGTAAAGGAAATAAAGTTAGTTTTAAAAAAATGTAGTTGATTTTTGAGTAGCATGGGAGGGTGATAAATGTTGGTATCAGAGTGGAGTCAAGCTATGTTAACCTCTAAAAAACTTTCACATGATTTATCAAGAAAATTGACCATTATGTAATGGTCTTATAGATAATTTATAATCTGTGGACTTAAATATTTTTAAGTTTAATGTTGTCATAAAAGTAAAATTTGGTATTAATTGAAGCCATATGCATTTGGAAAATAGGAACCCTATAAGAGGGGATTGTATAGGACCCATTTTTCATCCATATCTAAGTGTATGTGGCCCCAAATTAGAAAGAATAAAGTTATTTAATGTTATTTTGATAGCTTTGAAAATGCACAACCTTCCCTTATCAGTTGAATCCAAAATGGAAGTTATCACTACAACTCCCCTAAAAAGGGGCAAGTGGAAATTCTTTGGTGGAGAAATATAAATATCCACCTTTATAATAAACTACCCATATGTAATTTTTCATATGAAATGATATTATCACGATGACTGTGGGACATTTTATCTTTGATTGTGTGATGGTGACAACACCTTCTATAATAGAATTGTATATAACCCAATCCTTGGTAGCTTGGGTGAATTGATGCATTTGGCATGATGAGAATCATTTTGAGAAAAATTTTAATTTCCAGGTTAATTTAATTATGTGCATTGTGTATTATGTGTTGTGGCCACTTAGTGTATTATATATATACACATGCAAATCCCCCAATTTTAGTTTCTTGACTTTTCACAAGAGTTTCGATTTAATACTATGATTTTTTTTTAAAGTTTGACTTGGTGATAAGAGTAAAATTTACTACAGTATCCACATAGCATTATCACCATCCACCTGAAAGTATCACAAGACCCCAAGATTACATTATCTCTTTTGTTGTACATTAATATTACATATGTCATGTCAAGAGTCACCATAAAGAGAAACTAATAAAATGAAAGGACACAGTGATGGGAAGTGATATTTTGAACCATTTATATGAAGAGATAATTAGGCATGAATATAGTTCATAGTGAAAATTGAAATAAACATTGGTGGTGTTTTAAGATGAACAAAACATGTAACTCTATAAATTATGAATTACAACTACAGTTCACATTGATTTCAGTGGCATAGGATAAATATGATCTAAGTTTGAATTTGAATTCAATTTCATCACATGTTGGTTTCCTAACTTCAAATTTGAGTTTAATTTCAAACATTGGGACCATGCCAATTCAAATGAAAGTTTAAGTTATAAAAACAATCAGTCACTAAGGCTAAAACTAATCAAAAATGTTCATAGGTGAGCTTCATTTCAACATATTTCATAGTAAAGGTTGAAATAAACATGGAGTATGTTTAAATTCTAAGAAATCAAGGTTGAATGTGTAAAAGAGGAATAACAAATTAATAGTTGTGGTTTAAATAAAAAATGTAAATATGATCATACAACCATCAATGACCTAAATAATTATGGTGAAAAATCTCTATATGTCAATAATTTTTATTAATATTAGTATAATATCATGGTGAAATTACATTAATGGCCACTAAAATTATGTATATAATGATGTGAAGGATGTAAAAATATCTAAAACCTTTCAACTAATTAGTAGTCAACATGTCTGCACTTTTTTTTGAGATATTAACAGAACAACACATTCACAGTGGCAACCTACTTTGGATTATTAAAGGGAAAAAAATAATTTTTTTTATTGTATATGAAGGGTAAAAATTAATCACTATTTAAATCAAATCAAAAGGTATAGCATCCCATCAGGACCAATAATTCATAAATGTTGGCATCCAAATTATAAAATTGCACCTAACTATAAATTAAATAGTTCAATTAAAGGGTGTTATAATCCTTAGTTTAAATTAATTTATAATCAATTAACCAATAATTAAAATGCATTTTTCAAGTATTTATCTGGTTCATAATGTTTTATTATATTTATATTTTAAAATATTCAACTTTGACTAGAATAATTGGCTTTCTTGACCTGGGTTTGTTGGTTGTTTCTAAAGTTTTATAGTTATATTTTAAAATT
>JARHVA010004251.1:1550000-1638237 GCA_037957365.1 Torreya grandis
CCGAAATTTCATGTATTTATATTTTCTCATCCTCTAAATTTTTTCCTAGTGCTTTGATTTGTTCAGAAATAACTTCTTATATATTCTTAAATTCCTAGAGTTATTTTTGTTTGTCTAGTATTTCTATTACCAGATCAAGCTGTTGATTTGTTTTTAATTCTATATTTAAAATTTTCTAGAGTATTTCTTTGTCCTCAAAGAACATTTTTGTTCCCAATTCCAATTTTTATAATGTTTCTTCTTGGTATTTTTTCAACTATAATTTTGGATTCCCTTCTCTTCTCCTAAATACTTATAATTGATTCTTTTAGGGTAGGCTTCAATCCCCCTATTATGTCATCCAAAGTAAATGAAATTATCTCTGCATCATCCATTATTACTTTTATAATTAATTTTTGAAATTTAATGTCTACACCATTTTCTATTTTAACTAGTCTATGCACATCACATTTATTTTTTACATTATTCTATGAGTGTTACCACATTAGGTACCTATTCTACAATGACCTTTTTCCTCCCATATGTTCTTCTCCCTATTCTTCTCCTTTTGACAATTCTATCTCTAAATAAGAGACCGATGTTTCCCTATAGTGTTTTTGTGTCTATATTTATTTTTCCCCTATCTTTTTATTTGGGGTGATGGGTTTCTCTTCTTTTTTTCACCACTCATTTACAACATAGTTTATCTTATAGCCACCATATATGAAGTAATGGAAACCTTTAGTTATTTTTATGTTTGAATTTTCCTTTGTATGCCTTTAGATGTTCTTTCCCCCAATTTTGATTTATTTTCCATTAAATAATAAGGTGGAGTCCCATTTTCATCCATTTCCTTTTTCCCTATAACCCACCCTTTATTAGAATCTATGACTAAAAATCTAGTAGTGTCCTCCCCATTCTTGTGTAATTATAGGTCTAATGTTGGATTCTCCTTATGTAACCATACATATTTGCATGGTGTTGGCCTATTTGGGATAGACATGTTGGTACCAAATGTTGTGGTGTATTTTGTTGTCCCAAAAAATGTCAACTCATTTTTGGGACAATATATGAACTATTTTGGTTCAACATACCAAAATCCTCTCTTCCCTTTTCAAAAATTGTTTTGAGCATTCAAATTCTTCATTATTCAAGCTTTTTCAGATTTCTATGGACTCTGCAGGCCTGAATCTATGGACTCTGCAGGCTAAGTTATATGGACTCAGTTCTATGGACTTTGTAGGCTTAAATCTATAGACTTAGTTCTACAAACTTTGCAGGATGGAATCTATGGACTTCGCCAGTTTTACAAACTCATTTCTACAGACTCTACAGGTTCATTTCTACAGAATTTTCAAGAAAGAAACAAGCTCTCAACACTTAAGCATTTTTCAAGGTTTGTTCAATGCTTCAGATCAACTAAAAAGGTTCATTGGCAAGCTTCAAACAAAGGATTGGATCATTGAACCATTGAACTACTGAACCCCACTTTCAAAAGGTTTAATGGGTTCAAAGGTTTAATGACATCAGCAAAAGTTCAAAGTTCAATCGCTTCATCAAGTTCAATGGCTTCAAAAGACTTAGCAAAAAGAAGAAGGCTTGAACCATTGAACCTTGAACCAAAAGGGTTCAATAGTTCAAAAGTTCAATGCGATTTAGTCCAATGCAGTTTGGTTTAAAGAGTTTAGTTCAATGTGGTTTGGTTCAAAGTGTTTGGTTCAACACATTTGGTTCAAGCGGTCAAGTAAATTAGTGAAACACAAGAAAGTGATTGAACCATTGAACCGTTGAACCTTGAACCAAAAAGGTTCAATGGTTTAAAGGTTCAAAGGTTCAAAGTAGATGGTTCAAAGGAGTACCCTAAATCCTGAAAGGCAAAATACCCTTACAAAGGGTAGTGAACAAAAGTAGTTCAAAGGAGTGCCTGAAAGAGATAGCCTGAGAGTGGAAGCTGCCAAGTGTCAACATTCACAGCTTCTTCCTTTTATTGAGTAAGGACTGAGGTGGGCCCTCGGTGAGTTGATAAAGTAAGTGGAGTGCACCAAGTGTCATCATCTGCATGATTCCAAATGAGTCCCAATGTTTCTATATTATTTCTAAAAACTCAATGGAGCATGACAAGTGTCTGCATCCACATTTCAAGTTTCTTATAGGCTGAAAAGCTTCTTTCGATAAGCTTCTCTTAGAGTTTCGTGGAAGGTGACAAGTGGCAACTGTGGAAGGTTTCAATATGTTTCTATAAGAGTAGTGGAACGTGCCACATGTCCCTTGCAAAGCTTAGTGGAGGCCAACAAGTGTCAACCTCCACAGTTTCTTCCTTTTATTTTGATATTAAGGACTGTGGTGGGCCCCAAGTGAGTTGCTAAAGTAAGTGGAGTGCACTAAGTGTCATCATCCGCGTGAGTCCAAATGAGTCCCAATGTTTTTATATTGTTTCTAAAAGCTTAGTGGAAGCCACCATGTGTCATCTTCTGTGGGACTCTAAAAAGGCATCTAAAGCCTCTATAAGTTGAGCAGATGCTACCACGTGTTCTCACCTATTTCATAGTAGAATGCACCACGTGTCACTTGTTAAGATTAGAAAAAAGTGGCCAAAGCAAGTGGAAAAGACATGAAGGAATTGCTGAGGAGGATGATGGGCCTGCAGCCATCAAATTTAGGGTGACCAAATAGTCGTTGGATTTCTAATGATGACAGACCTGAGCGTGTCAAATTTGTGGAAATGAAATAGCTGCTGATCTTTGAGGGCTTAAGCACAAACCCAAAAGCATTCAAAGATCTTCAGGGTGAAAGGAAGAACCATCGAGAGGAAGAACCAAAGGAATAAAAAAGGAGAGCTCAGATCACATAGAAAAGGATGAAATACAACAAGGAAAGGGGGAATGATGGAGAAAGATCAGAAATATCTGCACATGGTATATGTTTCTAGAAGGTGAAGCAGTCCACCAGGTGGACATCAAAAAGTGCAAATATTCAATGGCATGGCCTATTTTTTTGCATTGAGTAAAACAAATGAACAGCTGTGCACACATCAAAAAACACATCAGGTGGCCCATATTTAAGACTGACACCTGATTCTAGCATAGCCCATGGACAGAATTTAAAATGCATTGAAGGCATTGAATGCATCATAGGCCATTTTTTATGAAACAAAGTTCCCAAGTCTTTCTTGGAGCACTATATATTATAATCTCTCTTATTGTTTTTGGGGAGATCTTTCTTTGTTATCAAAAACAAAAACTCTACCCAAATTGAAAGACATTACTGAGACTTTGAGCTCAGATTGTTGATCATATTTCATTATTTGAATAAAAAACAAGCGACTTTTTAGACTTTGTGCTGGAATAGCTTGGTTGTTGGGGAAATTGTTCTTATGTTTGTTTCCTTAATACATTTTTTTTGTCCATTTAATTGAATAAGTAGAATTAGTGAAAATAATCAGAAAGGTGTCCTAAAGCCAACTTTGGAGAGACTTTATGCCCCCACAATTGCCTTTAATGTGTTTTCTTTCTATTCATGTGTAAAGGATCTTGGGATGACTTTGTGCCCTCATTATCCTTCGTATTATATCTTTGTGTAAAGGACCTTTGGATGACTTTGTGCCCTCATTATCCTTCATATTCTATTTCTATGTAAAGGATCTTGGGACGACTTTGTGCCCTCATTTTCCTTCATAACTCACTCTTGGGCAGTTGAGGTGGAGACTTTGTGCTACATCTCAATCTACTAGTTACTACACCTTTGGTTACCAGTTACTTCTCACTATCTAAATCAACTCCTATTATTTTCTGTAAGATCACTTCTAAAAGAAGAGAAGTTCTTTTAGCATTTTCACCAAGATTTTCTCCTCTGTTTGTTAACATCATCTCTGAAAAAAGAGAGATGGATGGTTTATCCTACCCCTGAGTGTTATTTTTTGCTTATATATATAGTATATAGCTCCTGCATATTTATAGGGAACCTCCCCTTGATGAGAGGAGAGATTTGTCCCCTTTTGATGTAGTAAACCTACACAATTGGCTGACAATCTCCCTATGCTATGGTTGAAGAGACCTATTTTGCTCATCAGTTAGCTGGTGACAAAATATGCACCCAACAGTTTTTGGTGAATCCACTAGGGATACAGTAATTTTGTGCAATTTGGAGCCTCAAGCTTCAGATTGAAACATCACCTGTGTCTTATCCATTATCATTATAGCCTTATCTATTTATCTCACTGTGGAAGAATGCATAGTTTGAAGCCTCAAGCTTCAAGCTGAAGCAGTGCTAGTTCTTTTCCATTTTTATATTTACACTCTAGTAGATCCACAATATACACGAAGCCAAAGGGATAAAGGTATTTTTGACCCTATATTCGAGTTGGTAAAACAAAGTAATTTTGATCTATTTCCTTCATCATCTCACCTCCAATGAACCAGGAGCTTTCCTCCTACTAAAGTCAAGTCTTCATTACCGGGTAAAGCCTCCATTTTTGCTATTAATAAAGCTTTGTCAATACTTACCCCTCTAAGATTTATTATTCCACCTTTCCATAGTCATACAATGGCAGTTGAAGGTCCTTGGGGTAACTCTTTTGTCCCACTCAATTTAATTCCACCTCTACATGAGCTACCACGCAGTTCAAGAAAAATTTTCTCCAAGTTCTATGGTGATGGGAAGGTTCATCCTGATGAACATATTATAGCCTTCAGCATAGCCTGTGGTGTAATAGATGTGAATTATGAAGATGTAGCAGTTAGGCTATTCATGGAAACATTACAAGGTGTTGTTTTAGACTATTTCTATCATCTGCAGGCCTAGACTGTGACTAACTAGAACACTCTCAAAGTCATATTTGAAGCTAGATTCAAACCTGCAGAAGATGTGCATACCCTATTGGCTCAACTCACACAAATGAAGAATGAGCCTTATGAACCAATGAGGTATTTCATAGCCAAGTTTAACAAATTGAGGAATAGGATTCTTGTAATTGCTCAGCCAACACCTGAAAACCTCAAATGTTTCTTCATCAACTCTCAGCTACCTGAAGTGAGTTTTCTATTGAGATGTGTTGGCCAAATAGACCTTGCTACAGCTCAGGATTTGGCCACTGTAGTGGAAGATGACCTTATCTTGGTAGGAAAGATAAGGAGAGATCCTAACAGAGGTAAATCTTCTTCATCTTTTGAATATCCATCTACAGGTACCACTGATCCAATGGTGTAGAAGCTGGTAAATGAGTTGCTAGCTCTCAAGAAGCAAATGGCACAAGTGATATCTTCAGATCCTTCATACAGAGATATGCCAAGGAGGACATTCCCTAATCAATCATACCAAGGCAATGCTGCTAGGAATCAAGGATAGCCAAATCATATTCCTCCCCCATAAGGGAAATTTGCCATTGAAGCACCCCCAACCAATTCAGCAGTTGGATATCTCAAAATAGAATCTGATTTCTCTTTCTAGCCTGAATTGAACCAAGAAAATGATGTTAATCTCTTCACTGAAAAAGAATAAGAATTAGCTAGTGACTCCAACATTAGTTTCCTGAATTACCAGGATGAATCCAGATGTGAAGGTAAAGCAGATGAGGGATCATATGATGTGTTCACCCGATCCAAGAATCAGTCAGCCCAACAAGCTGATAAAGAAAGAACAAAGGAACAACCTCAACCAACAATTTCAATTGTTAAACGGGGAACCACTCTACCTTTCCAACCAAAAGACCCAGTGATTACAGGAAAGGTAAGTACATCAAACATCTCTACACCTTCTAATTCAACTTTGTAGATTAGTCCTCCCCCTCCCAAAAACCAAAAGGATGAACTCCTATCCTCTATTCTTAGTCCATTTTAGTCATTTGACATCATCGACCATGTCAAGAAGACCAAAATTCAAATGTCTAAATTCAAATTCTTGCAATCCAATCCTAAGCAGTTGGATAGGTTAATTCAGTGTGTAAAGATTAAAGCCATCCCTACAAGACAAGATGTTAAAAAGGTAACTCATGACTCTCCAAGGAACATGTCCATCCCAAATAATTTTTTCATTACTCCTCCAACTTCCCCTAAGAAAATAGAGCCTTTCTATGTTTCCCTATTGATAAATGGTTACAAACTGAGCAATTGCATCATAAACTCAAGTGCATCTGACAATGTCATGCCTTCCAAGGTGGTAGAATCTCTTGGACTCATGCTAACCAAAACCTTTAAGAGATGTTTCTCCATGGAGAACAACCAAATACCTCTACTGGGACAAATCAAAGATGCCCAATTTGCATTTGTAGTATTCCCAGACAAAAGAATCAAGATGATAGTCTTGGTGGCCAATGTTCTAGCCTCATATGGCATTCTTTTGGGGTGAAATTTTTTCAAGGATTTGGTGGAGAATTGAGTATGGACCTGTCTAAAGTGAGGATCCTTGTCAAAGGCATCATGTAGAGGCTACTTCTTGAAAAGGAATCAAAATATGTTGTCACTCAGATATCAGCCCCTAAAGCTCAAATTCTATTTGAATCTTTAGGCATGGGTAATTACTTCTTAACCATAGAAGATATTCATGTTTCAGTAGATGAAAGTCATATAGGTGATGATCTAGGAATCGACTCAGATAAGACATCAAAAGAATTGGTAGGGTGCAGTATAGATGAAAAAGAATTCCCCCTTTCAAGCAAGGAGAAATCTAAGGAAAGATCAATTTTTGATTATGTTTGGATCCTAGAATTGAATGGTAGAAATTCTTTTACTAGCATAGGGGCTGAGATTGTGTTGATATCTCCTCAAGGAGATATTTTTTATTCTTCATATAAGTTGTAGTTTAGTAACACCAACAACACAACTGAGCACAAATCTCTATTGCTTGGATTGAAGGTTGCTCGAGATAAAGGCATTAAACTCCTTCATGCCAAAGGATATGTTAAACTAGTGGTTTGTCAGGTAAGGAACATGTATCAAACCAAAAATGAGAGATTATGACATTACCGCAATCTAGTCTGGGATTAAATTGAAAGCTTTGATGCTTTCAACATCTCTACCATACCCAAGGAATTCAATGATCGAGCTGATGCACTAGCTATTTCAACAACTCTCTTAGTTCCTCACCTAGACTTTAAAGAAAATAGGTACACTATCAAATTGGTATTTTGACCAAGTGTACCTGATAATTCCAATCATTGGCAAGTTTTCAATGGGGACAACCAAATCATCACCTTTCTAGAATAAAAAGATAGCTTCAAATAGCTTCACTTCGAAGGCAATAAGTCTAGAAACTTGAATCAGCTCCTAAAATGAATTTAGACATAGGTGAAGAATTCCTGCAGCTAAAAGGGAATTAAATTCTTAAAGGATTGGTTTCTCTTGAAAAACTATTTGACAAGCACAACAGGTTCATCAAACAGCAACAAATGGATTTAAACTCCTCCCAGGGGTTTGATTAGATAAATTTGAGTACTATGAAAAATCCCAAGATGGTGAACATTGGGAAGTGTTGTACTCTGAAGGAAAAATAGAAATTTACTAACCTGCTTCACCATTACATGGATGTTTTGGCGTACTCTTATGATGATCTGAAATTGCTTAGGCCTGAAGAAATTCACCATGAAATTCCTCTTAAGGATGATTCGGTGCCTTAGAAGTAGAAATCCTAGCAGTATAATCTAAAGATATCAGGTACTATTCTGTCTGAGATACAAAAAATGTTGAATGCTAGGATAATTTTCCCAATCCATCATTCCACATGGATTGCCAACATAGTCCCTATGAGGAAGAAGAATGGTGAAATTCACATCTATGTGGATTTTAGGAATCTAAATCAGGCATCTTTAAATGATAACTATCCTTTGCCCATCATGGATCAAGTGCTTCAGACAGTGACCGACTTAGAGATGTTATCAATGCTAGACAACTTCTCATGATACAATCAAGTTGAAGTTGGTGAAGCAAACCAACACAAGATTACCTTCACCACACCTTGGGGCACCTTTACTTATCAAAAAATGCCATTTGGCTTGATAAATGCTGGCACCACTTTCTAGAGAGCAATGGACCTTGCTTTCAAAGATGAAATGGGTAAGTTCATTGTGGTATACCTTGATGACTTGACCATCTTTTCCAAGCATCACTCTGAACATGTATGCCATTTGTAATAAGTACTGGAACACTGCCACCAAAATGGCATTTCTCTTAACCCCAAGAAGTCTATTTTTGGAGTGACAGAAGGGAAGCTTCTCAAACACATTGTATTCTAAGAAGACATAAAGATTGACTCAGAGAGAGTCAAATCTATTCAGGAGCTTACTCTACCCACAAGTAAGACTGCAGTTCATTCTTTCTTCAGAAAGGTGAATTTTTTATGAAGATTCATTCCTGAGTTTGCTGAGAAGACTCGTCATATTGTGGATATGATGAAAGGAAATGCCACTTTCAATTAGACTGAATAAGGCAAATTGGAATTCTAGGATATCAAGACATCCATTGCCCATACCCTAATTCTAGTTTGTCCAGATTATATCAAATATTTCACGATGTACAATTATGCTTCTGAGCACACACTTTCAGTGATTTTGATTCAATAGAACTATAGAATCTCCCATATCCTTCATGAGCTATCCTCTTAAAGCTCATGAGATAAAGTATTCAAACATGGAGAAGCATGCTTATATGGAGGTCAAGGCAGTAAATTATTTTCACTTTTACATCCTAAATTCACACACTACTATCTTGGTTTCTGACACCACAGTCAAATCCATATTAACTCAGTAGGAGTTTGGGATGAAAAGAGGCAATTAGATTTTAAAAATCTAGGAGTTGGATCTAGTCATTAAACCAACGAAGCTGGTGCATGGAAAAGGCCTATTCCAATTGATTGTTGATAATAAGTGAAAACAAATAGAGCATGAAGAATTTGAAGAAGAAGACATGCCAACAATCCTCTTTGTCTCCACCATGAATGAGTGGTATTCAAGTATTGCTCATTTCTTTACTTATGGTGAGTGTCCTACTCACCTATCTTATAAAGAAAGGAGGAATATTAAATTAAAAGCTACCAATTTTGTCCTCTGGGACAATGGCCTGTACAAGAGGAGCCTTGATGGAGTGTTCCTTCGTTATGTGGACAAGGAAAAATAGAACCAACTTTTGAAGTCCTTCCATAATTTGGCCTATGGAGTACATTTTTTTGCTCCTGTAACTGCCCATAAGATTCTACGAGCTAGGTATTACTAGCCTACTCTTTTTCAAGATGCATACAAGTGGGTAAATATATTTGAACTATGCCATCAGTTTATTGGAAGACCCAAGGTGGTTGCCCTGCCTCTCAAGCTAGTGATGATAGAAGAGCCATTTTAGCAATGGAAAATTGATTTCATTGGTGCTGTAAACCCATCTTCAAGTGTTAGACATGATTATGTCCTCACAGCCACAGACTATTTTACCAAGTGGATATAAGCTATCCCAAACAAACATGCTACTGTTAGGAACTTAGAGTACAATTGATTACTTTTATATAAGCAAGTAAACATGGAATTGAACCAGAAGTAATAAGTAACTAGAAATCAGAAACAACAAATAATATGAGATACAAAAAACAACCAATCTTGTATTAAACTCTTCCAGAATACAATGAAGAAATCTCACTCTTCCCACACCTCTTGGGTATACAGTATTTCTCTCAAGAGTTCTCTCTCTCAATCAATTACAACTAACTCAATAACCGAGTTGTTATTCTCTTGCTTCAGCTGATATTCTTGATCTTGCACCTTGCAGATCTAATTGACCTTGCTTACTTGCTTGCTTAATTACAATACTATCCCATGGGTCTCTTAAATAGGATCCAAGGCATACAATAATTAGAAACACAAACTCAAGACTAAAATTAGTCTTTACATGCAAACACTCTATCCTCCTAAAATTAGAACAAATCTAATTCTAGAAACGCATGTAAATGCACACACACAAGTGACCGACGCCGGTCACTGTTAGTCTGAATATGACCGACGTCAGCCGATCCCTGATCGATGTCAGTCAGATCTGATCCACGCCTGACTGATGTCAGGGATACTACTGATGCCGGTTACTGGATAAGCCTAGCAACCTCCACATTTGCATAATAGTGAAGCTTTTAGCTCCACAACTTAACAATCTCCCACTTGGAGATAAACATCTACACCTGTACCTGTACAAAAACATCCTCTGTCTTGTTTCTCTGGCTTATTTCTCCCTCTTCAAGTTCAATCTTGAAGACCAAAAAAATTTGAATGAAGATTCAACTTCTCATTTGTTACCGGCTTTGTTAACATATCTGCAGGGTTCTTATCCGTATGGATCTTTTCCAGCTTCAATTGTCCATCCTCCAATACCTGTCTTATGAAGTGGTACCTAAGCTGTATATGTTTGGTTCTTGAATGAAAGGCTGAATTCTTTGCCAAATGAATTACACTTTGACTATCATTGTACAATCTATAACTCTCTTGCTCCTTTCCTAACTCTTCCATGAACCGTGTCATCCATATTATTTCCTTGCTAGCCTCTGTGACTGCAATGTATTCAACCTCTATAGTAGACATGGCAACAACCTTCTGCAACTTTGAAATCCAACTAACTGCCGTTCCACCAACAGTGAACACATATCCTATGGTGCTTTTCCTACCATCTAAGTCACCTGCCATATCTGAATCTACATACCCATGTAGAGAAGTGTTTGACCCTGCATAGCATAAATACCTGCTGCTGGTCACTCTTAGATATCTGAGAATCCACTGAACTGCTTTCCAGTGTTCCTTTCTTGGATTGGCCATAAACTTGATGACAACTCCCACTGCTTGGGCAATATCAGGTCTAGTACATACCATTGCATACATTAAGCTCCCAACTATTGAAGCATATGGAACTTTGCTCATGTACTCAACCTCATCATGTGATTTAGGACACTGTTCTTTGCTCAACTTGAAGTGTCCAGCCATAGGTGTGCTTACCAGTTTTGCATCCTGCATATAGAACCTCTCCAACACCTTATTCACATAATCCTCTTGAGACAAAATTAGCTTGTGATTTTTCCTATCTCTAGAAATACTCATGCCAGGGATTTTCTTTGCTGCTCCTAAATCCTTCCTGGCAAATGTCTAAGCTACTTTTACCTTTAGCTCAGTAATTTCCTACATGTGTGACCCTACAACAAGCATATACACTACATACAGTAACAAGATAATGTAGCTAATATTATCCAACCTAGTAAAATAAACACAATGGTCACATTGACATTGACTAAAGCCATGCTTTGTCATAAACCTGTCAAACCTTAAACACCACTATCTTAGAGCTTGCTCAAGACCATATAACCTAGCCTTCTATCTCACCTGTCCATTCTCTCCTTTCTTTAACTTGTATATCCATTTGTTTCTCAGTGCTTTCTTTTCAGCTGGCAACTCAACCAAATCCCACATTTGGTTCTCTTCCAAGGATTCAATTTCCTCATTCATGCCATGCTTCCACTGTTTCCTGGATTCTATCTGCATTACCTCATCAAAACTTTCTAGTTCTCCACCATCAGTGAATAACACATAGTATAAATAAGGGGAATAATGAATTGGAGGTTTACTTACCCTTTTATTCCTCTTTATGGGCATTTGAGACTCATTTACAGCTTGCTGTCTGCCCAAATTCTCTATCAGTGACTGATCCCAGTCAACTCTCAGTTTGCACCTGATCAACGTCAGTTCCACCTAACCGACCTAACCAATGTCGGTTACTATCTGACCGACATCGATTCTTGCTTGACCATCGATATCGATTACCTGACCGATGTCAGTCTCTGTGTTTTCCTGTGAGTGATGATTTTTACCCGTGAGCTCATTTTGGATCATTACCTCATCCAAATCAAGATTGCCCTGCTCAGAATTATTCAACCTCTTGAGCTGATCACTGTACATCACCTTCTCATTGAAAACTACATCACGGATTCTAATAATTTTGTTAGTTTCTAAATTCCACAACTAGAATCCAAAATCTCTAGAGCCATAACCAATGAAAGTGCACTGCATAGATTTAGCATCCAGCTTCTTTCTATTTTCTTTATCAACGTGCACAAAAGCTTCAAAACCAAAAACTCTGAGAAATGAAAGATTTACCTTTGTACCTATCCAAGCCTCTTATAGAATTCCACCATCTAGAGCAATAGAAGGTCCTCTGTTAATCAGGTAAATCACAATATCTACAGCTTCTACCCAAAACTTTAAGGGAAAACTAGCATGCAACCTCATACTCCGTGCACTCTCCATTATTGTTTTATTCATCTTTTCAGCAACTCCATTTTGCTGAGGTGTCTTTGGAACCATCATTTCCCTACGTATTCCACTCATATAATAGTAATTATTGAATTTATTACTACCGTACTCACCACCATTGTCAGATCTAAGGAACTTCAATCTCAAACCTATTTCATTCTCAACCAAAGGTTTCCATTTCTTAAATGTGTCAAAAACATCAGATTTCCTCTTTATGCAATAAACCCATACCTTTATTGTAGAATCATCAATGAAAGAAACATAATACTGTGATCCTCCAATAGAAGCTACTTGAGCTGGTCCCCACACGTCTGTGTAAACAAGCTCTAACTTGTGCTCCTTTTTTGTTGACCCAGTCTTGAGAAACCTCACTTTCTTCTGTTTCCCAAAAATACAATGCTCACAGAAATCTAGATCTATGCTTTTCAAATCTAAAAGATTACCTTTTGACTTAAAAACATTCATTCCCTTCTCACTCATGTGACCAAGCCTATAGTGCCACATCTTTTCATCTACATTCTGAAGTAGATAAAATAGAAAGAGAATAATCAATAACACAAGTAGATAGATAAAGTGTACCTACTCTCTTACCTCTTGCTAATACAAGTGCACCCTTGGAAACTTCCCAAGATTCTACTGTGAGAGTTACTGTGCAACCCTCATCACCCAACTTTCTTGTAGAAATTAGATTCCTCTTCAAGATGGGTACATGCATGACATCTTTCAACACCCATGTGTTGCCATTCTGCAATTTTAGCTGCACTTTTCCTTTGCCAACAATTGACAAGGCTCACCATCCCCTAAATAAACTTTTCCAAAATCTCCATGGACATAATCATTGAAAAATTCTCTATTTGGGGTTGCATGAAAAGAAGCACCAAAATCTAAAACCCAAGATTCTACTTTATACAAGGAACATATAAGAGCATCCTGTGCAACAATACCTACATCTTTTGCTTCTTTAATTCCTTCATGCTGATCTTTTACCAACCAACAATCTTTCTTTACATGCCCTTTCTTTTCACAATTCCAACAGGTTATACTACCATTTCTAGATTTGGATCTCCTTCCCATCTTTGACCTTGATTTCCTTTGCTTGCCCTTCTCTCTTTACCTTCCCCTACTTTCAATACTTAAAACATTACCTGATGTTTCTCCTATGTTTTTCCTGTGAATTTTTTCATTCAAGATTACACTAACAACATCATCAATTTTCAAGATATTTGAAGCAGATGCAGTATTTCTAACTGCCATTACCAAGTTATGCCAACTTTCAGGTAAAGAGCATAAGATTAAGAGAGCCTTAATTTCATCATCAAAAATTATTTTGACTAAATTTAACTGATTTACAATTTCATGGAAATCATTAAGATGACTATATATAGATCCACCTTCCTGTATTTGCAAACTAAATAATTGCTTCATAAGATATACCTTATTTAAAGCTGAGGGTTTTTCATATAAGTTTGCCAAAGTATCCATTAACTCTACCGTTGTCTTTGCTTGTGATAAATTAGAAATCACAGAAGATGCCAGGCTCAACTTTATAGATCCAAGAGCCTTTCTATCAAGAACATTCTATTCTTCATCTTGCATATCTGTGGGCTTACTTGAAACCCCACCCAACGATAAAAATAGATCTTTCTGATAAAGATAATCTTCTATATGCATCCTCCATAATTGATAATTCTTTCCATTGGATTTTTTCATTCTTAGTTTACTTTCTTCTGCCATTGCTTTGCTCCCACTCAAATAGAAACCCCTGTGAGTGAACCTGTAATCAACAAACACTAACCTGCTCTACCACTTGTTAGTGATCCTAGCTCTGATACCAACTGTTAGGAACTTGGAGTACAATTGATTACTTTTATATAAGCAACTAAACACGGAATTGAACCAGAAGTAATAAGTAACTAGAAATCAGAAACAACAAATAATAGGAGATATAAGAAACAACCAATCTTGTATTAAACTCTTCCAGAATACAATGAAGAAATCTCACTCTTCCCACACCTCTTGGGTGTACAGTATTTCTCTCAAGAGTTCTCTCTCTCAATCAATTACAACCAACTCAATAATCGAGTTGTTATTCCCTTGCTTCAGCTGATCTTCTTGATCTTACACCTTGCAGATCTAATTGACCTTGCTTACTTGCTTGCTTAATTACAATACTACCCCATGGGTCTCTTAAATAGGATCCAAGGCATACAATAATTAAAAACATAGACTCAAGACTAAAATTAGTCTTTACATGCAAACACTCTGTCTTCCTAAAATTAGAAAAAATCTAATTCTAGAAATGCATGCAAATGCACACACACAGGTGATCGAAGCCGATTGCTATCGGTCTGCATATGACCGACGTCGGTCGATCCCTAACTGATGTCGGTCAGATCTGATCCACGCTTGACCGATGTTAGTGATACTGTCGATGCTAGTTACTGGCTAAGCCCAGCAACCTTCACATTTGCATAACAGTGAAGCTTTTAGCTCCATAACTTAATAGCTACTTCAGAAGTAGTGTGCAATTTCCTCAAGGAGAATATCATTTCCAGGTTTGAGGTCCCAACCAAGATTGTCACAGACAACACAACTTGTTTCACTTCCCAAGAGATTACTCAGTTCTATTTTTAATATGGGATCACCCTCTCCCACTCTTCTGATTACTTTCCACAAGGGAATGGACAAGCTAAATCAAGTAACAAGAACTCGATGACTATCATCAAGAAGCTAGTGGATGACAACCAAAGGACATGGCATAAAGCATTGGTTGATGCTTTGTGGGCAGATAGAATTACACCAAAAAGGGTAATTGGTATGTCTCCTTTCCAACTTCTTTATGGGCTCAATGCTGAGATACCAATCACCCTAGAATTACTAAGATTAAAATTGGCTAAGGCAATTGAAGATCAGACATATGAAAGCTCCATCAATAAGAGGATCATGTACCTGACTGAGCTAGATGTGTAGATAACTATGGTGGTGGACCTAATTGTTGCCCATCAAAATTTGGTGAATAATCTCTTCATCCAGAAGGCAAAAAACCATGATTTCTAAGTTGGAGATCAAGTCTTGTTGTGGGACAAAAGGAGAGAACCAAAGGGGATGCATGGAAAGTTTGAATCCCTTTAGAGGGGCCCATTTATTATCCATCAGCTTAATCATGAAAATAGCTTCTTATTAAAGTATCAAGATGGCACGCTCTTTTCTCTGCCTCACAATGGGCAACATCTGAAGCACTTCAATTCTTGAAGTATCAGATAAGTTCACTTGTACATATGTATATTTGTATAGTCTTTGTTTCTACTTTGTGTTGATCATTTTCATTTTTTTTGGAGCCTTTCTTCTTGGGTAGCATGACTCCATAGCCCAAGGGCATACTTCAAGGCACTAGAGATTCTGGTTTCTACTCCCTTCAGCTGTTCCAAGTTTTCAACTAAAGGAAGTTCCCTAACTAGAGCCAGCTATTGTCCTAAAAAATGTTAGCTCATTTTTGGGACAACATATAAACTATTCTAGTTCAACAGACCAAAATCCTCTCTTCCCTTTTCAAAAATTGTTTTGAGCATTCAAATTCTTCATTATTTAAGCTTTTTTAGATTTCTACGGACTCTGTAGGCTTGAATCTATGGACTCTGCAAGCTAAGTTGTACGGACTCAGTTCTACAGACTCTGTAGGCTTAAATCTATGGACTCAATTCTATAGACTTCACAGGATGGAATCTATAGACTCATTTCTATAGAATCTACTAGTTCTATGAACTCATTTCTATAGACTCTACAGGTTTGTTTCTATGGACTCTGTAGGAAAGAAACAAGCTCTCAACACTTAAGCATTTTTCAAGGTTGGTTCAACACTTTGATTCAACTAAAAAGGTTCATTAGCAAGATTCAAAGAAAGGATTGAACCATTGATCCATTTAACTACTGAACCCTGCTTCCAAAAGGTTCAACGAGTTCAAAGGTTCAATGACATCAGCAAAAGTTCAATGTTCAACCACTTCAGCAAGTTCAACAGCTTTAAAAGACTTAGTGAAAAGAAGAAGGCTTGAACCGTTGAACCTTGAACCAAAAGCGTTCAACGATTCAAAATTTCAACACAGTTTGGTTCAAAGCATTTGGTTCAACGTGGTTTGGTTCAAAGTGTTTGGTTCAATGCATTTGGCTTAAGCAGTCAAGTGAATGAGTGGAACACAAAAAAGTGATTGAACCATTGAATTATTGAACCGTTGAACCTTGAACCAAAAAGGTTCAAAGGTTTAAAGGTTCAAAGGTTTAAAGGTTCAAAGTGGATGGTTCAAAGGAGTAACCTAAAGCTTGAAAGGCAAAATACCCTTGTGGAGGGCAGTGAGAAAACGCAGTTCAAAGGAGTGCTCAAAAGAGATAGCCTAAGAGTGGAAGCTTCCAAGTGTTAACATCTGCAACTTCTTCCTTTTATTGAGTAAGGACTGAGGTAGGCCCTAGGTGAGTTGCTAAAGTAAGTGGAGCATGCCAAGTGTCATCATCTGTGTGAGTCCAAATGAGTCCTAATGTTTTTATATTATTTATAAAAACTTAACAGAGTGTGACAAGTGTCTGCATCCATGTTTTGAGTTTTTTATAAGCTGCAAAGATTCTTTCAATAAGCTTCTCTTAGAGTTCCATGGAAGGTGACAAGTGGCACCTATGAAAGGTTTCAATATGTTTCTCTAAGAGTAGTGGAATGTACCATGTGTCCCTTGTAAAGCTCGATGGAGGCTGACAAGTGTCAACCTCCACAATTTCTTCCTTTTGTTTTGATATTAAGTATGGACTATGGTGGGCCCTAGGTGAGTTACTAAAGTAAGCAAATCATGCCAAGTGTCATCATCCGTGTGAGTCCAAATGAGTCCCAATGTTTCTATATTATTTCTAAAAGCTCAACAGAAGCTGCCACATGTCATCTTTTGTAGGACTCTCAAAAGGCATCTAAAGCCTCTATAAGTTGAGCAGATGCTGCCACGTGTCCTCACCTATTTCATAGAAGAATGCACCATGTGTCACTTGTTAAGATCAGTGGAAAGCAACCAAAGCAAGTGGAAAAGACACGAAGGAATTACTAAGGAGGATGATGGGCCTGCAGTTATCAAATTCAGGGTTACCAAGTAGTTGTTGGCTTTCAAATGATGACAGACCTGAACACATCAAATTTGTGGCAATGAAATAGCTATTGATCTTTGTAGGATTAAACACGGACCCGAATGCATTCAAAGATCTTCAGGGCGAAAGGAAGAACCACTGAGAGGAAGAACCAAAGGAACCAGAAAGGAGAGCTCAAATCGCACAAAAAAGGATGAATTATAGCAAGGAAAGGGGGAATGATGGAGAAAGATAAAAAATATCTATGCATGGGATATGTTTCTAGAAGGTGAAGCAATCCACCAGGTGGACATCAGAAAGTGCAAATATTCAATGGCACAGCCTATTTTTTTGCATTGAGTAAAATGAATGAATAGCTGTGCACACATTAGGAAAGACATTAGGTGGCCCATATTTAAGACCAACACCTGATTCCAGCATAGCCCATGGATAGAATTTAAAATTCATTAAAGGCATTGAATGCATCGTAGGCCATTTTTTATGAAACAAAGCACCCAAGTCTTTCTTGGAGCACTATTTATTGGACTCTCTCTTATTATTTTGGGGGAGATCTCTCTTTGTTATCAAAAACAAAAACTTTGCCCAAATTGAAAGACATTACTGAGACTTTGAGCTCAGATTGTTGATCATATTTCATTATTTGAATAAGAAAACAAGTGACTTTTCAAATGTTGTGTTGGAATAGCTTGGTTGTTGGGGAAATTGTTCTTATGTCTATTTCCTTAATACATTTTTTTGTCCATTTAATTAAATAAGCAGAATTAGTGAAAATAATTAAAAAGGTGTCTTGAAGCCAACTGTGGAGAGACTTTGTGCCCCCACAATTGCCTTTAGTGTGTTTTCTTTCTATTCATGTGTAAAAGATCTTGGGATGACTTTGTGCCCTCGTTATCCTTCGTATTCTATCTTTGTGTAAAGGACCTTGGGATGACTTTGTGCCCTCATTGTCCTTTGTATCTCACTCTTGGGTAGTTGAGGTGGAAACTTTGTGCTACATCTCAGTCTGTTGGTTACTACGCCTTTAGTTACTAGTTACTTGTCACTATCTGAAAGAACTCTTGTTGTTTCCTGCAAGATCACTTTTGAAAGAAGTGCCTTTAGCATTTTCACCAAGATTTTCTCCTCTGTTTGTTAACATCATCTTTAAAAAAAGAGAGATGGATGTTTTATCCTACCCCTGAGTGTTATTTTCTACATATATATATATAGTATATAGCTCTTGCATATTTATAGGGAACCTCCCCTTGATGAGAGGAGATATTTGTCCCCTTTTGATGTAGTAAACCTACACATCTGGCTGACCAATCTCCCAATGTTGTGGTTGAAGAGACCTATTTTTCTCATTAGTTAGCTGGTGAAAGAATATTCACCCAACATATTTTCTATTTTAACCATAATTTGAGCTTCAGATGTGATGGGTACACCTCCTATAGAGTTTGAGAGCTAGTGGCTTGGGTTCCTACTTCACTCATAAACTAGGTTACTCTTGGGTCTGTTGACAAGCCCCTAACTCCTATAATCATAATCTCTAATTTTTCATTAGTTAATTTATATGATAGGGGGAAGGGGGCCAACATTTTTTTAAAGGGTTCTATATAATTGTTATCAATATATATTATAATTCTAACTTCTGTAAAATATTTATGTACTATTCCTAGGGAGATTCTAAATATTCAAACTACCATTATTCTAATCATCTTATCACATTATAATTTTTTTGATATATCCCTTTCCCCTTGTTGATTAGCTTCTAAGTAATGATTAAAATTTTATCATAAGGTTTTTGGGTCCATTTTACTAGTCCTTGATACTCTAGTATGGTGTTCAATAAATACATGGATTGCACTAATAACAAGTAGCCATAACTAAATTTATGAGTACCATGTTTGATCTTGTGAATATTTTCATAGTAATGTTAATAGAGGGTATTATAAATATTATATTGCATGTCTTTGATGATCATGTCCCATATAATCTAGATGCTTTTAGAAGTAGAAGAATCCTCCCAATTTGTATAGTAGATCTTTTATGATATAAATTTTGTTGCATAGTGATAGAGTTCATAATTCCTTATGTGAAGAGATCCCTCTGGTTGGGAAATGTTTAAGTATAGTTACTGACTTGGTACTCATTATCCTCATGTTGTCATTTTTTTTGTGTTGTGTCCTTGATTCATTAATATTTTCACTGTATGGATGACCACCAATGTGATGTGGTAGGATCTATCTAGATATATGACATTCTCATGTGATCTACTAAATAACACCCTAATTTTCTCTTGGTGATTAATAAATACAAGAACCAACTCTATACATCAAACTATATTCTTTGGATAATTTTGTGTTCCTCTAAATACACCATCTATTGTGTTTAAGGGTTTTATTTTGGCATCACCAATCATTTTAGATTAATTACACGATGATCAATCTCCGCTAGTTTTAAATTTATATATTTATGAGTGTATTCATAGTGGGAAACAAGAGTGAGGCCATTCAAAAAAACTTTAGAGGATCCAAGAGATTAGATTTTGTAGAACACTTCTTATAATTTGGTTTCTTTATCTATTAAACTCTAAATACTTGGCATAACTCCATTTTTATTCTTTTTGAGGTGGGGTTTCATGTAGGCAGTACTTATTTTGCATGAAATTTTCAATAGTGTCAATATCATGAGGGTTGTGTAATTTACATGGAAGGTAAATTCTCTTTTTATAACTTTCCTGATTTGGTCATTGAACTCACCAGGTAAACAACTATATTTACCCTCATTTAATGCTTTAGACCATTCCCAACCTAACTTAATTTCCTTTTTAGGTCTCATTTGTTTGAGTTACTTCTTCATTTCTACATTTTTAGTTTTTTCCTAAAATCATCATTTTCATTTTCATGTTTGCCTATGTGTTTTCAAATTAATTGTCCATTTTGTGAAACTAATCATTGAATTTATGCTTGTGTGTAAAAAAAATGTATCTTCACTTGTATTCAGGGAGAGCATTGTTCACTGCTCTTCATTAATCCATTATTTCTTGATTTTCAGTCTTAGAGTAAATCCCACTTTTTCATTTTCTATATATTTGTGTCTTTGGGGTAATTTTCTTTCTACTTTTTATCCTTATTTTTTTTTACAAATTTGTTTTCTCCTAGATTACATTTTGTTTGTTTATTTTTTTTCCAAAATTATTTTTATGGTTTTTTTTAATTGTTTATGTTTTTATATTTTTTAAAAAAATTAATTTTGTGTTTTTCTATTTTTTTATATTACCCCTCAATTTTTGTTTTTTTTAATTCTATTTTTCACCATGTTAATATGAGGTGTATGGTTCCAACCAAGCACCATTTAAAAATCCTTTCTACAACATTCTGAAAGCATTCTTGATCTTATTGCTCACTAATCTATAATGTCTTTGATTACATAGGGCCCTAGCCATCTCATTTTTAATTTTTCCATCTTTTTATACTTACTATTATATATCAATACTGTGTCATGTATCTTGAATTCATTTTTTATTAATGTTTCGGTCATGCCAAGCTTTTTGTATTCTCTTCATTTGTGTTTGATTATAAGAAGCTATGAATATTTTTCCATCTAGTTTTTCCAATTCTATGAGTATTTATTTTAATTAATATTTTTCATTCATCCTAAATGTAAATTCTAATGTTAGACTTGGTCAAATTTACTCCATGGGAACTACGATTTTCAATCTGTATACTAATTGAAATGGAAAGTACTTGGTCAGTTATTTTTAGCTTTTGTGGTAAGCACAAAGTACTACAAGTATTCTGGTATCCCAATCATCTATCTTTTTATGACATACCTTATTCAAAACTTTCTCCAAAACTTTTTAAAATACTTCCACTATTTTTTTTCTTGTGGATGATAGGAAGTATTGCAATTATATTATATCAAGAACTATTTTAGTAACTCTGTTATTATGTTATTTACAAAATGTTTGCCTTGATTAGTTTTAATAATGAGTGGCCATCCAAATTGAGTAACGATGTTCTCACATAAATTTTTTTTGTGTTTTTTGATATATAATATCTTTTAGGCATTGCTTTTGCCCACCATGTTAGGTACTATGTGCCTGTTATTATGAATTTTGTGTTGTTTCTCCATGCTGCTAATTTAATTGGTCCAATAAATTTGATGGACCATTTATCAAATGGGTATAATCTTAATATTATCCATAGTGTAATTTCATCCCATGCATTAGGTTTCCCTACCCTTAAACATATATCATAATTTTGTTCCTATATGTGTGCATCTTTAAACATAGTTGGCCAACTAACATTATTTTTATAACACTACATTATCCCAAATTTTGGACTCCTTTTATTCCATCATGCACCTCCTTAAAGATGTTTTCTCTCTTGTGCAGTGATTCTAATCTCTATAAAATGTCATCTCTTCCCTATTTTATTGGGATCCCTCTATAAATGTAAATGAAAATTCTTGTCTTAGTAATATTTTTCATTCTAATTTTCCATATCCTTCCACAAATTCCCTTGTTGATAAGAATTTTGTAATGTTTTCCATATCTTTTGGAACTACCTCAATAAATAATAAATGAGCTCCAAGGAACCCATTCTCAATTGGTCCAACATCTTATTTGGTGGCAATTATTGACAAATATTCTAGTCCATTATTGTTTTAGATGGGTCTCACCATAATTTTAAAATAAAATTCTTAGAAGATCATCAATCAATGGAATACCCTCCCTTATATTATAGGTATTTTTACTAAATATTTCAATGGATTGAGGTCATTGAATAATATGAATGGTTTAGAAAGTAGATAATGTATAAATTTATGCATTGAATATACCATTTCTAATGCCTTGTTTTCTATTATTGAGTCATTTATTTCTTCCTTTGTTATTTTTTAGCTTGAAAATGAAATAGGATGATCAATATTACCACATGGTTAATCTAATATTACTCCTATTATCATTCCTAATGCATCAACATATATATGGAAGGGTAATTTCCAATCTATAAAAATTAATATTAGTGCATCGATTATCTTATTTTCAATTTATCAAATATTTCCTAACATTTTCATGTCCATTTAATTATTTGTTTATTCCTTCTCTTTAATAATTATTCTATTGGAGTGTTAACTACCACATAGTTCTAAATGAACCTACAATCTTTACCTCTCCTTATGTCTTAGGGGATGGAAAATTTACAATTATTATAGTTTTAAATGGATCTACATGAGTCCATCCTTGTAAATAATGTGTCCTATCTGTATGGAGTTATGAAGACACATTTATTAAGTGAAGACACATTTTAATAATGAGCTATTAAATTATCTTTACCATTGGAACATCATCCTTAATGTTTGGGAATGATCCTTTCATAACCCATATACCATCTAATCATCTAAATATACCTCTAAAAAACCATGAATAAATTCCATAAAGGCATTTACCATGATGCAACCAAATATTTTTGGTGCATTATTCAATCCAAATGGAATTAATATATACATAAATGAACCTCGTTCTATTATAAACATGGATTTTAGGTTGTCTTATAGTGTTATATTTACCTCGTGATAGACAAATAATCTATCATAAGTGGGGGAAATGGGTCATGTAGACATGCCTTATTTAGTTATCTATAGTTAATGAAAATCTAAATCTCACATGTTTTCATATTTTGAATTACCATTATACTTATCCATTATATATATTCTATTAGTATAATGATATTGTCGGCCAATATTTTGTCTAATTCAATCTAAAATTTAGCTTTAACATTTGGGTTGACCTAGGAAGGTCTATTCCTTAATGTTTTTATGTCTTATTACACCTATATTTTCACCATTTGGACTTCTTCCTTAATTCCTTTTAATTTTTTTTAAAAAATTAGAAATAAATATTTGAGTTCTCTTAACAACTCAATCATTTTTTCTACTTCTTCCTCAGTCTAATAATCTCCTAGCTTCGTTACTTTAGGATTCCTTATTTTGATATATTTTATTTTCTTATTTTTAGGGGTTTATAAAAATGTTACATTCTATCTAGCATATTTTCAATTAGTTATCTCTCTCCCTCTTCTATTTCTATTTTTTATGTTCTTGGATTTGTCCTCCTCATCATTTGGTTTTTGTTTAGTTAGTTTCCTACAGTATATTGTGTCTTAGATTTATTTATTGGTCCTATATTCTATTTATTTATGTACTCATCTGGGATTGGCCCTAATTATTTCACAATTATTTATATGTCCCAATATTGTCTTCGATATTATTATTTTATGATATTATTCAGCATAAATAGAAATGTTTTTTACTCTCTACAATGCTCGACATATTATTGCATGTTGTCCCATAAATTGAATGTTTAACAAAATTTGGATTTGAGTTCCTCATAATTACACATCCATATTTGTATCTCTTGGTGCATGTACCATGCCCTTAGATATGCTTCAAAAATCCAATAAAATAATTGTGCCCAAATTCTTTTGTCAATTTCACCTTTATTGGTCTATAAATTTTTGTAGTTTGAAATGTATATCTTCAGGTATGTGTGCCTTGTTGATGTAAGGTATTTTACCCACTCCAACAAGTGATGGTATTTCATCCTCTCATTTTAGGATCACAAATCATAATCCAAGGCACGAGTTCTAAGTATTCAATTTTATAATTAACCACATGGTGGAATAGATTTTGAGTGAAGTGGTTATTACTATTGAAGATCTTATTTTCATATTCACTAATTCTACATAGTAGTAATATAATCTATCCTAAGGTGAATATAAATAATGGTGTTATAGTAAAGAATATTTCTTGGTCAAAACATACATTAGAAATAATGGAAAGGGAGGCATAAAATAAATTTCTCTAAACAAAACATAAAATGTCTCTTTAATTGATTAATTTATGGACTTTATTTTGTGTTATAAACTGATGTTTGCCTATCTCTAGATATGGCTTAGATATAAAAATCATAGTAATGAGTGTAAGGAAATTTTAATGAAAACCTAATTCTCACAACATAAGCTTGGATGATTATGATTCATGAAAAATTATAATAGCACATTTATTCATTAATCATCAATTATAAATAAGTTTTAACTATAAAAATAATTGAACCAGCTAACACTCGATCCATATAGTTTTTAAATTCACACATAAATTTCATTTATCAATCAATCAATTATAACATATCATGTTTATTAAAAAATTTATAGAAAAAAACATAGTAGAACTCATCTAGACTTTCCACAAAATTTTGATATTTTATTGTTAAAAATATTCCTCTCTCTTGAGAGGTGAATACATTATTTTTTAATAATTGAATGTTTATCACCTCAGATCAATTTTAAATACATGAAAAACTTTAAAATAAATTTTATAAATATAATTTAAAGCTAAAACTCCATGAAAAAATACAATGCTTTAAAATAATTTAGAAAAGGCCAAAATTATCCATTTTTTCCATTTCATTGTGTCTTTAGTGGAGTCTTGGAGGAACCAACTTGATGATTCTATAAATATTTTGTGAAATCCTAATAATCTTCATCTTTATTTGATAGTTTGATAATAAGTACTCTGACCAATGAGTCTATCTTGGCTAATTGTGTTGCATGGCTAGCTAAGGGAGTTTTCAAAGTTATTGTCATGGAAACTACTCATTATATTTTCTCCTTTACATAGATTAAAAGATCAATGATTTATGTGCTACCTCCCTTATTTTCCTCCTAAAATTTATTTCTAAACTCGATCATAAAATTAGTTAGCTTATCTAAAAACTAAACAAAAGATCTCAATTTTCCATTTGGTTTAAATAATCAAATAATTCCTACTTCATAAAATAGTTCTAAATTTTCTTCTTGAAGAATTATCAATGGTATTAAGAATTATGTACATCTCATTTTCTTAATCTTACAGTGAATTCTTCATATAGATCAGCAAGTTTTGGCAGAGTCCATTATCATTAAAAGGTCATGAGTTTTATATGTGGAAACATGATTTTCTTCAAAAACTTAGTCAAATTCTCTATTTTGGCATCAAATTTTGTAGTGTGGTATTGGTAAAGTTTTACATTATGTTTCCAAATCATACTTCTTTGTTTTGCTTGGTAGTTTTCTTTTAAAAGCTTATATAAACATTCTAGTGTAATTTCCACTTCTTCGATAATTTCCTAAGGTATTGATGCCTTTGTTTGAATCTATAACCTGTACATCTTATGTTGTATTATTTGGATGAATTTATTTTATATTTCCCCATTACATCCACCATTGACTTACGATTCTCTACATAATCATCTTTTTCTCCTAGCTTAGCCTTTATCTTCCTAGTCAAAGTGAAGAGCTATTCTTCAGTTTCATGGAATGTCAAAGTCTACCCTTTGGAAATTTTCCTTCAAGTCACTCAATTTAGTTTCCTAGTATGTTATTTGAATTGTCACTTTACCTCAAGTTATTTGACTATGACCATTTCCTTTATTTTAGCTTTGTCCAACTAGATGTTCTCTATCCATTTTTCTTCTGCTTGAGTGTTAGTGGATGATGGCATTGTTGCTAATGTAGCTAAGTATGGGTGAAATAGATAAGGTATAATGAAGGTGAATATAGTATAAATAAGGAAAAATGATGTGTATGAGGTGGGAAAATAATTGTGTGTTGTTGTGTAAGGGGTGGAAGGTGGTGGAATAGAGGATGCAACTGAAGGAATAAAAGTGAGAACTAGGAGTGAGAGACCATTGTTGTCATTTGAGGAGTAGGTTGGTGGGTTGTAAATTAGGAGTGAATCAAGGTAATAATAGATTCATTATCCTTTCCCTTGGGATATTTTTTTATTTATATGGAATGGGAAATAATATTTGGAAGCCCAACCATGACAATGACCTTTGAAGTAGGCAAAATTATGATTTGGCCCATTGTAGGCATTGGTACTTTGAAAGGGTCCACCAAAGGGATTTGTATATTAAATGAAATAGTAGTGAATACATAGGGAGTAATTTTTTGTCAAAATTCCTAAGATATGTGAAATTATTATTTGGATAGTAAGTTGTGCTTGATTATTCATAGGCAAAGTAGTCACTAAAGGGCATTGAGTATAAGTCCTTAGTGTCAATTTCTTGGTATAAACCTTGGTCACTAAGACTATTTTATGTGTAATAACTAATGTGTACAAATAAACTTGATACAATAAATAAGGAGTGTATAATGGTACATTATCAATTGGTGGAATTAAATGATAAGGATGAGAGTTAATTGTAGTTTACTCCACTACTTGTATGGTAGCAGGAGGAGGAGTATCTAAAATTGTAATTAATTATGAATATTGAGGAAGATAAGGGGAATATGAATGTGGTACCTAATACATGGGTATTTTTACCTTACAGAGTGTATGTGGAGTTAATCCCTACAAAAATTTTATTCTAAGGTGAGCCTCTATGCTATAATATTCATTAGGGACTTCAAGGGTAACTAATCTTTCCTCTATTTCCTTGGGTTTCTCATGCTGAGGAGATGTAAAGATGATGCCATAATTTTACATCTCCCTTCTCACATAATAATTTTATTCTACATTAAAAAATACCCAATCATGGATATAATTATTGTGATTATATATGGTCAAGACATTTCTCATTAAGGCCTTAATGTGTAATTTCATACTCCCTTTCATATCCTAATGGTGTAAGTCATGATTGTCTAAATTAAGGAAGATATGTGAGTCATGCTTACATGAATCATTTTCCACATTTTTAAAACACTTATACCAATCCACATAGACTACTTCTTCTATTTAAAAATGAAAGTAACCCCATTAAGAATATGATAAGGTATTTCTTATTATGCCAATTTATCAAGAGAAAAAATGGGAAATATCATGGGAGATACCAATACTCCCATTATCCTTATAACATGTTAGTCTAGGTAGTACCAATAGGACCCTATGTTCATTATTTATTTATTATTTCATTATAAATTTTGGGCATAGGCACTTCATTGATTGCTTGGTAAATTGGGGATAAAAACACTCATATATTTTTTGGATATATTTATTGACACGATGTGCATATAAATTTGAAAATTTGTGATGGATGGGTATCCCTGCATCAGGGGTTTATCTTGGATTTTTTCCAAAAAAGATAGAGGTGCAATCAACATCAATGAGATACAATATCATGTATAAATTGCCTCCATTTCTCACCCCTAATATATGTTTTTTGAGATTAAAAGAGATAATATCTCCCAAGGTAGGGACCTACTTTTAGTTGATAACCATGGAGATCAAAGGCAACCTATTCAAATTCTAGTTCAAATTGGTGGATGATAATGTTATCCACATCCTCTTGATTCATGCATCTCTCCATGTTCTCATCCTAGTCCTTCAATACTTATCTCAAATTGTTATTGATGACTTATTCTACTACAACCAATGATTTGTTGTATAAATACATGGTTTGGGGAATTGGATAATATCATTCAATATATAAACCAACAACAAACATAATTTTATTCTTATTTTTTAATGAATTTACTAGGTCATTTAAGTACTATGACCTAAAAAATGCATTATAGAATAAGTCTAAATAAGGAAAGACCTTTATCTTGGCAGTGATCTAGTGTAGTCTAACTTGATGTATTGTTAGTAGGTCATCGGTCTAGAACACATCCTCTGATGTATGGATTTCTCCCCCTAGTATTGGTATGATCTTGTCACATTAATCATAGACTACATTATAATTTTTGAAACTCATTCCCATGGTATCCCAAATTAACTGAGTATTTGTAAATAATTGTGTAGTGTTGAAAGAGAATAAGTAAGAAGCCATGGCTATGCATTAATTTATTATGTCAGCTTTCTCTTAAATTTATGTCTTAGTCTATATTCTAAAAATATTGAAATTCTCTAGAGGAAATTTGGTCTCAATTAACCTCTTTGATTGCATATAATAATTAAATGAATGACTTTTTTATTCATATTGGCCTTAAATTTCCAAATGACGAAGTGAGTTTGTTGGTTCATGTGTCTTAAATTCTAAGTGTGGATTTTTTCATCTATTCAAATTATTTTTCCCATTTTAATTTTCATTTTAACCTATTTTTTCATGGCATTAACAAAGTGATTCTAGACCATATACGTGTATTTATTATTCTTGTTATGTAAGCCTCATTTGTACTTAGTCAAAGTGTGAATGTGTTCTATGCTAACCATATATCCATTTCTAATTGGTTCAAAGCCTCACAGTCTTCAAGTTCATGAATGCTTTTAAATGATGTACTATTTTGAGGTTGAAAAAATTGGACACATAACTTTCCTTGGTTGGTTCACAACCTCATGTTTCTTGATCTTTGTGCAGTTCCTCATAACTTTGAGGTACGTGAGAAATATCTTGACATGATTGTTTCAAATTCACATAATTTTAGGTCCCTTAAGTTTATTTATATTTATGTGATATGGGTAATAGAAATACTAAAAGAGGGAGACATGTGGAGCTTTCAAATTCGGTTGCTACTTCATTATTCTTGAAATTTAGTTTAGACCCTTTTGGAAAACTATGAAGATGTGATAGTGTGAGTATGTGACAAAATTCATTAGGTGAAAATCTCAGACTTTTTATAATTTTATTTTTCATAACATAGAAGTATGAGTGTTACAATTATGCAAAGGTGAGAAAATATGACACATAGCAGTATGGGATAAACACATGGCATGCCTTGAATGGTTCATAGTTTTTCAATTTAAAATCTTGATGTATAGATGTGTGAATACTACATACTATGCCAAATGATATTGGGACACTTGGCATGATGTTATAAGTCTAGACTCTCGTAACCTTATAAATTTTTGCACAAGAGTGTGAAGTCTATCAAAGGAATGGAAGAGGCATGTACATCAAAAGACATAGGTTAGCATTCATACAAAGATTATTCAGCTAAGTAAAATGAGAAAAGAGTGATTATTTTACCCTATTTTTTATTTAACCATGTTTAATAGGTATAAAACATTGATAGATTATTCAAATCATACTATATGACATTTAATCATAAATGTGAATGTAAAGTAGAATTGGCAATTAAAATTAATTGACCAATGGCATATCCTAAAAATAGTAAGTACAACAAAATAGTAAGATACTTAATCTTTTTATATTTTTTGGTTGATTATAGTAGGTGTCTAATAGTGAGGAAAAGAGTAAAATGAGACTATGACAACTCATGATCAAGAATGAAGTTTTTTATTGTGTCTAGATAGGTCTACACTTCTTAGATAATAGTGCAAGTTAGTCATGTATATTGACCACAAACACATCCACTTTGAATTTGATGAAACTATGATTATTCTACCACATATGTCTATGTCTATTGAGGTGGATAAAATATTTTATTTATTTTATTTTTGCATGTAAATTTATGTATTCCTTCTCTTTTCTTGGAAAACCTAGAGGTACTTATGAAAGTTAGAAACCTAAATAAAGAAGGGGAAGTGTAATGGGTTGAGTTTACCCTAATCACCACCTTTTATGATTGACTATTTCCTACATGTTTATATACTCCAAGGATGGAATCAAGCCTTGTGTAGTTCTCCTACCTACAATTATTGTGTAATTATACTCTTTAACTATATGTATGCAACTATAGATTTGGATTTGATACTTGACAATGTTAAATCTTGACTTGATTTGAAATGATTCACACTTAACTCATGAATACTCTTATTTAATGATATTGAAGCTAGGAAGAATAGGGTAGATTTTATTAATATGCAGTACTATAAAAATGCTCAATAAATAGTGGCAATCTCTAATGTGCAACCTCTTTGAAATGAGGTTTTGATTTACTTATATAGTGATATTTTTGTATAATTTTTTCTGGTTGACCTTGAAAAGCATGTGGGAAGACCCAAATGAATGTTTTGAATTTGTAAGTAAGCATTTAAATAACATGTGGATGAGATTGTACTAGGTGGATAGGTTCATGGTAGTAGACTTATCTATGTAGAGTGGACCTATCCCATAAAAACATGGATAGTTATCCTAAATTTGGAAGCATTTTGAGCATAGTATAAGGTTTTTTGAGCACTTTACTTGGAAATTATTGTATATTAGTAATGAAAAATAAGGGTTAAATCCTATATATAGATAACTAACTAGATGAATGGAAAATAAGAGTCATGTATTTAGATGTAAGCCAAGTTGTTTATGATATTCAAGAATCAATAGTTTTAAAGTACCTATGACCGTATTTAGGTGTCTATAGTTGTAATAAAATGTGAAAATGGTAATTGAATTCATTTAAAATCCCCACAAGTTTTACAGTGCAAGTTTTCCCATGTAACATCAAAATAATAAAATGTGTTGAAGTCAAATCCAATTTTTTGGAATAGATTCAAAGAAATTTGTTTTATCTACATACACTAAATTAGAATTCATTTGTGAGATGTTCATTCAACCAACACTTTAAGATTATAAATATAAAAGAACCAAACAACTTAAAATTTAAACAATCATTTCTTGAAGTCCTTAATGCTTTGAAAATTTCTTCATATAAGATTTGGGTCCCTATTTAGAAAATAATGGAGGTGTGTTAGATACATGTTTGTATTGTTAGATTGTGGAGCTAAAAGCTTCACTGATGTAGACATGGAGAAGGCCATTGGAGGAGTTGCTGGAGTGTCACAAACACTAGCATCGGTCAGGCCAACCGACGTCGGCAGGAGAAGGCAAGAGAGCAACCGACGTCGGTCAGAGATCGGCCGGTGTCGGCAGTCCCTAGACAGATAGGGACCAATGTCGGTCACCTGTGTGGTTTGACTGTAAGTATATTATGGGCAGTCAGTTGACGAACCAAGTGTTTGCATGCTTAGTGCTAATTATAGACTGAGAGCTACGGGTCTAATTATTGTACTAGGTGTCTAATTATTGTTTGGATGAGTTCTATATAATAGACTCATGGTTGTATTGTAAAAGTGTAGCTAGGGAGTAAGAGAGCATAATTATAAGCTCCTTCAGTGTGTGAAGTAGAGCTATGGTGTGTTCCTCCTAGTGCCACAGTACCAAGGTGGGTGCTGGATTGGAGAATCAGCAGGGTTCTTCAAGAGTGTATGATCTTGGTCATCAGGTGAGCATGGCTTCTATAGGAGATCTACATGGTAAGTAAGATCATTGATATGCATGGGTGTGTGTGTGCAAGGTCAAGGTTCACAGGTGTGCAGAACCAGCTTGATCTATAGTTTGGAGATCAGATAGGATAGCAACACAACAGGGAGCAGTATCAGGAGAGATCTACTTGGAGTATAGGTGTGTACTTGTGGAGTGCGTGGAGCACTTGTGGAGTGCGTGGAGCACAGGTATAAGGTGAACACCAACTCAGTGTGTGAGTTGGGTGTTGGGACCTAAGAGAGAGAGCTTTGAGGAAAGAGTTATTGTTCACTTGAGGTGTGGGAAACCTCTGAAGAGGTGGTGGAGAAGAAGTGGCATCTTCTTTATTGTATTCTTTTCTGTATGAGTATTAATACAAGTTGTGTATTGTCTCTCATATCTTGTGTTATTTCTGGATTCTAGTTACTTGTTGATTCTAGTTATTTTTGCATATTAATTTGCTTGGTATTTGGTAATCAATTGTGTGCTTTCGGGGTTGGTCATATTCCCAACAAGTGGTATCAGAGCTAAGGTTGCAAGAAGCGGTTTTGTGTTTGGTTACAGGTCACTCTCAGGGGTTTCTGATTGAGTGGGAATAGAGCAACGACAGATCAAAGTAAGCTAAGGATGGAGGAGTTGAAAAGCACAGATGGTCACTTATGGTCTGATGGAAAGAAAGAGCAGGTAAAAGAAGATTGTTGGTTTGTGGAAGATCAGCATGGAGGAACTGAAGAAGCAGATGTTACAGGTGATGTGGCACAAGATTCTCTGGGAGGTTTCTTGGATAAAGTTGAATCTTGTCTTACAGATTCGGTTACCTCTTTCCATGTAGCCCCAGATAGAGGAGCTAGTGAGCCTTGCCAAAGAATTGGCAAAGGGGAAGTGAAGCTGAAATTGCAGGCGGCCAACACATGGGTGTTGAAGGAGGTCATGCAGGTCCCAGGTTTGGAGATATGGCTAATTTCTTCAAAAGAGTTGGGTGATGGGAGATGTATGAGAACTCTCATAGTGGATGTACTTGAATTAGCTGGTGGTAAGAAAATAGGTACTCTTTATCTACTTGTTTATATTACTGATTCTTCTTTTGTTACGGAGACGTGGCTTCGTAGGCTTGGTCACATGAGCAGGAAGGATCCAGAAAACAATGGGAGCGTGACATGGAGAGATTGCAAAACCAGACAGAGATTTGGTAGGGTTGCCAGCTGGTATGTTAGCACTGCAAGATGAATGGATTCCTTAGTTGAAGAATAGAGAGAACGGACATGTGAGACGGAAGGCCAGGTATATGGTCTTGAGAGAGCTGCAGGACAGTGGGATAGAACTGACAAGTGGTACCAGGAGGATGACAAAGCAGGGCTTTAGTCAATGTCAGTATAACCATTGTGTTTGACTTACCAGGTGGATGATGGTCACAACATCATTCTGTTGCTGTATGTGGAGGATGAGCTTGGTACAGGCTCAGACATACAGGGTTTTGCTGAACTAAGGGTAAGATTAGTTCAGTGGTTTGCTATGAAGAATTTAGAGCAGTGAAATTCTTCGACATGGGAGACATGGGAGATCACAGGGTGATTTTGTTTTCAGTGGGAGCTGATGTGAATCAGGTGTTGGCAAGATGCAGGATGTAGAATCGGAGCGCACCAAGGGCTGGACAGTTTAGTGTCCAAAATCACATGAGGTCTGGTATAGACCTGAATTTTCCCAAGCAATGGGAGCTGTCAGAGAGTTAGGAGCCAATTCAGAAAAGTGGATTCTCAGGTATTTGAGAGAGACCAGCAGTAGGGATTCATGCTATTCAGGGTTAAGACTTCACTACATGAGATTGTAGGATCGGATGTGGCAGGGTACTCGGATGACAGGAGGTACATCACAGGTTGTGTGGTGGGTTGTCTTTAGGGTTGAGCTTGAAGAGGGATACAAACCAGGAAATAGATTAGACAGGGTACAGGTACAAGTACAGTGCAGTTGTATATCTCTAAGTGGGAGATTGTTAGATTGTGGAGCTAAAAGCTTCACTGATGCAGACATGGAGAAGGCCATTTGAGGAGTTGCTGGAGTGTCACAAACACTGGTGTCGGTCAGGCCAACTGACGTCGGTAGGAGAAGGCAAGAGAGCAACCGACATCGGTCAGAGATCGGCCAGCGTTGGCAGTCCCCAAATGGACAGGGACCAATGTCGATCGCCTGTGTGGTTTGACTGCGAGTATATTACGGGCAGTCAGTTGACGAACCAAGTGTTTGCATGCTTAGTGCTAATTATAGACTGAGAGCTGCAGATTTAATTATTGTACTAGGTGTCTAATTATTGTTTGGATGAGTTCTATATAATAGACTCATGGTTGTATTGTAAAAGTGTAGCTAGGGAGTAAGAGAGCATAATTATAAGCTCCTTCGGTGTGTGAAGTAGAGCAATGGTGTGTTCCTCCTAGTGCCACAGTACCAAGGTGGGTGCTAGATTGGAGAATCAGCAGGGTTCTTCAAGAGTGTATGATCTTGGTCATCAGGTGAGCATGGATTCTATAGGAGATCTACATGGTAAGTAAGATCATTGATATGCAGGGGTGTGTGTGTGCAAGGTCAAGGTTCACAGGTGTGTAGAACTAGCTTGATCTGTAGTTTGGAGATCAGATAGGATAGCAACATAATAGGGAGTAGTATCAGGAGAGATCTACTTGGAGTATAGGTGTGTACTTGTGGAGTGCGTGGAGCACTTGTGGAGTGTGTGGAGCATAGGTATAAGGTGAACACCAACTCAGTGTGTGAGTTGGGTGTTGGGACCTAAGAGAGAGAGCTTTGAGGAAAGAGTTACTGTTCACTTGAGGTGTGGGAAACCTCTGAAGAGGTGGTGGAAAAGAAGTGGCATCTTCTTTATTGTATTCTTTTCTGTATGAGTATTAATACAAGTTGTGTATTGTCTCTCATATCTTGTGTTATTTTTGGATTCTAGTTACTTGTTGATTCTGGTTATTTCCGCATATTAAGTTGCTTGGTATTTGGTAATCAATTGTGTGCTTTCGGGGTTGGTCATATTCCCAACATGTATATTGTGGTATGTCTTCAAAGTATCCTTCTTCCTTAACGAACCTTGTTTTTAGTAAAATTTTGAACAATCTCTAGTTTGAAAATGTGGCTTTATGAGTATTCCATTACTTGGAAACAATGGTAATCAATGTATCATTTATATCCTTCATTCTTATATTTAATAAGGGAAATACCCTTGTCATTTGTTTTATATACTCTTCCAAATCACCTATTCTAAATTTTTCTGGTAATTTAACGTGCAAATCCCCTCTCTTGATGTAGAATACTTTTATTACCCATAGTATCATAGTGGTTTTTGTGATAAGCTAATTTTTATTTTTTCATAATTTATTCATATGAAAAAAATTCTCACCTTTATATTTGGCTCTTTGTATAGCTAGGCTTCAATGTCTTCTTCAAATGTTGTTCCTACCCCTTTGATTTATAGTGCTACTTCTCTGTCATCATTTGGCTCATAATATTCATCATTTTTAGTTATTTTCTTAATGTATATACTCTAAATATTTCATCATAATTTTTCTCCCCTTCATCCAATCATAATTTTTCTGACCATACGACCATCATTCCAGTTTCTAATGGGAAATGTACTAATAATCCATTTCCTTAAGAGATGATCTCTTCCTCATCATAGTATGATTTTCCATTACAATCAATAAACCCTTATAACTTAAACAATGTAAGGTGTCCTATGTCATACACATCAATGACTTCAAAATCATCATTTTACTTTATACTCATAAACTTAATCAATATATTTTGAAGCATTCCTATATGTGATCTTGGTGTCTCATCTACCATATCAATATCATATGTTTTCACATGAATTTTTTTTCCTAGTACTTCCAAAGTACTATGATAAAGGATGTTTGTGTCCATCCCTAAGTCTACTAAGGTCTTCTTTACTTCTTGGCCATTAATTTTCACATCAAGAGGATTGTCATATTTTTCTACTTCATGTTGGTTCAACGTACATTCTTTTTCATTTCTATTTTGAATTGTTCCACCCTTCTTACCTAATTCTCTCTCTTATTTATTCTAATAATTACAAAGGTGTGTTAATTTTTCCAAATATCCTTGATTCTTGACTAATTTTAGTATATATTTCAAGTTCTCAATTTTCCCTTCGTCAAAATAAATCATCTTGATATCATCTTTATCATGTTTTTCTTAGATAATCATAATTATTTTTTCTATTATCATCTCATGATTTTATGTGTTAGGGTAATCTCCTTCACCATCCTCTTCTGATTTCCTTTCTTTTTCCCAAACTTGGCTCCACTTTAAGTGGTCACCTTAACCCGTGGTTTTAGGTCTTCAATGATTATTCCTAGTTGTTTCATTTTAGGATTCTCTTTATGTTCCTTCACCTTAGATCTACATTCCCTTATTTTCTCCAAAACAGATGACATTTAATTGGAACACTTTCCTTACTCTTTAATTTTAACATCCTCTTCTCCACATCTTACTTATTTTTAACTCGTATACTTTTGGTACGTTCTTCAAATTTTTAGCTCTTTTTTTGTGGCAGAGACCTCACCAAATCATAAAATTATGTTGATTTGGGGCATGAAAATGAGCCATGGGTCCCTTTGTCATGGCATAACCCACATTATATATGTGGTTCTAACATACAATTTATTGTTATATGTCTAAATTTCCCACACTTATAACAAGTAGAGGGAGGTCTCTCTTAGTTGTAACCCTGGGTATACCTTTGGATTTATCCTCTTCCATTTATATCATTTTTGTAGTGGATATATTACCATATTTTCTATTTTTTTACCTCCATTTTTATAAAATTGTGTTTCTTTATGGCACGGAAATGATTTGTGGGTCCCTTTCTCATGGTAGAACCCACATTCTACTCGTGGTTCCTCCATTAAATGTTTTGTTATGTGTCCAAATTTTTTACACTTATAACATGTATGGGGAGGTACCTCTTGGTTGTACCCTTGTGTATACCAATGGTTTTATCCTCTTCCCCATTATTAGCTTCTTCTTCTATCACAGTACCCTCATATATAACCACCCTCTCCCTCTTCTCTAAAATTGCCTTGGTTATTATTGTAATATTAGTTATGTGGGTTTTATGGGTGAAATATGGCATTATTGGGGGGTTTTGGTACTTTAGTTTAGGGTATGGTATACTTTGTTTGACCGTTATTGGATATAGTGGTGTCATTTTTTGAAAATTTCAATCTTGTATTCTATTCATTTCATTTATTACTTCCATCACATTGTGGCCTAGGTAGGTATGATTGTATAAATTAAATGAGCCGCATGTGTTATAATACATAAATTGATTTATTGGTGGAATTAATTATATTATAGTAAATAAGTGTTGTGGATGTTGATCATACATCCAACATATTCCACAATATATTCTATCTTTGTATATAAATTGTTAGATTGGTGGTGTCATACCAATTGGTGCATGTGATGATCTAATAGTTGCTTCTTGTTTTGCCATTTCTTGATATGGGAATTTTATCCATGAGTGTCCTTTTGTATAACAAATAATTCATTTTATTATAGGTGATGGAGGGTTACTTATTACTTTTGGTGAACTAATTTCATCACCTTTCATTTGTATTTCTTGTTTCAACCTTAATTTGGTAATTCATGACGTAACTTTCCATGTTATCTTTTATTGATGAATTTGTTTCTCTTTTCTAAGATTAGGCTTCTAGTCTTGATATCATATCAAATTTTCCAAAAATATTTTAAGAATATTATCATCCATATTATCTCTTAAGAATGGTAAAAATATTGAGATAAACCATTCTATTCTTCATTTTTCATTCAAGGGTTCCTCTAATTTATGCATTATAACTTTGAATCATTGATCATAATATTTTATTGTCTCTTTTAATTTATATTTAAGTTCCCACATTTTAATAACACTTTCCATAGGAATATGGGAATAATTAAAATCTAATTTGAATGCCTTATGTACATCTTCTCATGAATTATTATGTCTTGCAATCATTTTCATATACCATTTTAGCACATCATCTCTTACCATTTAGACAAAATGAAACATCATCACTTTCTGATCCGTAATGAATGAATTTTCCAATATGAATATAATAAAAATAAATTTTCTTCCACATCCTTGGTATCCTTGTCAAACATAGGTAACTTCATCATGTTGTGTGTCATTTTTCAAGTTTTGGACTATGTACTCGAGTTGTTGCTACTCTAATTACTTAAGGTACTTGTTCTTGAATTACTACTTAAACTTATTTGTTGGTTATCTCTTTGTTATCCTAATAATGTTATAATTATTCCTTTGTCTCTTTTTACTTCTCTTTGAAAATATATTTTTCATAATATCTTTGATTGGTTGGTTAGAAGCTCTATTCTACTCTACATTTATTCACAAAAACTATGATAACTATTCATAATTTTTTATCCTATAAATACTTCCTTGTCTTTTGAATGGGTGTTCTCATAAAATGTGAAGTAGCACAGGGGATGGTGTTTGGTCCAAAGAGTTCATTTACTCATGGTATTTCTTTTGGTTTGTGTTTTTAAGTGAGGTATCGCTTCTTATTTCTTCTTCTTGATATTCTATCTTTATGTTATCTTCTTCCCTAATATTGTCACTAACTAATCCTTCTTCTTCTAAATGAATTATTTCCTTATCTCTCTCTCCCATATCTTATACATTATCATAGATGTTGTCCACTATTATGTATCTTTCCTTAAGTCAATTTTTCTTCCTACATTGGTTTGTTCATCCATTGTATGTCTATATATTATCTCATTTTGGTTATATTCCCTTACATTTTCTTATTAGATTGATAAAAACTTATTTATATATCCTATCTCATTGGTATATTTTATTGTCTATGTATCCCCTTTATATTTTTATTTTATCTCCTTCCTTTATGTTCTCAATACTCCTTATGTCTCATCTACTTTGGGTGGTACTTATCTCCACCATCTAATCTTCTGTTCCTAGGGTTTTGAAAAGTTTTGGCATTCCCACAAGTGTAGCTAAATATATAAGTCTTTTTTACATGTCATTCATGGCTTTTTTTAGTGTAAAGTATAATATTTATTCTATCCTATGTATTTCATTTAATTCTTTTGTGTCTTCCATAAGTAATAATGCCAACTCATTTGTTTTGGTTAGAGGAGTGTCATCTTGATTTTCAACATAAAGATCTCTGCTAGTAGAGGTTGTAATAATATCTACTATGGTCCTATTTATTCACAATATTTTATCTTTTCTCTTTCCTTTGTATTTATTTCCTAGATTAGGATCTAAGTCTCTCTTCCTCTATTTGTTTCCTAATTTATTATTTTTTCATGTTCTCTCTTTACAACTTTTTAGTTATATTTAGTCATTGCTCTCCTCTTATCTCTTTTAACTAATATATTTTTAATTTGATACTTATCATTCTTCCCCCCTAAATATTATTTAACTTAACCTAATCATTTAGACTAAATATTTTGAGAAGTCACATATTTTTAGGATCCCCCTTCTTTCCACATGCCAACCCTTAGGTGTCTATACCCTAAAAAAACTATTTTCCTTGTTTGCCAACCCCTTATCTAAAAAAAGATTATGGATTAGGAGTAATACACTTTTAAAAAATATTCCTCATGCCCCTTCCATAAATACAACTTTATTAATGTCAAATCTTTTCCAACCATGGATGACCCAAATGATAAAAAATGAATCAAGTGTGGTCTTAAACCAATAATTGATTGCTCGAGTCTAAGGTGTGTCGATGTTCTCAAGGACTCTAGATTCTTCATTATCCACTTAGTTAGTTTGTTAATGTGCAGTATATTTCATTTTTCATTTTTCTTACCTTAGGATCTAAGGCCACAATATTTCTACAAATTTTACCCAAAATTCTTCTTCTTGTGGTCATAAAAAGTATGTTTTCACCTCAAGTAATGAGTCACCAGTTCTTGTTGTTTTAGAGTGATTTTATTTTAGAAATTTCCCTCACCACTCTTCAATTTATATCATTACTACCTTTAAAAACTCTAATGGCTACATTTTTTTTACATTAAATGACTAAAGTACATGTGGCACCACCAAATAGTGGCATAAAATATATAACTTGGTTATAGATAATTATGTGGTTCAAGATGACTTTAGTTAGAGATAATGTAGTGAAAAGGTTAGTATTAAGTTTTATTATTAAATTATTACATGTATTCATAAGTAGAACATTTATTCATATACACATTACATAATACACAACTCTTTTCCTACTCTAATTTTCTTTATTGATATATATATATATATATATATAATCATAAATAGTCATTATTCTCTTTACCTCCACCTTTACTATTTTGTTATCTTATCACTTCTCTTCTATACTATCACATATATTATCTATCATTTCTCTATTATCTATATATCACATATATTGCTTATCTTATTACAACATTATGGTATGAATATCGATTAAATACCCTTTATAATCTAATGGTCATGTCTTTGTAGGATGTCTTTTATTCATATAAGTGTCTTCTATTACCATAGGTTATCAAACCTTACCGTGTTTCCCAATTCAAAATAATTCTCTATTTCATTAGCTTAGAGATATATTTTATTGTTATGATAAGGATGGAGTCTATGTAGTGATTCTTTGTAAGCTTATATTCTATTGAAGAATCCTAGTGACATGTGTGTCCTAGATTTTGTTAAAAGTGTGAGAGATTTGAAATGGAATAAGGTGAGAAATTTTTTAAAAAATTACACACCAGTTAGAGTTAATTTGGATGGTCATATAACCATATTTATTCTTTTATTTTTGTAAAATATATTCATTATTTTTTTAGAATATTGTATTAAATGTTAGGTGAAATTTAGAACCCTTGACTAAAACCTCTAAATTATTATAGTATATATATGGGCTTACATGCTCCCCTTATAAACTATGCTTGTACTTCAATGGAAATGTTGAAGAGATAACTTTGATAAATAAAAACATATCTTAAACTTTCATAAAGAAAATCATATGTTTATATTTAAACTACCTCTAAATTTATAACCCATATAATAAAAAATACCATGTATATACACTAATTTGAATTTCAAAAGGATCCTATTACATTATATAGAGTAGACTCTCTATTCAATTGGATATTAGTTTTCACCATCTCAGATTAGAGGATAAGTAAATTTCAATCATATTTGAAACATTTGGCTTTGATTTTGCTACTCTTATTAGGAGGCATAGGCTATAAAATAATAATGTCTCTATACATGGCCAATTGATACTCTATTTCTAGATGACATTGAGCATGTCAAGAGCTAATATTATCTCTATAATATATGGAAATCTCAAGAATAACAACAACTATAATACATATTATCCCTCCATTATAAAATCTTGAATGGAGGAAGGGATGAGATTAATGTAGGGTCAATTTATAGTTTGATGTACCCAATATTAATCCAACAAAACAAAGATTTCATGAGGAACAATGCCAAATAATTTCAAGATATTTTCATTACTAAAATAGCTAGAAGTAATTTGCCACAATAGCATAAGTAGGGTAGCATAAAAGATATATCCAAATATGATTTCAAAATACAAATATCCTTATTTATTACCCATTATTTGCTCAAAATATATACAAGTCAAGAAACTATGCAATAACAACCTATTGGTTGCCTCTATGTATAGAACCATAATGCTACACATAAAAACTACTACAGATTCCTTTTTATTCTCTTTGACTAATATAATCACTTTCTCTAAATTTAAGATGTATAATAACTTTCAATATATGATATGTCCTTACAATCAATAGTTACACTAGTATTAGTACCATTATGAAAATTGGAAAAATTAAGAGTGAATTTGTTTGAATAAGTGCCACTACTATCCCAATAATCTTTGATGGTCTTCAACAAACTTGACACATCTCTCATGGTGGGTTGATCTTGATGTGAATTTTGAACACAAGAAGCCAATGTACATAAATGAAGTGAGATTGTTTTAATTTCCTTACCAAACCCCTCCCCAAGTAAGCTTTTATCTACTACTTCCATCATCTTATTTGGAAAATAACCACTCGCCCATTTATGAAATCTCAAATCCCCTTCAAATATGTTATCTGTGGGCCTCTTTTTTGTTAACATTTACAATAACAAAATGTCATATCTATAAACACCACCTTGTGTAGACATCCTCCCACTTAATCCATATTCTATATCCATTCAATTAAATTTTGGTGTTTTTATCCATATCTATACAAATCTATAAAAAGGAGTAAAAAATATATTATTCCAGAAACCATACCTTGTGCAATGTAGCCCACCATGCCTTTATAATTAATTATTGAGAAAGAGAATCAAGGGAAGATCTACCCATTAATCTAGCTATCCCGAAATCTATTAGATGATTTTTCATGTCTTGGTTTAAAATCACATTGCTTGGCTTTATATCACAATGAACTAGCTTCACATATCAATCATAGTGAAGATATTCCATAGCATGGGATATGTCTATAGTTATGCTTAGTAGTTATTTTATTCCCAATTTGAAATCATTGTGTCTATTTGGATACAAATGTTTTTATGATTTTTTGTTAGATAGAAAATCAAATACTAAGCCTTTGAAATGAAGGTTGGAGCATGTTTTTATGATTATAGAAAGACTTTAATGTTGAGCCTCCTATAACACTTTACATTCTGCTTTGAAACTTTTGTCACATTGGTTTTTCATTACATTGAGAATGTTCAAAATAATAAGTGTGCCATCACTCAAAATTCCTTTATAGACTAGTCCAAAGCTACTCATTCCTAATAAGTTAGACTATTTGAATCTATTAATTTCTCTAACAAGTTCCTCATATGATATAAGGGAAGGCCACACATTTTGAAGGATTTTATGGATTACTTTTGATAGATTGTATCCCTGACTATACAACTTCCTTACCCACAAAAATCCCAAAAGTAGATAATAAAGTATAAAGGTAATGACACCCCCTAGTACTTTTATCAGTGATGTGGAATGGCTTTGTGCCATGGACATGAAAGTAAAGAGTTGATGCATGATCCATATATTCCACACAAGTCATCATTTCCTTATAAATATATATGTATGTCACTATATGCAAAAAATCCTTCATCAAAACCTCATAAGATAGTTTAATGATAATTCTAAGTATTAAAGTAATCTCAACTTGGCGAGAGAGATTGGTATTTTACTTGACAAGGAATTGGAATAAATATTGAGGCAACTCAAAATTTTTAGGTAACCAAGAGAATCTAGAATTTGACCACTTAATTGAAGCTTTTGTAGATGGGTAAATAGTAGGCCTAATTCTTCTGGCATTAAACCATGGAGGCTGATTGTGGAAATATCCAACTATGTTAAAATGGAGAGATTTGAGATGGAAATAGGAATAACACCTGACAACAATTTGTAATAAATATTCAGATAACTTAAAAAAATTAGATAGTCTAATTCTTTTGGAATGGAACTATGGAGGTTGTTTGTAGAAATATATTGTGTTAAACTAGAGAGATATGAGAGAGAAATAGGAATAGTTCCTAATAAAGAGTTATAATAAAGGTATAGTTCTTCTAGATGTTTTAACATACCTAGCTCAATAAGAATGATGCCTTTAAGTTTGTTAGCTATCATAGACAAGTAGTAAGAACATAGATTCATTATACTCAATATAATATAATTAATATTCCTTGTCTCATTTGGATATGGAAAATGTAATTTAAATCATTATTTACCTTAAGAAACAAAGTTTAATTATTTCAATTTCAATAATTATTTACTTTAAAAAAATCTTTTTCATTGTTAATATTAATTATAACATTATATTAATCTTAATGATAAAATAACATTTTAATAAAGTGAAGGTAATAATAATATAATTAAAAAAAGGTCATCAACTCATGATTAACCTCAAAGAACATCATAGTCATCAAGGTGAGTTACATTATCCTAGCTTTCACTAGTATCTCCCCAACCTTCACTCTCACCCACACTTCCCCAACAATTTTATAGACTCTATAAATTTACACCATTTTATTATGAATAAATGTGTCTTATCCCTTTCCCATACTTTTACTCTAGTTAAAGTAGTTTTATCATTTACCATATTTCATTATGTAATTAATCTAATTAATTAGCATTTTACCTGGGTAATTAGTTAACCTTCCCGAAATCTAGTAAAATCTCCCTAATTTTCTTTAGAGTTAAGTTGTTTTAACTCTTTAATAAATTCTCCCTAATCGAGACTCATTAAAAACCAACCTAGACTAAGTTTAATCTCATGAATTTGATTTGTTAGAACAAATAGGTTAAACTTATACTAGATCAATATCAATCCCTAAAATCAACATTGATCCTATTAGGATTGATGTTAATTTATAGGCAGACCATCCTTAGGCTAAAGGATCCCAAATTTGCACACTAGAACATTGAAAAAATTGCTCTGGAGTACTACAAAAGAATGCCATCCCTATTCTAACCCATCCACTCACATTCCAAGGTTGAATACATCTTTGTCAATGGGATATTTTATGAAACATAGGAAGCATTTTTAGAGGTAAGAATGATGTCTTTTTGAATAAATTATGATGACTACATTGATCATTTATATTATGTTTAATGTTGTAAGTCTGTTTAGATAAATCAATAACCAGTCCCTAAGCTTTTTAGAATCTATTAAAGTCCTCCCTTAAGAATTATTGAATAATTTGACCAAATGTCAAATTAGGTCAACCCCATATATATTTCAAACTTGTTATAGGGTATCCTAGGATTAGAAAATGTGTACCATGGTCTTAATAAGGTCAAATATTATGTTTTCACCATTGACACATTTGTATAATTTATCCTAAATCTTTATAAGGTTAAGTTTTGAGTCATTTAATGAAGTGTTTAAGGGCTAGTCCAGACCTTAGTCTAAAGTAGAACCACTTTCATACATGATGAAACATCAGGAAGAAAAACTTTATGGTCCTATACATCAAGTATATCATGTTCAAGAAGAATGTAAAGTTAAGATAACTTTGATGAATCCCAAGTTATAGTTTGGGAAGTGTCAATTGGACATGACAGAAGTTAAATCAGATGTAAAGTTAATCAAACCTTTAAGAGAGATAGAGGGAGTGTCCTTGAAATCTCAAGTGACACACTTTTAGTCATAATAAGAACTAAACATGGTAAGTCATTTGACTATATACATAAGAAAATGTTCAATTAACAAGCTTGCATCATATGAAGGTATGTTTTCTTGGAGAAATAATGATGCAAGAGGCATTGTCTTTAACCCTTGTTGAAGCAATGGTGAATTCTCCTTCACCTCAAGTGTTTGAGGTCTTGTGCATACTAGGATAGGTGTGATTTTCTTATATTGTGTGTGTTTTCCCTAAGTGTTCTTGAGAACACAAATATGTTTACTTCAGTGTGTTGTATTGCGTGTTTTTTTCCTATTTTTTGGTGTTATTTCAGAGGCAATTTTGTGTCAATTATAGTTTATATGTGACTCCATATCCCAATGGATAGGATAAGGCTATTGGTCTTTAGCATAGTTAGATTACCACCCCTAGGAAATTTCTAAAATGTTGACTAATTTAACCACAAGTCAAATTACGTCTACCCCATATATAGTCCAAACTTGTTATAGGGTCCCTTAGGATTATAAAATGTGTACCATGGTCTTAATGAGGTCAAATATTATGTTTTCACCCTTGTCACTTTTATATAGTTTGTCCTAAATCATTCTAAGGTCACATTTTGAGTCATTTAATGAAGTGGTATGGTTTAAATAGGAATAAAAGTGTTTTAAGAGGATATTAAAGGTCCCACATGTCATAATATGTTAGAGGAACTGTTGGGTGAGAGGTGGAAGGTAAATCCAAGAACAAACACACTTGTTCTAATTCCACCTGTTAGGATCTTGCTCCTCAGAAAGAGCACAGTATGATTACCAAATATAAGCAATTGAATATGCGGAAATAACCAGAAACACAAGTAACTAGAATTCACCAATAGCACAGAATATGAGAGACAATACACTATCTTGTATTAACACTATACAGAAAAGAATACAACAAAGAGCCGCCACACTCTTTCACCTTACAGAGATTCGCCACACCTCAAGTGTTCAGTAATTCTTCTCACACACACTCTCCTACACAAAAAACAGTCCCAACAACCAACTCACACACAGAATTGGTGTTCACCTCACCAACCAGTCAGTAATAACCCTGCCGGTACATCAAGCACTCTATAGCACTTCAAGCTGATCTCTCATGAACCTGCAACCTGCAATTCAAAGACCAAACTTACATGTAGATCCCCAATGAGCTTGCAACAACCTGCAACTCACAGATCTTACAACTAGAAGGAACTCTTCCTTTCTATCTCATACATATACAATACATGCCAATGGGTCTATAAATAGATCCTTAACTCAAACAATAACTTAGACTCTTAATTTAGACAATTGTCCTCGCAGCCCAAGACTCTAACTGGTCTCAACATGCAAACTCTTCGTTCACTTAACTAACTGTCTGTGAAACGAGCAGTTCTGGAACACACAGGCGACCGACATCAGTCCCTGCTTGTCTGGTTCTGTCGACGTCAGCCGACTTCCTGCCGTCTCTGGTGGCCTTCTGCACTAGTCTCTACCGACGTCGGTCTTGCTGCCAATGCCAGTTCTCCTAGATCTCAGCAACCATTGTTCCACAGTTTGCAAAGGGTTGAAGCTTTTAGCTCCACAACCTAACAATCTCCCACTTGGAGATAAATAGCTGCAACCTGTACCTGTACCTATACACCGTCTAGTTTGTTCCCTTGGCTATGTATCCATCTTCAAAATCACCCTTGAAGACCAACCACCACAAAATCTGTGGTGCAAAACCTGTCATCCAAATTACCTGCCACATCCACATCTACAACCATGTAGAAATAAACCTGAACCTACATAGCATGTGCACCTGCTACTAGTCCCTGTAAGAATCCACTGAACTGCCCTCCAATGGTTCTCTCCCAGATTGGCTCCTAACTTGTGACAACTCCCACTGCTTGGGAAAACTCAGGTTTAGTACATACCATGCACTCAACCTCATTATGTGAATCTAGACACCTGTTCTATGAACTGTCTAACCATCGGCGTGCTAACCGGTTTCACACAATCATCCTGAAACAAAGTCAACACATGACCTTCCATGTCCCTAAAACACACTCATGCCAAAGAATCTTGCTGCTCCCAGATTCTCCATGACAAACACCTGAACTAGCTTTACCTTTAGTTCAGCAATACCTGTATATGTAACCCTACAACAAGCACATCATACAGAAAATAGGATAGTGTAGCTAATACTATCCAACCTGGTAAAGAGAAACACAATGAACAAACCTCCATTGCCCTGTAGCTAATACAAGATCATATACCCTGATCTTCCATCTCACGTATCCATTTCCACTCTTTTTTATCCTCAACATCCATTCGTCTCTCAGTGCTTACTTCCAGCTGGCCACTTTACCCAAAACACCTGTTTGGTTTTTCCTCCAAGGAATCACATCCTCATCCATGCCTAGCTCCCACTATTTCCTGGATCTACCTGTTCTGCTTCTTCAATAACTTCCTGGTCCTATGCCATAAGTGAGCAACAAGTAGTGTAAAGAAGGGAAATGACGAATTTAAGAACTTACACCTTCAGTCCTTCATATGGGCACTTGAGACTCCATGATAGCTTGCTGTCCACCCAAAATTTGTCTCAGTGATCGATGCCGGTCACATCTCAGTCTACAGCCGATCGATGTCGGTTCCCTGCGACTGCCTCACTGCGGACGTCGATTTCCCCTGGCCGACGCCGGTCTCTCTCTGCCCTGAGTCACCGACGTCGGGCTGAACATAGCCGACGTCGATCCCTGTCTGGACACTGACGCTAGTTTTTATGTCGACGTCGGTCTCTGTGTTTTTCTTGTGAGACCTAACTTTTTCCCGCGAGCTCCTTTTGGATCAAAACCTTGTCCAAATCACCCTTGCTCTGCTCAGAATTCCTCTGCATCTTGTGCTAAACTCTGTCCATCACTTTCTCCTTGAAAACCAAGGCTTTCCTGTTCTTGTCACTAACATCAGATTCCTCAAGAAACCTCACCTTCTTCTTCTGCATACAAAAACCACGATCCATGCCTTCCAAATCTGAAAGCATACTCTTTGACTCAAGAACCAGCATCTCCTTCTTATCTATGTGACCAAGCCTATTAAGCCACATCTCCGAATCTACAATTGAAGTAGATAACCCAGAAAGAGAATCAGTAAAACAAGTAGATAGATAAAGCGTACCTACTTTCTTACCTCTAGCTACAACAAGTGTACCCTTGGTAACTTTCCAAGAGTCCACTGTGAGAGTTACTGTGCAACCCTCTTCACCCAAACTTCTAACAAAAATCAGATTCTGCTTCAGAACTGGGACGTGCATGACCTCCTTTAACACCCATGTGTTACTTGTCTGCAGTTTCAGCTTCACTTTGTCTTTGCCAACAATCTGACAAGGCTTACCATCCCCTACACAAATTTCTCCAAAATCTCCCTGGACATACTCATAAAAAAATTCCCTATGTGGGGATGCATGAAAAGAGGCACCAGAATCTAATACCCAAGATTCTACTTTATCCAAAGAACATACCAGAGCATCCTGTGCAACGTAACCTACAACATCTGCTTCTTCTTCATGTTCTTCATGCTGATCTGTACCCGATCTGCACTCTCTCTTTAAGTGCCCTTGCTTTCCACATTTCCAGCAGGTTATTCTGCCATACCTGGACTTGGATCTCTTGCCCATCTTCGACCTTGATCTCCCACGCTCTATCTTCTCTCTTGGCCTTCCTCTTCCTTCAACACTCAAAGCATCTCCAGATGATTCACCTGTGCTTTTCTTGCGTATCTCTTCGTTCAAGATCACACTCACAATATCATCCACTTTTAAGACTTTTGAAGGAGACACAGTATTAGAAACTGCCATTACCAAACCTTCCCAACTTTCAGGTAATGAACACAAGATTAAGAGAGCTCTAATTTCATCATCAAATACAATATTGACTGAACTTAACTGGTTTACTAAACCATGGAAATCACTAAGATGGCTATGAATAGATCCACCTTCCAACATTTGCAAATTAAATAAACGCTTCATAAGAAATACCTTATTAGAAGCCGAGGGTTTTTCATACAAATTTGCCAAAGATTTCATCAACTCCACCGTTGTCTTACACTGTGATAAGCTGGAAATCACAGATGATTCAAGACTCAATCTAACAGATCCCAGAGCCTTCCGATCAAGAACCTCCCATTCTTCATCTTTCATATCCAAGGGTTTGCTAGCAACCCCACCCAACGGTAAGTACAAATCTTTCTGATACAGATAGTCCTCAATCTGCATCCTCCATAATTGGTAGTTCTTGCCATTAAACTTTTCCATTCGTAGTTGACTGCTTTCTGCCATTGCTCAACTCCCACTCAAACAAAAACCCTGTGAGTAACCTGTAATCAAAACACACTACCCAGATCTGCACCAATCTGTTAGTATCCCAACCTAAAGCTCTGATACCACTTGTTGGTATCAAGCTCAAGAACCTACAACCAAGGCTCTGATACCACTTGTTGGGTGAGAGGTGGAAGGTAAATCCAAGAACAAACACACTTGTTCTAATTCCACCTGTTAGGATCTTGCTCCTCAGAAAGAGCACAGTATGATTACCAAATATAAGCAATTGAATATGCGGAAATAACCAGAAACACAAGTAACTAAAATTCACCAATAGCACAGAATATGAGAGACAATACACTATCTTGTATTAACACTATACAGAAAAGAATACAACAAAGAGCCGCCACACTCTTTCACCTTACAGAGATTCGCCACACCTCAAGTGTTCAGTAATTCTTCTCACACACACTCTCCTACACAAAAAACGGTCCCAACAACCAACTCACACACAGAATTTGTGTTCACCTCACCAACCAGTCAGTAATAACCCTGCCGGTACATCAAGCACTCTATAGCACTTCAAGCTGATCTCTCATGAACCTGCAACCTGCAATTCAAAGACCAAACTTACATGTAGATCCCCAATGAGCTTGCAACAACCTACAACTCACAGATCTTACAACTAGAAGGAACTCTTCCTTTCTATCTCATACATATACAATACATGCCAATGGGTCTATAAATAGATCCTTAACTCAAACAATAACTTAGACTCTTAATTTAGACAATTGTCCTCGCAGCCCAAGACTCTAACTGGTCTCAACATGCAAACTCTTCGTTCACTTAACTAACTGTCCATGAAACGAGCAGTTCTGGAACACACAGGCGACTGACGTCGGTCCCTGCTTGTCTGGTTCTGCCGACGTCAGCCGACTTCCTGCCGTCTTCGGTGGCCTTCTGCACTGGTCTCTACCGATGTCGGTCCTGCTGTCGACACCGGTTCTCCTGGATCTCAGCAACCATTGTTCCACAGTTTGCAAAGGGTTAAAGCTTTTAGCTCCACAACCTAACAGGAACTATTGTGAAATAGACAATTTGAAGGAATAACATCCATTCAAGAAGATCATGTAATTTCAAGTAGTTTTAGGCATTTGTACAGCTTATACAATAGTTATGGAATGTGAGAATACTTAAAATGTGTCTCTTCAAGTCACCTAAATTCAATTCCATGCTTAGGTAGCTTTGATAGACTCAAAAATGGAAAAAATTGACCTCTCTTTCCCATCACTCTACTAGACAAGTCAAAAAGGTCAACCGATTTCAACTTGGTACGGATAGGAAGAGGTGAGTTAGAGAAAGTGCACTTATTGGATGGTATTAATCCCTTTGTAATTTAAATTCATGGAAATATTCATATTTTTGGTTTTTTTTCTTCATGAACCATTGCTAAAAAGGTTGGATTTTCAAAACTGCTTACACATCCCCAACACCTCATTTTTCCTTCCTTGTTTGCATTGATATGAGAAATAAAAGTTTTGTACATGATATTGAGGAGTATTATAATAATTATCAAAAGGTTTTATATTATTTTTCACATGTGATGTGAAATTATATGCATGACCATCTCACTTTCCTAATATAAGACTCCATTGCAGTTTGCAGACAGTGTTTCATTAGATGTAGTGTCACCCTCATGTAAATGATTTTAGGACAAGGCTAAATTTATATTTCAAAAGTACAAGAATTTTTTTTATCATAATCTTAATGTAATTATTAGTCTCAAAAGTTTTATTTATGATATGCAAATCCTAGGATACTTGATACAGTCAAGTAGATAGAGTAGGCCTCTATAGGTTTTAGGTTCAAGCCTGAAGGAAGGATTAAGATATGAAAGGAAACACAATGGTGTTGAACCTAAATGAGATCTTAAAAAATTACATGAAACTAGTGAGATGTGATTAGTATTATTACAATATTCTAACTTAGCACATAGTCAAGTGACCTTACAACTACCACCTACAAGACTGTGTGAGAATGTTCAAACAATGATTGTTAGGAGGTGTGAACTTCATGTTGTAAATTTAAAATATTTGAGGATGGTTTTAAAGTTTATAAACGTTAAAACACATTAAAATCCACACTCATACCCTTCATTGACACTCAAATTCATCCAAGGTTGAGAAATTTTCTTAAGGGGAGAGTTTACCTTAATCTCTCTGAAAAAGGTTCTTGCCCCATGAAGTGTCCTCTATTGGTAAGAGTTGATGAATTGTGAGTAAGAATAATGGTTTAAATCTTATATCCCAATCCTAGGGATAATTTTTTGACATATAAAAATGTTTTATTAATCAATAAATAAATGTTTTTAGTGTTTTCTAACTCAGATAGGCCTTGACCTGAAACACTCAATAAAACATTGTGGTAAGATGACTAAAATCAACTTATAGTGACCTATAGTAGTGAGTGAGACTATGGTATCAAATAATGAGATGAGCTCACATAAGTGGAGGATTTACTAATTAAAAATAATATTAATTTTTATATGAGTACCTATATGATATTTCAACTTCTATCTTATGCACATCTATAAGCTACATAGTCTAATTGAGTAGATGGACTAACTCATGCTAGTGAAAAGAGGCAGTTTGAATGATAAGCATATCCCTAGGGTAAAATTTTAGTTAAAAAATTATGATATGGTTTTTATGGCATAAAATTATCTCAGGTCATGAACATGATGTTAAAATATACCTATAGAAATCTCATTTTCTTAAGATGAGACGTCTATAGTTTGACTACAGTCTATGGACTAGCCTAGTCAAATGGAGAGTACATGTTTGGAAGGTAAGCAGATGAGTATGATGGTGAACACATTGATTCCACTTTAATAGTGGTAATTTCCATATCATATGATTATTAGAGTAATAAAATAGATTATATGCAAGTTTCTAACTCCACACCTAGCCTAAGTTCCTAAACCCTGCAAACAATTAATAGGATTAAGAAGCCAATTTTAGGTTTTAAAGCATTTAGGGACTCTAGTAAGATGAAATAACCACTAAATTTTGGTTATAATGTAATATAGACCTATTATAGCCTCCCATTCTCTTAATTTGACCAAATAAATATGGTATATGCCCTCTATTTTATCTCAGACATAAGGCACTCCCAGTCAAGACAAAACTGTAGGAATGGTACATGAATGAAGAAAGGGATGAAATGAAGAGTTTTGGAAAATTTTATAATGATGTTTAATTTTCATTTGAACATGAAAAAATGTGGAGAAGAATCTACAGTCACAATGAATACTCAGTTGTAATCATATACACACAAGCACATAATCATGCCTATTAGGCCTAAAACTAGGTCTAGGCCCTAATGATGCTCAAATTAATTTATAATACCATATTAACCCTAAAATATAATTTAGATAATTTAAGTGGAGGTATGAGTTTGGTCAACTTGACCAAAAACCATCTCAAGGGTATACAGAATGTAAGAGAAAGCTTGAGAGGCCACTTTCAAATACTCATACCTATATGGACACATTGCATGGTGACCCAAGGAGATATTAATAGTTTAAGGGGGTCTTATACTTGTACTCAATGGTATTTTTTTAGATGTTGAGCATCTAGTTTTTATGAAGCATTATTAAGAACCAAAACATCTTAAAACCCTATTTAAACCCTTGTTTAAGACCTGATGGAGAAAATATGAAATAATATGCACTAAAATGGGGTAAATTGGTTAGGAAAGTGTTTGGAACTTTTTTATCACTCTCCCATTCTCCTTCCCACCCAATTGGTCTATACTATTACTTGTAAGGACAATCATATTTTAGGTTTTTTTTTAAGTTTTTAGGTTTTTTATAGGTACAAAATAGAATGAGCATGTGATACCCATTTAAGGAGGTTAATAGGGACTTATTATAACTCCATATATTCATTTCTCACCATAAATAATAATATAAATACCTTTACTACATAGTTCACTATAGGCAATCTTGGAGAGATAGTGAAAATGAGAAGTGACTACCTATTGAGAAGATGAGAAGTTTGATAGTGGATCCTTTGAGGTATGTCTAATGGAATGGAAGGAAAATGGGTTATAAAAATGTTTCATAAAAACTCTTACATGGGTTTCATTAAGCAAATACAGGTTGCCTTGATGATAAATGTGAAGGTCTAGGCCTAGAAGGCTGATAACTGATTGCAGTTAGTGAACACAAATGTCAAAAGGAAGGATATCAGTTAGGGAGGCATATGATCAATGTCACATCTTATTTTAAAACTCCATAAGATAGTGCATATGTGTTAATACTTACTAGTTTAGTTTCATGTAGTCAAGAGATGTTTCATCATGAAGGCAGTTTCAAGAGGGTTATTTGAAGTCTCTATGCCAGTTTGAAGAGTTTATCATTCCTCAGATGGACACTTATCCAATAATATCTTCATGGTTTATTATCCAATCCATTCTCTCAAATTTTAACTTGTTTCCAAGTCTTAACACTTGGATTTGTGACCTTTCTACCTCCCTTCTTCTCTTTCCTCTCATATGCTCTATAAATGCAAGCCTTTTTGGATTTGTCATAAAATCCACACTAGGTATGGGAAATCCCTACTAGTTTTAATACTATATGTGAATTTGAAATAAATATTTCCAATCTAGTTTTGATCTCTTAAGCTTCTTTTCTAAGTGTGTGAAGTTGTGTATAGTGAAATGTCAAGTGATAAGTATCTATCCTTGTCTTCTCTTTGCTCATCCATGTTTGATGCAAGTATTTTTCACTCTAACAGGTCACATGAAGTGTATTCAATTGAATTTTTTTATCTTTAAGTGTAAAATAGTAGTATTAGTGTCTATAATCTGACCTCATGTTCACTCACCTTGAGTAGTGCAATGCATATCACCTCCATTTTTGAAATACTTATGTTAGAGAAATTTAGGATGTTGATATTATTATTATGAGTCATGTTTCATAGTGCAAGTGTATGGTAGTCTAGTAGAGATCATTATGGTGTACCACCTCATTAGAGTAGTTTAATTTCATGTTCCTTCTATCCCTTTTCATCTAGGTAAACAAGTAGTTTAGGTGATAATATATCAAGGATCAATCTAGGGAGATATCCCTTAAACCTAGAGGTTTACCCCTATTATAGGCAACTCAAAGATCGAGAGGTATTCCAATGTTTCACTCAATCTAGAGTAGACTTGAATAACCATCTATAGGTGTAAGTTTGAGTGACAACAAGCCCCATCCTGAGTTTTTTAGTACCCACTGTAAGTATCGATGATGATTTCTTTTGGATCAACATAGATTACATAATTGATACGAATTCTAAGATAATCAAAATTGATCCCTATGTTTTATTTCTATATGCAACCCGAGGCTAGTTTATCATCCCAAGTGTTTCCAAGACCTAAAATCATGCATTGATGTCTGTAGATGAAATTTCTTAGAATTATACATGATCTGGTTTCAATTCATGACTTATAAATAGTTTCTCGCCCATTATTATCTAATTAAAGTGACATCTCTTTTGAGTTAGGAATTTTCACGATCTCATTTATCCTAACTCTAGAATCCATCACTGAGTAACTAGGGGTAATTCAAGAACAAAAATACTTAGCTATAGCATATTAGAATGAATGATTTGATAATATATATGTATTAGATTGATTCATTTCATTTTAGTTTCATATTTTATCACATGATTTATTTTAATTTACCTCATTATATTATCCACTTGGTTACATAAAATAGTGGACTGACATCCCTCTAAGTGTATCACTTCTTGGAACTAATCTTATATCAGTCAATCCACTCATCTACCTTATTAATCAGATCTTGTCCAAGTTGTCTCTTATGTGCAAGTAGTCCTTCCTAACCAAAAAGGATTTCCCGCCTCATAGGATCAATGGTGCACATCCCCCATCACAAGTGTTCCTCTTAAAAACCCTACTTCATTTCTATTTTAGTAGTTAATTTTATTAAATAAAATGAACCAAAAAATATTAAAACATTTTGGCACACCTAGTGGGACCCCTAAGGTCTCAATGTTCTTGTTATTTCCAATGTGAAATCATTTATTAGTTGCATTTATTAGTTTTTTTATTTTCATTCGAAAAATTAAAAAATTAAAATTATCGCTTTCCTTTTTAAGGTTTAAAAATAATTGCATTCATTCTTTGTTTGATTTAGATGATTCACATAGATTAATCTAGGTGGATCAATATATTTTAATAATCACACTTTCTCACACATAAATAAAACTTCATAGTCTTAAAACAAGCACTGAAACATTTTCCTACCTAAGGTGGACCCACTTGGATTTCATCACCAAGGGTAAAACTAACTTGGTGTACTAGCCAAGTGAAAAAATTTTAGAAATAAGTATAAAGGCTAAGCACCCGACACCCTTATCATTGCAGTGTGTGAAGTGAGGGGTAGGCCCCAATACCAAGCCACATACTTTCTTCTAACATAGAATCAGGCCTTAGTATACCTTTGTGTATATAGAGGTTCCCATCCTTAAACAAGTCCTAAAACCATATTTATATTACCATTTCTTTGTACCCTCATTGACCCTTTTCCTTATCACATTCTAAATTTAGTTTTTGTAAAAAGTAAAATATTTTAAGTACATTTAGTAGTGTGTGCATTTTATTTCACTAAAATGAGATAATCAAAAGAATATTATGTGTTTTTTCATTTCATTTCTTTATTTATTTTAATGTTACATGGTTTTGATGCAACAATAGTCACTATAAAAAATTAAATCTCCTACCTAATCCTTGTTCATGGAGAGAACCCTAAGTCATCTCACCTCTCTTGAGTCTATGAAGGAAGGCATTCCCTAGTTTTATATACAAGGAGATCCAAAATTTTATAGCATATTGGATAGTAATCTAATTTCCCTTAATCATCACCTTGGTACTTGATCCATATGTATTCATGTTTCCCCTTACACCCAACGTTTTGGAATTATGTTTTTGATGCCCCTAGATGGACCTAAAGGTCTTACTACAATTTTTTCTCTCTCAACAATCCTCCCCCAACAGGTTTTGATACCAATGTATCACAACCCTTGAACAATCCACCTATATCTAGTAGACCATATTTGACCATCACCTAAGCCCAAAATGTTACTACACCTCAAATTATGCTTACCACATCTCCCACTACTCCACCCCAAAACTTAGTAATTTCAATCCCTAAAAATCTCCTACCCATCCAAACTAGCATAGCTTCAAATCCTCAAACCCAAACTTTACAATAGGTTCCCCTAAATTAGCCTCTTCAACAGTACATCCCATTGACTACTCAATACATAGATCCCATTTGAACTACTTACCTTCAGTCATCCCCACAACAAAATATATCTTTTAAATCCCCATAGTATGAAGTATCATCCAAACCTATCATAACCACTTCTATTGTTTATCCCTTCTCCCAACCATTTTCTATTCCATTTCCCACATATCAACACCTACAACAAAATGTTGTAGGGGTTATTCATCAATATAATACCCAATTTGATCTTATGAACATCCTTATAAATAGAATGGAAAATTTAGAAGCCTCTACCTATGTGTAAAAAAATGTTCTCACATATGAGCAAATTTGAAATTAACCCATTAATCCAATTGTCCCTATTAGACCATACCCATCGCAATGGGAACTTAAAAAATTTATGAAATTTTAAAATAAGGAAGATCTTTAGCAACACATTAGAGAATTTAGACACACTTTTTATTTCATATCACATGATGACTCTCTCCTCTTAAGAACATTTCCCATGTCATTAGTTGAGCTAGCCTTGGACTAGTAAAACTCTATCCTTTAACACTCCTTGTTCTCTTTTGGGAAACTGTCCCAAATATTTTTACAACATTTTTCCATTAACATCACAAGTAAAGTGACCATAACTGACCTCTATATCATTAGACAGTTCAATGATGAATCTATTTCAAATTTTATGGATATATGATGAAGTCTTATAAACCAAATTATTTTTCCCTTCCTCAACCAAAATTAATTGAGTTATTTTTTAGATCATGCACTAAGCATATCTTGTCAACCTTATGGGATCAATCGCTTAAGAATTTTGATGAATCTTTTTCCATGGATCTAAACTATAAATATATACTTTAGAGGAAGTAAAGGTAAAGTTATGTAATAATAACTTCAAACTCGATCCCTCCAAATGGGACTAATAATACCAAAACTAAAGGTACTGCTAATTTTTTGGTCTTAAAATCAGCACCTCTATAGACAAAGAGCCAATCTAAACCCTCTACTTCCCAAACACAGCCACAAAAACCTTTAACATGGTTTCCTCCTAGGTAATGCATGCCCTTAGGTGAATCATATGCTTCTATTTTAGTCAAGCTCTTAAAATCTTCTATTATCAAAATTCCTCCGGTTAGACCCCTTGATGATTCTTACCCCAAGCATAGTTTGTTCAAATAAAATGACTTATACAACTATCATGATGTACCAAGTCATGATGTAAATAGGTGTCGGTACTTCAAAGGTCCAGTTCAAAACCTTATCAACCAAGGGGAATTATAGATATATAATCCTAATGTTCTTCCTAATCAATCCATAGATATCTTTAGGCATCCATTTCCTAACCATCCTTTTATGTATGATTCCATACAGGCAAACTCAAGATGCACCTCATATCATGAGACCCATGTTATAAGCACAATCCATGATCAAATTTTGCCTAAAGAAGTTGGTAGTGATTTTGAATCACCTTCTAAAATAACTAAAATCCCATATCTCCTTATAGGAGATGTTATCCCACCATTCAAATTGATTAGGTATGTTCCTAATATTCACTCAAGTTTTTTGGATCTCATTATTTGGGATCCTCTTGAGGAAATGTTACCTCGGCCTATTTAAGGCAATCAACCAAAAATAAAGGATGAAAAAATTGTCAAGGAGGATAATTATTTGGATATCCCAGAATATATGCAAATGTAGCATACCAATTCCTTCTATCTTACTCCCTCTTAAGATGTCTGCTACATTACATCAACCAACTCCAAAACTAGCTTCCCTTATAGCTCAGGCCGAGCTAAATCTTGTAAAAAGAGAAATTAGGGGAAATGTTTTAGGAAGTAGAAATAAAAATCTTGGCACGTCATGAGGTAAATCCTTAAAAAATCCACCAATAATAATTGAACTCCCTAAATAGGATATCCCTACTACTTCTAACCATATTTGAAAAGGGAAAATGGTTCTACCACTAATTCGAACTAAAGTATCCATATTGGGACCTCATCCTTATATGAGACCCAAAACCACCATTATGAAATCCTCTTATAAAAAGAATATAATAGCAAAAAGGGATCTTCCCATAATAATAATGCTGATACATAATCCCTTAAATCCTTATTAGCCTCAGAATCTCAGTATAAGGTATAATTCCAATCATAAAGTACCTTCTATCAAAAATGTTCAAACAATCAATATGAGGAACAAGATATGAAATCAAGTGTATATCCCATACCAATGCCTCATAAGGTCAATAAACCTAACCAGGATCCATTATGGGGGTCTTAATCCAAGATTCTCGATTAACTCCTTCAAACCTCCCTTATCACACTACCACCTATAAAGCTTATTAACCCCCATATTCAAAAACTATCATGGTATTGAGAAAGAAATAAATGCACCTACCATTGAATAGTGAGATAAGATACCAAAATTTTTAACATGCTAAAAGCTACAGTCCATAATTTATTAAAAGAGGATGATCTTTTATTGGAATAATTTGGTCATGATTATCATCATAGTCAAACTACTAAAGTCATGACCACCCCAAAAACTAGTATATTACCAAGAAGGTTAGAATGAGCTTCAAAAGAAAATAAGACCTTTGATAAACTCATTATCAACCCCTCTTAAACTTTCTAGACTCAAATGATTTTGGAAATGCAATAAACCCACCCTTGTTTTAGATAGATGTAATACACATAGCCACTCAATCCCAAACCCAAATTTAAAACCTAAAATCCCAACAAAGCCAAGGTGACTATTTCAAAAGTGCCTACTTATGCCCTAGACAATCTTATGATGCCTATGCCAAAGCATAAAGTTTCTATTCTAGGGCACAAAATAATAATTCCTTGGAGTTAATACAGATATCAATTCTAAAATAACTCCATAAACTTTCCATGAAGATGTATTTATAAAAAACTATCCAAAATTATCCACAACATTTAAAATCTATGATAGAGACCTTATCATCCACCCAAACGCAATCAAATGAAACTTAGCTTATATTAGCTTTTATTACATCTTTGTAAAAGTCATCATCTATCACATTTCATGATTTTGAAATATCCCCATTACAACCTGATGATCAAGACCCATCGTTATTTATCACTGCCCAAGTTAATCAAACACAAATCAAAAGAGTTATAATTTATAATGGAGCTAGTATAAATATTTCTCCTCACATGATTTTAGAAATCTCTAATTACTTGAAACTGTTATAGCTCAATCTCCAGCTATCCTACAAGCATTTAATGATATTATTTCCCCCACGTTAGGTACAATCATCCTCCCCATCTAACTAGGTATATGTACCCTCTTAGAGTTATTTTACATAATAGAAGGGGAATTTCAATAAAACATCCTACTAGGATATCCTTGGATACATGTTATGCATTACATTCTCTCCACTTTGTATTGATGTCTTAAAATTTGAATATGAATGGAAGATCCATGTTGTTCCAACAAATCCACATTTATTTAAGATATTCAACTTAACTTATCAACCTAGTGATGTCTTATTCCCCTAAGTAAATTAAGTCCATTATATTTAGGGGAAATGTATGTTCTCTCTACTATACTTGTATCCCATATCCCGTATGTAAAAACTTTTTACTCAACATTCCAATAACTCTTTGTAGGGGAATATCAGTTGTTAACTCTCTAAATTTTATCAAAACCTCAGAAATATGGATGCCCTGACCAATAGTGTACTTATTAACCCAATCTAGGAGACATTATCCCCTTCGGACCTCTTTACCTCCAAACACAAATAACCTATGGAAGAATTGACCAATCCCCTTTATATAGGTAAATTCACATCTAAATTCTCCTTTTTTGACAAACCAAACTTTACATGAACCTATTTAAAATGGTGTGCATGGAAAGGCTTCATCCTAGGAAATTATGAAAAAATACCCCATGAGGTTACAATAAATGACCTTAGAAAACCACATGAGAAACATGGTCTCAGTTTCAAGAAAACACCTAAAGCTAATGATGATCATGCTTTGAAGTCCCACATCCCTATGGATGTGGATGACAGATCTCCCTCATCCCCTCATATTTACCCTATGATAATTGATGATACCATTTCCATCCCACCTTTTTTTTATTAGCACCATTTGCTTGGAACCGCTAACCTATCAAAGTGATGAGAAAACTATATCCCTTCCCCTAGATTTTCCCAACCTAATAGATGAATATTATTCCTCAGTACATGTAATGGAATGTCAGGATGATAAATCCATTTTTATAAATTTGGGGGAAGGAGATTCATATCTAAATAATATCATACCATCTGAGTCTCCTGGTCTTTTAAATGAGGTCGTATCTAATATTAACATAGGGATGCTCAAAGTCCCATAAAATATCAAAGTGAGAAAATCTTTAGATTCTCAGGAACACTAGGAATTTTAGCATTCCTTATAATCATAACCATGATTTTTCTTGGTTTTATAGTGATATGATTGAAATTGACCCTGTTATATTCATCTATAACATCATTACCATTCTTGAAGCCAAGCTAGTAAATCAAAAGCTTTGTAAGATGCATCCTCATGTAGTACTTCTTGTCAAAGAAGAATTGCAATGATTTTTATCCATTAACTTTATCCAACCCATCAATTACCCTCAATGGGTATATAACATATTACCTATCTCAAAGCACACATGGGGACTGCACCTTTGTAGTAACTTTTATGACCTTAACATTGGTTGGCCAAAAGATGATTTTCCCCTTTCCAATATAAACCAGCTTGTGGATCTCACTACAAGACATGCGATGTTTTCACTCATTAATGGATTTTTTGGTTATAATCAGATCCTTATCACCCCAAAATATTAGTATAAATCCTCTTTTATTACTCTATGGGGCACTTTTTATTCTAGGGTCATGCCTTTTAGTTTAAAGAATACAACAACAACTTACCAGTGTGCCATGATCTATATTTTCCATGATTTAATTCACATAATTATTGAAGATTATGTGAATGATCTCCTTGGTAAATCTAGGTATTATAAAGATCACTTATCCATCCTTCATCAAATCTTCACTAATTTGATCCAATATCAAGTTCATCTTAACCCCGAAAAGTGTGTCTTTAGAGTTTTATTAGCTAAGCTTTTGGTTTTTATCATTTCCCTTTAGAGAATCAAGGTCGATCATGCCAAGATTAAGGTCATTATAGATATGCCACCTCCTTCCAACCTTAATAAGCTTCATAATTTTTAAGGGAATCTATAGTCTATTCACCGCTTTATTTCATAATTATCTATCTGATGTCAACCCTTCCATTACCTTCTTAAGAAAGACACCTAATTTGTATGGGATTTGAATTTTCAATTAGAGTTTGATACTCTTAATAAGTATCTCTTATCTCCCCCTATCCTTATTCTACCAAGAGAGGATGAGCATTTTTACTTGTATATCTCAGTTATAGATCATGCATTAGGTGTCATGCTTACCCATTGTGATGAGCAACATATAGAATAAGAAGTCTATTATATAAGTCATAATTTGGTTGAGTTTGAGACTCATTACATGCACATTAAAATAATACTCTTGGCATTAATATTCATAGATTTCAAGCTTCACCACTATTTGCTTAATCATAAGACCTATGTGATTACCAATACTGAACCTCTTAAGTTCATGCATTCTAAACCCTATCAATATCAACAAATGGCAATATGTCTTATGTTTTTCACTATGTTTGATCTTGAGTTCCTTAACCAAAAATCAATTAAGGGGTAGATCATTGATGATCAATTATCTAAAGCACCCTTGCTAATAATCTACCATATGGTTATGAATTCTTTGATGAAGCTATAGCCTCCACATCTCAGGAAGATCTCAAATATTAGATGGCATTATTATTTGATGGGTCTAAATGTGAATGTGGATGGGAAGCAAGGATTATTCTAATACCACCTAAATTCATTCCCATACCCCTATCTTTTAAGCTTGACTTTAACTATACTAATAATATGGCAGAATATGAAGCCATAACTATAGGTCTCTAAATAGCTTTGGCTATAGGTTTTAAGTCACTTTACATTATTGGGGACTCCCAGCTAGTAGTAAACCAAATAAATGACATATATCAATGAAATAATAGCATCATACAGAGGTATAAGATGTTAGAAAATTAGTTATTATCCACCCTTAATTTGTATGTCATCCAAACCACTCCTCAGTCAACCAACAAATTTGTTGATACCATGGCTTCTTTAGCCTCTTTTATCACGTCCTCCTCCTAAGAGTATAAATTATTTGTCCTTATTCACAGGGTCAATCAACATTATTATACCAAAAATTGTCTTCCTTCTATCCATATCATAGAGGAAAACCATTTGGATCTATGGTATACATAGATATTTGATTATTTATCTAAAGGTATCATTCCTTTAGATTTATCCAAAAATGCTAAGTGTACTTTTCAGTAGTGAAATTCTTGGTATGTAATACTAAGGGGTGTGATTTATAAGTGGGGGTTAGATGGTATTCTCCTTTATTATATTTAGAATTATGAAGTAAATCTTGAGATCAAATAAACTTATGATGGAATCTATGGTAGTCATTTCAATGGTTTAACTATCACCAATAAAATTATGTGATTAGGATACTATTGGCCCACTGTGAATTGAGACTGTTGTGAATATGTTAGGAAATGTGTGAAGTGTCAACAACACACCAACTTACCACATATCCTTATTCATGCATTAAAATTATCCAAGGACTTTTATCCTTTCTCCCAATGGGGTTTAGACCTTATAGGATAGATTAATTCTAAATCTTCCTAGCGATATAGCTTTATCATTACTGCTACCGAGTATTTCACTAAATGGGTGGAATCAATTCCTCTTATTTTAACCAAGGTAGATAACATTATTTATTTCATTAATCATCACATCATATGTCATTTTGGTGTCCCACATAAAATTATTACAAATAATGGGAAATCTTTTTAAAATAAGCAAGTCCAAAAGTTGTGTGATTCTTTTATAATTAATTTTATCTTCTCATTGCCTTATTATCTATAAGCCAATGGACAATCTGAAGCATAAAATAAGACCATTATCAATATGTTAACCAAAATGGTCAATGAGGCTCAAAAGGATTGACATATTTGTATACCTTTTACTTTGTGGGCTTATCAAACTAGTATTTGAACACTTATAGGGGATACCCCTTTTTCTTTGGTTTATGGTACCAAAATATTCCTTCCTCTATAATTCCAAATTCCTTCCCTTTGGATGTCTCTTAAGAATATCATTTATGAAAAGGATTATCATCAAGATTGATTAGCATAGCTGGAACTTTTAGAAGAGCATCAAGCCACAACCCTCGATCACCTTCATGTATATCAAGAATGAATAAAACATCCATATAATCAACAATTAAAGGATTGATAATTTAATATCAATGACCTTGTAATTAAATAAAATCAAAATCTCACAAATATGGAAAGAAGTAAATGAGGAAAGGTTGCTCCTAATTGGCTTGGACCTTATATTATCACTCATGAGTATGAATCTAGGGCATATCATTTGGCCTTACTTGATGGAAAACTAGAATGTGAACCTCTTAATTCTCTACATTTGCATCATTTATAATATTAATAATCTTATTACAAACTTCAATCAACATAAGTTCTCTTAAAATATTATCCCCTATCTCTAAGCATACCCCATAATGGTTGAGAATCATGTGAATTTCTGGTAATATACCTATTTTATCCTTAAATATAAACACCCCAGCTCTATTCATAGAATGTTCTTATGGATTATATCCAATCCAAATAGAGAAGATTCCTAGATCATTATTTACTAAAAATCTTACACCATAAAAGCTTGTTTGAAAGGAATAACACATGCCCTTTTTTTATGGCTTATGAAAACACATTAGGTTACCTTAAGTTTAATCCATGGTAAAAAGGTTAATTTTGGATATCAAAATTAATAAAATATCAAAATGATAGGTTGATCCCTTGAAAGATAGTTTTTATCAAGATCAAGAAAAAAAAAAGTAAAGTTGTAAACAAATCCTTCAAAGAATAGCTGTTGAAATATATATAGATAAACTTGTAGACCACTCCCTTAAAGGATGGATATGTGCCTATGATTTAGGAAACTTCCTACATTGATCACTTTCTTATTAAAATCAAATCATGTAAAAATCTATAAAATCAAAATTATATCCCATAAAAGCTTCTTGCATTAATCAACTTTCATTAAATTTGTAGGCTTCCTGCATTGATTAGTCTACATATACCCATGTATTAGCTTAAGGTTAAACATATTAAAAACATAAAATAACATGTGTATTCTTGGAGAATTAAGTTTAAGTTTTTCCCCCATTCCTTGAAAACATAAAAATCCCTTTTTTAAACCAAATATTTATGAATTTAGTTGACAAGACATTGTTAAGTATTTTCATTAACATTGGATAAAAGAGTGTATATGTGAAAGCAATAAGAAGCCTAGATTTGGTTAGGTTTCAATCCAATTATGAGTCAGGCATCCTTGGTAAGTTAATATAGAAGCCATTTTTTTTCAAACATTTAAATTCATGATAAATTATAACATAATACATAATCTACCATGATATAAAATCCCATCGCTATAATGTAATGAGTATAATCAAAATAAAAAGGCCAAATAAACACCATCCATGTAATATAAAATCCATAGCCATAGACAACGTAAATTACCATAGGCAATAAAATCCATAATCCATCTTAAATCCATTAAAAACATATCTAAGGTACATTAGATAATCTAATCATCATAATCCATGTAAACATTGTATAAACTATATAATCCATGATAAAAATAATCTCAAAAACCATATAAGCATAATCCACATAATCCAAATCCATAATCACATAACATAAAATTATGTAATAAATGTGTGTAACATATACTCATGAATATATATCTAGAAATCAAATGTACATCATCAAAATGTCATAATATAAAATATGTACAAAGCCAATCCATATAGTTAGCCATAGGTATGACTACCTAATGAACTAGATCTAGTTCAGATAGATATCTACACTACCTCCTCCACTATCCTCTCCATCTCCTCCCCCATCCCTCATGTCTCTCCCTTGAGGTACACTCCCCATGCTAGCTATATTATTTTGTGCCCTCTATGGAGTATGACCCTACATGGCTATGTGTATGAAATATCTAGGAAACTATGGTAACCACTCTATAACAATTTGATCATAATATCAAAATTTTGCCACCATGTTCCAACACATATCCATGCTCATAGTACCTAGAAGCCACATCTTCCTACCCTATCCCCCTCCTCATGTAGTGGATCCTAATATTGTTCCCCCCGTAGCCACTGTTAGTACTCAAAGCCTCTCATTTTGATCGTGATACCTATCCTACACTTAGAATGTCTCATCATAATTTTGGAGTAATGTATCATAATTTCCCTATAAATATTTCAACCTCACCTATAGCTGGTCTTGCTCAAAAATAACTCCAATATACTATGCCCATGCCACATCCCTTTCTACCATCACCACCTATATGTCTCCATCCCCCTCCCCATCTCTTCCTATGGCCTCCACATCTACCATCTCTACATCCCTCATCTCCCACCTCTATCACACAACCCTCTCCTCTCCCCCTCTATTATAGTTTACCCACCATAATAAATATGCCTCTATCACTCTAGCATCATCTAAATTGACTCATTTTGTCTCCTCCTCCACCAAAAGATCTAGGTCTATAACCTATGGCTCAGGAAGCTCCCCTTTCAAGTCATCCTTCCTGTATATCTATGGTGCCTCGATAATGTCTTGACATAGTGAAAACTATCACTACACATAACCAAACTAAAATAAATCCGCATGCTCTTTACATCAGCCCCATAACCACCTCGCTCATTGTCTTGCTATCAGCTCCATCTCCATCCTTAGCCATGTTCAAAACCTGACATATGGCCTCCATATCACCTTATCCTTGTCCATCTCCTCTAATACCTATTTATAGTAATATAAATCTTGAACTCTTCCATCTCTATGAGGATGGTCAAATTCATCCCTCCATTATAGAAAACTAACACTCAAATAAAACCGGTGCCATCCTATCCATGGTAGCCTTTGTGGATGCACTACTCACATGTGCTCATATGCCTAGTATTGTAAAACTTAGGTGACATCCATCCCCACATCTCTTTGTATATATATGAAAGTAATGTTAGAGGCCATGCAAATAATGTCTGATACTCCCACATGTTTGTAATCACCCCTATCAAGCTCCTTGATAACCTCCCTCCCCTAGAGTCAGGTAATACATAACAAGAGATGGCCAACATCATTATAATAATAACCCATCTTCCATCCTAGTCCTAATCATATAAAACCTCGAAGTTGAATCCTCTTGTTGTAAATCTACTATCTAAATCATTATCCCCATATAACTATGTCAATGTTATTTCCCATCCTCTCTCATCTACTAGGGTAATCTCTACTCCCTATATTGATAGTCAAAGTATCTGATAAATATCCTTTAGAGTCATGGTCATCTCTGATGTTAGAAAATAAAAGGTCCCTACATTTAGATCCCATCACTCTAGTAGTGCCATAATTAGGCTCTGATAATGTACTAGGTGATAGTGGCATAATCTTCCTAAACCTACTACCTTGAGATGCTCCCAATCTACATATCCCATCACCTCTTGTAATTTCTCCAATAATGGTGGCACTCAATCTTACATGGTCAATAGTACACATGCCTACAATCCCATCAACCTCCCAGATTCATTTAGTTTCCTATCCACTAGTCTTATCCACTAGATTTTATTTTCCCCTAGGAATTGACATCAACCCTTAAGGTATCGACACCAATTGGTCCTTGATCATTGGTGATCAGCCAATTGGAATCGATACTTCATTTATCGATGTTTAATTACTAGGGAGTCAATATCGATACACTATGGATTGATTCTAACCCCTATAAAACCTTAGCAATGTAAAACCCTAACTAAACTAACTAAAAATATAAAAAATTAACAAAAAACACCAAAAACATTTTACCCCTACCTCATGTGATCATCATTTTTGCCCAGTCCTACCATCCTCTATCATGTATATCTCAATAAAATGTGTTGATAGATGTTATTTTTTTTGCTCGGTATCACATATTCTCATTTTCAAAATGAGCACCAAATATTTCCAATGGCCTATTTATATACCTTTAGGATCAATGTTGATTCTTTTTCAATCAACATCAATTATATCCTAATCAATATTGATCCCTTGGATGGATGTTGATTTGGTCCATTTTGGGTCCCTTACACTAAATTTTTTTTTGCATCCTTCTAGCCCTGTTTCAAGGCTACTCAAGTAATTTATTGTTATAACTATCCTATCCTTTATTACCCATAATTACTAGCTTATGGACATAGACCCCCTGATGGTCCTATAGCCTTTGAGAGGTCTACATTCATTTTAGTGTCTATCCCTTATAGATCTTGAAAATGTACCTTTCCTTGAGTGTAAGTGTCCCTAGGTAGTGTACACGTACCAAGCACATCGGATGCTTTGGTCAAACCATCCTATCTTTTTCCCTCTTAACTACCTTTGATAGTTCCCACACATTACTAACTATGGAAATCCATTCCTTATTTTCCTTGGGGCATTCTTGTTGGGATATCCTTCATCTTGTTAGTGCAGCATTACATTTCATACTTATCCTTGCATATTTGATGCTCATTTTCTAACTACCTTATCCATTACCACCTCATTTTCAAACCCATATTTACCTTGTTATCCTTTTTTATCTCTCAGTTTGAGGGGGATACTTCCTCACATAAACTTGGGGCATTAGACCTATCCTAGTTTTCATCTCATGGTAGGTTATCATAAACCACTCAACAAAAAAGGGTAAATGTAGACACTATAAATTTACACCATTTTATTATGAATAAATGTGTCTTACACCTCTCTCATCCTTTTATGATAGTTAATGTAGTTTCATCATTTACCATCTTATGTTTCATAACTAATCTAATTAATTACCATTTTACCTAGGTAATTAGTTAACCTTCCCTAAATCTAGTAAAATCTCCCTAATTTTATTTATAGGTAAGTTGTTTTAAATATATAACAACTTATCCCTAACTGAGCCTCATTAAAAACCAACCCAAACTAAGTTTAATCTCATGAATTTGAGTTGTTGGAGCAAATAGGTTAAACTTGGAATGGATTGATACCAATCCCCATTATCATTGTTAATCCTATTAAGATCGATGTTGATTTATATTCATCCTATCTTCAGGCTGAAGGATCCTAAATTTATACACTAGAACATTAACTAAATTTATTTAGAGTACTACAAAAGAATGCCATCCTTATTCTAGACCACACACATAGTCCAAGATTAAGTACATCTTTGTTAATGAGATATTTTCTACAGCACAAGAGGCATTTTTAGTGGTAAGTATGTTGTCTATTTGACTGAATTCTGATCACTATATTATTAATTTATATTTTGTTTACTTTTACAATTATGTTTAGATAAATTATTAACCATTCCTAATCCTTTTAGAATTTATTAAAGTCCTCCCTTAAGCCCCATGCTAAGTTTTCCAACACCCATTATAAGGATCAATGATGATTCCTTTTGTATCGACATCGATTACATAATTGATACAAATTCTGAGATAATTAGCATCAATCCCTATGTTTTATTTCTATCTACAACTCGAGACTAGTTTAGCAATCCTAAGTGTTTCTAATTTATTATTTTCAAGTCCTAAAATCATGCATTATTTTTTGTATATGACCTTACCTAGAATTATACATGCCATGGTTTCAATTCATGACTTTCCCATAGTTCTTCACCCATTATTCATCGATCAAAGTGACATCTCTTTTGAGTTAGGACTTTTTGCCATCATCTTTTCCCCAACTCTAGAAGCCATCATTGACTAACTAGAAGTCATGAATAAGAAGACTTAGCTATAGCATATAGTAATGAATTATTTGATAATATCTATGTATTAGATTGATTTTTTTCATTTTAGTTTCATATCTTATCACATGTTTAATTATAATTTATATCATTATATTATCCACTTGATTGTATAAAATAGTAGACTGACATTGTTGGACTAATCGCCAGCGTCCCCCTCAGGGATTCGTGACATGGACTAACAGCCTCCCGTGGGTACTTATCTGGGGTTTGTATTGGGCGTTAACAGGTCGACCTTTTGGCGCAACGGCAAGCATTCCTACAATTGGTATCAGAGCGGTGGTCACGGGTTCGAATCCCCTCAGGTGACGCTGAGGGGGGGATTGTTGGACTAATCGCCAGCGTCCCCCTCAGGGATTCGTGACATGGACTAACAGCCTCCCGTGGGTACTTATCTGGGGTTTGTATCGGGCGTTAACAGGTCGACCTTTTGGCGCAATGGCAAGCATTCCTACAGACATCCCTCTAATTAAGTGTACCACTTTATGGAACTAATCTTGTATCAGGAAGTCCACTCATTGATCTTATTAATCCAATCTTGTCCAAGTTATCTCTTGTGTGTAAGTAGTTCTTCCTAGCCAAAATGGAGCTCCCATCTCATTGGATCAATAGTGTGCATCCCCCATCATAGGTATTCCTCTTAAAATCCATGTATCATTTCTATTTTTAATATTTAATTTTATTAAATAAAACAAACTAAAAAATACTAAAACAAGTTTCTAGTGTCAACACCTCCACTACCTAAAGTTAGTTGGGGCTTAGAATCATCACTTGAAGTAGTAGAACCCAAATAGTATTTTATCACTCCATTCATAATTAAAAGTGTTATCCCCTTTTGAATCTAAAATTATTTAGTGTGTCCCCTATATAAAACATGATGAAATGTTATTAAAGATGTAATAAAATAAAATCATAAAATATAAACCAATATTAGACTATATATTCTATAAATAATTTGTGAATATATTTTATACTCAATTTAAAAAATGTATTTATTTTGGTTAAAATCTATTTGTTGTCATTTCCTTCTATAGAGAAGGATATTTGTAAGGTTGGATGTGGTCCTTGTGCTAAGTTTGGATAACCTTTGTTGTACTTATTTAAACAACATTTCTTTAACTTTGGTAGGTTGGGTGGTACACAAAAATTAGGATAACACTCTAATATTACCACACCAGTATATTACTTAATCCTAAAGACTTAAACACTCAATCAAGTTGCAACAAAATATTACCAAAACCCACACTGATATAGAAATAATTTTAAAGTAAGAATGTACATATAATAAATCATACAACCCCTAAAATTTAACACATATAATGCACATTCATCTCAAATAGCCTTCATCATATTTATATACAATTAACAAACCTTGGGTAAATACTCACCATTACAAACATGTTCAAAATCATACAACACTTTACAAACATTACAAATACTTCAAGGTTGATTACATTCCTCCAAACCATAAGTTGATTCTTTGCTCTACTTTTTCACCTATAAAACATGTGGAAAAATCCCTCTTCTATCCTTGACCCTTTGAATGACATGCAAAGGTACCTATTTATCGATTTACTTGGACCCATTTCCAACTCATTCTTTTTTTAACTAACTTACTAGTTATATGTTCTAAAATTTTTCCATGCATATTCTAAGAATATTCTCTTGATCTACCAACTATAAGCACATATTCTTGGAATAGCCTTTTTCCCAAGCTTGATCCTGACATATCAACAAGATAAATTTATTAGTTCATGACATAAATTTAATATCCTTACTTCCATTGGATCATGTTTTGTGTTTATTTCTATTTTCTAATTCATTCACATGTGTTGCACATCATCCATCATGTGCACCATATCTAAGTTACACACCTTGCATCATTATCATCTTTGCAAGAAAAATTAGCATGATTTAGTGTGTTTCACTCACATCCCCCCTACATAGTATATTTTTGGTTTGCCTCTAACTCCAAAACTTATCCAAATTAAAAACTTATCCAAACTTTAGGGGCAACATCACCCCTACTTCAAGTATATCCTCAAATAATTCCCTTCTTCTCCACAATTGTTCTTGAAAGTACTTTTAGAATGATTTATTTCACCAAGTTCTAAAAATTATCCAAAGCCACCATTACTTGACCAATTATTCATTAAGCCTCCTACACATGCCTCATCTCTTCAATTTTGGCAATGGCCTCCCTAATTTTTGTATAGACATCATTAAACTTGTTTATTTTTTCCTTGTATTACAGAATAGTGATGTGCATTCTATAATCCTCTATTATAGCTTCACAATGTATGTCCAAAATTTTATCCTCCAATGAGGTTCATAATGACCACAAGGAGGATTTATATAATGAAACAAGATATAATATGTAAGTGTCTTGAATTCAAAATTGAATTTAAGATAGTTATTTGGCCTTGTCACTAACTATAGTCATATTGGTATATTAAACCATTTAGATAACCATTGTACGAAAAAATTATCACCCTAAAAATATACTTCATTTTAAATTGACCCATAAACTATAGAAAGGCTCATCTATTAGAAATATGTTTCAGCATCATGAATCTTATGCAAATTGTAAAGCATGTCAAGCTATAATTATAATTGTAAAATATTCAATGCGTCAATATTTATTCTATGTAATAAATGTTATCAATAAAATTTGCACCCTTTGGAAGGTATTTCAAGCCTTTAAAATTTGATGTAACATGGAAATGCCTCAAGGTTATTGGTAACCTATTGGAGAGGTAAATCTCTAAGTTAAAGGGCTATCTCCCCTTGATGAATCACTTAGGCTAAAACATTACTCTAACACATGATAGGAAAAGGGAGAGAACCCTATTCTAATGGGGTTGATGAACTAAATATGGTGTAATCACTACCGACCAACTAAAATTTCACTTAAAACATGAGACTAACCTACAAAAAACACTACTCCAAATCTACCTCTCTACATTAGTATTTCTCGTGAAGGTTTGTGAAGTAAGTTTGAGCTAATAGGACTAGTCAAGAGATCATGAAATGACACTAATGAAAATAAAACTCACTAAACATATACATACTCCATTTGGAAACTTCAAGAGACCTAAAAAAATACTTTCAAACTGAATATGAATTCTAAACAAGGGTAACATTCCAAGGAAGCTAAACTATCACTTAGCAAAATCAACTAGTCAAGCATATACATTGAAACTAGTAAATAAATGAGGTTAACATCAGAATTTTATCATTGATAAAAGGTTATAAATGGGAAAGGATTTTCCATACCTAGGTGGAGGATATAAACTTAGCTAATTAAGGCCCAATATAAAGAGAAAGTGATAGAAGAACAAGAGAAGGGCATAGGGGGAGAGAGAGAGAGAGAGAGAGAGAGAGAGAGAGAGAGAGAGAGAGAGAGAGAGAGAGAGAGAGAGAGAGAGAGAGAGAGAGAGAGAGAGAGAGAGAGAGAGAGAGAGAGAGAGAGAGAGAAGTATCCAAAAGGAGTTATGAGAATAAATATTTTTTAAAATTCTCTATCAAGTCCTCAAAGACAAGTTTTAGTGCTCTAAATATGCTCTTTTACTCCAAGTGGTGTGGAAGTTTTAAACTTTGTTTAACACATTTCCTAGCTCTCCAAATATGCCCTTTGCTTTGGCTTATGGAATTACAATTGACCTTATTTATGGTTATATCATGTTTGTTTACATACTTTATTTTATCTTGACACCTCTCAACTAATTTCTAAATGTTCCCATTGACACATCACTTCATTCTCTTTCTAAGTATCTAGAAGTCTTTTCATTTCACTAGACCAATCTTGCTTTAAAATGTCAAAACTTGAATTCATATTATAAAACTCATTATCTCTCCATTAATGGTCTATTAACATCATATTAGACCTTTAAAAGTTCATTTTGAAGCCTCAAACTAACCCTAATAACTTATTCTACACCAAAAGTTCTAATTAGGCATATTTTTCTTGTAGCCCTAAAATCATACAAACCTCATTGTGTAGAGAGGTTTACAAATGGTAATAAAAAAATAAGATAATATTTGAGGACCTAGTATTTTTTTATATCTCCATGCCAAGTTTTAGGTCCAAACTCTGAGTGTAAGTGTCTTTTTCTATTATTTCTCTCTCCTAGCCAGGTCTTAATTAGGCCTCCTTACCTAGAGACTAAATTTTGGTTCCACAATATCCCCACACGTGTGAAATATAAAAAAAATGTGTGATTAAATTTTATAATCCCATAAATATGATCCATGTCAATCTTGAAATTTTGACACCTTGTACAGACCTCCCAAGTAGCTTAAAATAGTCATTTTTGGCCTATTTCTTACAATTTCATACCTACAAGTATCAACCAATAGCATGGGGTGATTCTTTGGAGATTTTTATACATTATTCAAGTCATTTCATAGGTCACCCAACTAATTTTTATGCATTATAATTTTTTTCTCTCTCATCAGGTGAGATTTGGTCTTTTAGGTGGCCTGAAGGTGTCTTAGGGTCTTAAAAATGATTCATACAGTACCATCCACCAAATTAAGAAACAATTCCAAAATATGGAATTTTATGAACCTATATAACACCTCCAAACTATTTTTTACACCATGCATCTTGTCAACAAAGACATGAGTGAAATATTTGTGTCTCTCAGGTGGCTGAGTGTACAATTATGATGTCAAGAGAGAGAGATATTTGTAAAAGGAGTAATAATTATTGGTTTAGGTTATAAACACCTCAATTAGGTCTGAAATATATCTCCTATATTTTTCCAATGGTCCTCTCACCATCTTCCTCCATTAGGTCTCCTACACCCTCTTTAGTTTATGCCTAGGGTTCTTAAGCAAGATAAGGTAAGAAACCCTATTGACTATGTTTGAGTTATTCCTTACCATTCTAGGGTCTTGAGGATCCTTGGAATTTTTTCATGAATTTCCTACATATATTTAAAGTCTCCATTTCCTTAGACCTTTTTTCAGACCCTTACCCCTCTCTAAACAAGCAAAAACTCTCATCAAAGTAGGTAGGCCTATAGATGGTCTTGAACTATGTATAGAAATGGTTTAGGTGTTTTCAATTATTTTTATCCTCTATCTCATCTATATTGAGTTATGATTCCTACTTTATGGCATTATTTCTATTTTGAGGATAACTAACTTTCAATCCAAAAGAGAACCTACAGGTCTAGGCCCTCTATTTTGTCTACATAGGTTGGTAGAGAGTCAACTTCCTGAATCTTGAAGTTTAAAGGTTACATCAACTACTTTCAATTCCTTATCACCTTTAATTAATACTATACCTTTTGACTAATCATATATCATCCTCCACTTATCTATTCATATGTATGGACTGTATACACAGTTAGCTTATACAGGTTCTATGTATAGCATGGAGCTCAGCACAAGGTTCATGTTCTTTTGATGGTACAATAGAGTTTATAAAGGGTCACATAGTTTTTTAGGAACTTTATCACATTTCTCCACAACTTTAATAATTCAAAATGTAACTTTAGACTTAATTAATGCTCACCTACAATCAACATACCTGAATGAATGAAACTTGTCTAAAGTCGTCATTAGAGGGTGCACTAAGCTTCATGCTCTGTTTTGAGTTACCAACCTATTAAATAGTATTCGTATCATGTTTTATCATTTTTATTCATTATTAATTTGGTAAAATATTGCATTCAAACTTGTAATAGACCATTTTTGATAGAGACCATGCTTTCAAAGGTCAAGACATGATGCCTCTTAACAAGATGTTTGAAAAGAGATACTTCTCAATAGAGGACACATGTGTTATGGGAGAGTGAGGAGATTTTATATGAGAAATGGATTATTATAAACCTTTAAAAGTTACATACATCTCAAACAAACCAAGGCTTGTAGTAGGAGTGACTGAAACACCTTATACATTGAGACACTTTTCCTCTTATTGAAGACACTTCATGGAATTTAATTGAATGATGAAGATACCATTGAAGATAGATATTTGACCTCTAAAAAATTCCATCAAAACCATTATTCTCCATCAAATTATGAAGTTGGTTAATAGGAACAAAATTACACCTTACTTGGATGGACAAGGCATATTGACCTATTGTCACTCTTGGTAATGGATCATAAATGAGGGAACATGAATTTGAAAAAAATGCCACTAATTTCAATATTATTAGTAACCCTAACAATGGAAAAAAATTCATCTCCCAAATCTCTCTCTCTTGGTTATACCATCCACCTAAATTTTGCCTTTTTGAGCTTGTTAAAGCAGTGATGGAAGAGAGAGATTGTTAGAAGCATTTATATGACCTAAAACTTTGTGGAAAGCTATAATATACTTTTAAAATCCCAAGGGACACTCTAAAACTATTTTTATGTGCAAGAAGATATTCTAAGGTTGTACAAGTTCCCAAAAGTGTTTGTAAAGAGGTAGTTTACTTAGTTTAGGCATTGATCTTGTGATTTTGTCAGTATCTGACCATTATTGAACACTATTTGACATGAGGTACATTTAGGGACCTTATTTAAATGTTTTAATTTGAATATGGTATGTAAACACCATAAATAGGTGAAAAGGTGACTAAAATGATGATTTAGCAGAACAAAACATAATAAAAGGTTAATATATGATATTATGACCTTTAAATAAATATTAGTAACATTTTATAATGACTCTAAATGATATCAAACATTTGAACACAATTTAAAACACTAAGACCTCATAAATGACCCCTAGGACTAGATAAGTACACATGAGATCAAACTTTGGATAAGGCTAGATAATGACTAATGTGACCATATGAAGACCATTTAAGACCATAAAAAGACCACATACAAGTTTTGATAATCCCGTGAAAAGTTTAAACCTATAGGTGTTGACCAATTTTGACTTGGGATCAAAATTTGGTCAACAAATTGGTGATTCATAGGGATAGCATGCCTGCAATGTTAATGGAAGTAGCCTTATCCTTTCATTGGTCATTGGAGTCATTTGCACTAAGTTTCAAACCTAAGCAGTCCTTGACTATGAGAAGACAAGTTGATTTGACCTTCAAACACATAAAACAAAGACAACACACACCAAGAAAAGGAAGTAAACACACACATGTGCTATTAATCCCTTATGGAACACCAAAAACAACATGATCAAACTAACTATAAATAACTAACCTGAAAACAACTTCTTTCTCCTAGATCAAAAAGGAATTTTGTACTATCTCTTACACCATGAGATAAGAAATGGCATGAAGCAAGCTGCATTTTAAGCCTTGGTCTTTTTATTTTCATCTTTATATTAAATTCCACTCCTCTTGGCATGTTCTCAAATGAAATGATATCTACAAACCAATTACCTATGAAGATGAAATCATCTTGTACTTCAACAACCCTCTCATGATGCTCCTTAGATATAAGTTCAACTAATTATGCTCTATCTAGGCATGTTTTTTGGGTCTCAACAACATCTTTAGTGACACCACACTTGTTACTAGCTGATGCAAGCTCACCAAGCTCTTCAAGAAGCTTTGCATACTCACCCCAAGTTGCATCATTGTCCTCAATGGGCATATCTTGTTTAATTTCCTCATGAATATGATCTTCAATAGGCAACCTACCTTTGTAAAGAATTTTAATCTCTTGGAGAGACTAAAGGTACTACTACCAATCATCTTTTTATTCTTCTCTTTTATCAACATGAATAATACCAACTAGAAGAGCACCTTTCTCTTTTTTCCTTAAGAACCACAAGGCTATCAAGAGTTTCAAATTCTTTTAAGTAGTCATGTTGTGATTGTAAGGTAGTTTATTCAAGCTCATTTTCTTGGTCATTGTGCACCATGTAAACCTCAACTGATTTACTTATAAATAATTCAATATCAACACCAAATTTAGCCTCAAAAAATCTAAATGAAATTATATTACCTTCTTGAAACACATCATCAATACTATCTTATAGAACCTCCTCTTTGAAAATCAAATTGTATTTATCTTCCCCCAAGAGGAGTAGTAATGGAAATCTCCTCATCAAGCTCACTTAAATAATATTCATTAGCTACAAGTAAAACTCTTTATTATTCACTTACCTCCCATAGGACAAATTCTTCTTCAAGAAGGGGTGAGGTGGGAGGGTGATGGGCAAGTTCGTGAGTTGGAGAGGGAGTATGAGGTATGGTGAATGGCTCATGTTCACTAATTTTACCCCTAGGTCAAATTAAGTCTAACACCCCTATATATTCAAAATTTATATAAGCTCTCCTAGGTTTGAAATGTTCACCATGGTCATTATTGAGGTTAAGTCACCTTTGAAGGTCATAAAACATGTTTAGTCTTTGTCACATTTGTTCACTTTGTCTTAGTGTCATTTTATGTCACTTTTGATCATGTCAAAGAGGTGTACATAAATTCTATCAAAGGATAAATTTTTTAAGATTTAATTTAATGTATCATGTGTTAGGGATGTTAGAAAAGAGGTTTAAATTTGAAAAAATGTAGGTTCAACATACAAACAAGAAGATTATCTAAGAAAAATATAGTTTTAGGTAGTTGTATGGATTATTCAATTCATTTAACATGTATGGAGGCTTTAGGATGATGTATTAAAATCCCCACATGTATTTTCTAGGCCCAATGGCTTTAATAGTTTAAAAACTACCCAAAATTGGTTTCTCTCACCTATCACCCCCTTAGATAGGTCAAGAAGGTCAAACAGTTTCATGTTGGTACGAACAAGAGGAGGAGAGTTCAAGTGAATGCACTTGATAGATGTTATGGGTACTTGTGTACTTACATTCCATGGCCATAGTTTTAGGATTGATGTTTTTTAATTCATGAACAATCACTAAGACTATTAGTGCCTCCAAACTACCTATGCATCCCTAACACCTCAATTTTCTCATATATTTCAATTGGTCTGTGTGAACCAAGTGATGTATGTAGATTGGAAGAGCATATTATTCATTTTCATGTTGGATTAAATCTAGTTTGGCATGTGTGGCCATGGAGGGTAAGCCAAAGTATCTCATGGTGTTATAAATTAATACCATCATGGTCTATAGAGTAATGTTTGGCAATTACAATGTTTTGATGTTCTGAGAGTGAATTAAAGTCAAATATAACACATTGGTTTTCATCCCCTTAAAGAATGGACTATTTTTATTCTCCATTGAAGGATATGTAGGATGATTGAGATGGGACCCTAAGATACTAAGGATTAATTAAAGTTTTAATGTACATAATCACCTGTAGGTATGTATGAAGAATTGTTGGACTATATACCATCTCAAGACTTGAATTGAGTTATCAAGTCATTCAGGGTTCATTAACATAGTCAAGATCCCCTCAAGTAGTGCCTATATAGGTGTAGAGTTGGAAATTTGATTAATGAGAAAATTTATCTTTACTTTTTCAAAGAAGGTTTCTGCTCCATACAATGGCATTCTATTGATCAAGGTAAATAAGGTCTAGGTAGGTATAATGGTTTCCTTCTTTCAGTCTAGACCTAGAGTTAATATCCTAATACTAGATAAGTTTTCTTGTCAAGATAATGTGATAGTGAGTGAGGTTTTAACTTAGTCAATTTTTGACTAGAAACAATCAGTGAACTATAGTGTCATAGTGCCAAAATAAACATGGAACAACTTGGAGACCTATAGTGTGTTGATGGTGAGAGATGATAGCATGTGAAAGAAAAAATGTGTCTATCCAGGTGTGATATACCCTCAATAACCTTAGGAGGGACAAAAATAATTGAAACATAGTACCCAAACATAAATCAACACTTATAGGAACCTATTATTTTCACCTAATAAGCACCTATAATTTGACTTATATTCAAACGAGCCTAAGCCAATGGAGAATGCAAGTTTGTGAGGTAAGCAGAGGTGTAGGATGATATGATAATGTAATAAGTCACTCTCATATTGATGATAACACATTTTCATGTTATTCTTATATGCAAAGAGACAAAGAAAAGACTTGGTTTTGAACCTCATACTTAGCCAACTAAAACACTGCACACAGTCGCAATTTCTAAAAGCTAGTTTAGAGAGTTTGAGATGTTAAGGCCTCTATGAGCATAAATAGAGATTTAAATTTGGTAAATAAGGTCATTGTGACTTAATAAAAACTTCAATGGTATCCTTAAAATCAATTTAACTTGGTAAGTGTCCTCTATTTTTTCATAGACATGAGGCACTTCATAGTCATGTAGTCTATAGACATCATACATGGAGAGTAAAAAAATGAAGAGAAGAGATTTGAATGATTTTTAAATGATGTTAAGAGTTTAATTAAACATAAAAAAGTTTTTAATGGCACCTATAGTCATTTCAATCACTCATAGGTGATCATATACCTATATACATAGTCTAGGCCTATTAGGCCTAGAACTAGGCATAAACTCTCAATCTTCTAAATCTCATTCATATGACCATGAAACCTCCCCAAATATCTTGAAAACCTTAATGAGATATTATAGGGTTGATTATAATCATTTTTTTATATAAACTAATCCAAGACTGGTCATTTTAGCCTAATTTGGTCTCAGGGGTACCCAGAATGCAAGTAGGAGCTCGAGAATCCATTTTCTTTTGCTCTTATCTATATGAATGATCTACATGGAACCTCAAGAACTTAGGGAGAGTTTATTAGGTTCATGAACTCAAAACTAGTGGAATTGGTTAGGTGGTTAATGCCTTAACTTTTATGAATCATTTTTAACAACCTAACCCTCCTAAAACCCTCTTATGAGCCCCATGAGAAAGATATGAAAAATTATGCATCCCAGAGGGTTAAATTGGTCTATAAAGTAATTTGGACCTACCTAACACTCCCTTGGGCTCTTTGACACTTAATTTTTCCATACCATCACTTATACAAACAAACCAACTCTATGTTTTTTGAAATATTTGAGGTGTTTTATAGGTACAACAGGGAATAGAAAAGTGAAAGTTATTGTGAGAGGTGTGTACTTATGTAATCTAACTCTTAAAACTCAATTATCACCTTGGTCATTCTTGGAAACCCCTTTGTCAAATTAATAGTTGTAGTCAGTCTTGAATAACATAGTGAGAAGAAAGGTGACTGTCTAAGTTGGATATGAGAAGTATCATTTGAATTAAAGACTATAATATAATAGAGGACAAATAAGGCCTTGAAGAGTTGTCTAAAACATTTTCAATGAATCACCATGAAAATCTATAGGTCCCTTAAGTGACAAGTGTGAAGGTTCAGGCCTAGAAGGCTAGTGAGCAGCTATAAGGAAGCGAACAACAAGTGTCAAGGAGGTTTTCATCAGTTGAGGGGCATATATGACTACCAAAAATCATGTCTCTACATTCCTAAGTCAGATTATATATGTCAGTGACCTCTAAGATATTTATGAACAATCAATTGGACTTCTCATTGAGAAGGGAAATTTTAAGAAGTATATGAAGGGTCTCTACACCAACTTTAGGAGAATGATGTACTTCAGATGGAAACTTGTCCAAGATAGATTCATAGCCTATTTTCAAACTTAGTCACTAGCATTGTAACTATTTTTCACATCTTGACACTTGGCATTGTGACTATACAACTTTGCTTCTTCTCTCTCCTCTCTTATACTCTATATATTCAATCCATTTTGACATTATAAAGAGTCCACAATTGGTATGGAAAAGCCCTACTAGTTTTCCATATTTATTTGTCTTTGAATAAAGTTATAAAGTTTATTTTATCTTTGTAACTCTTGCTTAATTATGTCAAGTAGTGTATTTGGATGACAAGTGATGAATATCTTCTCCTTGTTTCCATTCTGCTCTTGTATACATCATGTGAGTACTAGAATCGCGTCTAATCGGTCTCATGAAGTGTATGTGTCTATTAAGTGTGTTTTGAAGTGTGAGAGAGACTAATATTGTCTAATATAAAACCTCATTTTCACCTACCTATGGATAGGCATAGCAATCTACCTCCATGTAGAAACACTTATACTAGAATAACATTGAGTTGAGGTTAGTTTTAGTAGTCCTCTTTCTTAGTAAAAATACAAGTATGTTTGTGGAGTTATATTTGGTATATCACCTTCATTAGTATAGGTTATTTATATGTTTCCTTATTCCATTTTTACCCCCTATAGTGATTATTCTAGTGTAGTGTGTGAGCCTAAAAGATAGATCAAGGGAGATAGCCCTTTAAAATCTAGAGATCTATCTCTTGTAGTAGCTTGTCTAGTTGTAGAGATAGTTCCATGTTATCCCAAATTTGAAAATGTCTACTTGAATTCTCTAGGATGAAAATTTGGGTTATAACAGCTCATGAATGGGATTGGGAATGTAAGGAGTACTTTTAAAAATTGGGGTCTTGGATATGGAAGATTATTGAAGGAAATCTTGGAGAGATAGAAAATTGAGTTGGGAAATTTAAGGGGCATTCTCTTCAACAATCACCTCATCTTTCTCATAGCCTTCTTGAGGCTCTTCAATAGTTGAAACTTTATATTCAACCATCACAATTAGATTCTCATTTTTGTTTTGAAAACATTCTTGGATAGACCTCCAAGATGAACAAGATAGAGGTCCTTGGGGAGAGGGAAATGGAGCTTGAGTAGGCACAAATATATTTTTTACCTCAATCTCTTGATCTTGGCTTGATTCAAGTCCTTTCATCTTCAACTTTAGCTCTTTGATTTTCTTATCTATACTCTCTTGGAATAGCTTCTCTTGAACGTGGTTAGTGGATTCTTAAAATTCAACTCCTCAATATATATTTGTCTCACCTTGATCACTCTATGACTTCACCATCTGATTCCATCTTAGAATCTTGAAAGACTTATTAGGGTGCTCTTGAGGAAGATAAGTAGCATTTTGGTTCTCAACAATGGGTTTTTCAATAACTATATCCTCCATTTTTTAAATTCTCTCTTGGATTAAATTCTAAGAATGGAAGGCTTAAGAAACACATGAAGGACTTGGAACACTTGAAAGTTCACTTGGAAAGGTCTCTTGGGGAAGAATGGGTGGCATATATGAGATTTTAAGTGGTTTGTATGAAGACACATAAGGCTGATGGAGTTAGACCTATTGCTCTTCATGATTTCTTAGCTTATCCTCAAGGCTTTGAAAGAGACCACTTACATCCATCATCTCACTTGAGAATATTTGCCAATTGACTCTCTCAATAGGTTATCATTCTTCTTTTATGTCATGAATGATGTGATTAGGAATATCTTAGTCATATTCCCTTCTTGTATTAATGTCTAATGTGTACCTCTCATAGCCTAAGAGAATATGTTTCAAACTTGAAATGGATTGGTTTGAGGAGTGGCTAGGGACATATTGAGCTTGATAAGGCTGATCATATGTAACATCATGGTCATGTAGAGGGAATATAGGCTAACCATAAGACTAATATGACTCATGACAAGGTTGAAAAGGATTATAGCAAGGCTGGTATGGATGACCATAGGGTTGAGATACTACATCAACTTGCATGAAACTTAAATTCATCTCAAACTCATCCATAATAACTTCATCAATATAATGAAAGGAAACACAACTCACTTGAATGAGTGACTAGCCTACTAAAACTATTTGATCACACATAGAATTTCCATTGATGTTTTTAATACCTCAAAAGGTTGATAGGTATAAGAATAACACCAATAATTCTTTCACAACTTTGGACCTTAGTCCCATTGGGCATGCCAAAACTATTACAAATCAAATTTGCACCCTTTGGAAGGTATTTCAAGCCTTCCAAATTTGATGTAACATGGAAATACCTCAAGGTTTTGGGTAACCTATTAGAGAGGTAAATTTATAGGTTAAAGGGATAGCTCCCTTTGATGAATCACTTAGGCTCAAACACTACTCTAACACTTGCTAGTAAAAGGGAGAGAAACCTTTTATAATGGGGGTGATGCACTAAATATGATGTGACCACTACCAACTATTTGAAATTTCACTTCAAAAATGAGACTAACATGCAAAAAACACTACTCCAAATATGACTCTCTATATTAATATTTCTCATGAAGATTTGTGAATCAAGTTTGAGCTAGGAGTACTAGTCAAGAGGTCATGAAATGATGATAATGGATATACAACCAAATAAACCCCTACATACTACATTTTTACATTTCAATATACTTAAAAAATACTTTAAAACTAAATATAAATGATAAACAAGGACAACATACCAAGGAAGCTAAACTATCACTTATTGAGATCAACTAGTCAAGCATACACTTTGAAACTAGTCAATAAAGGAGGTTAACATCACAATTTTATCATTGATAAAAGTTTTTAAATGGGTAGGGATTCACCATTGCCAAGTTAAGGATACAAAATTATCCAATTAAGGCCTAATATTTAGATAAAGTGAGAGAATAAGAAGAGAAGGGTGTGAGAGAGAGAGAGAGAGAGAGAGAGAGAGAGAGAGAGAGAGAGAGAGAGAGAGAGAGAGAGAGAGAGAGAGAGAGAGAGAGAGAGAAGTGTCAAAAAGGATTTATAAGAAGAAATAAGTTTTAAACTACCCCATCAGGTCTTCAAAGACAAGTTTTATTCCTTTGAATATGCTCTTCTTCTCCAAATGGCATGGAAGTTTCAAACTTTGCTTGACACCTTGCCTGGTTGTTTAAAACTTCCCTTTATTTTGGCTTGTGGAACAACAAGTGGCCTTATTTATATTAAAATAATCTTTATTTACGTATTTATTCTAATCTTAACACCTCTCAACTGATCTCTAAAGTTTCACTTTGACACATCACTTCATTTTCTTGCTAGGTGTCTAGAAGTCTCTTCATCTCACTAGGCCAATCTTTCTTACAAGTGTTAAAACTTGAATTCATATTCTCCAACTCATTATATCTCCATTGATGAAATATTCACATCATATTATACTTGAAACAATTCATTTTTAAGCTTCAAACTAATTCCAAGAACTTGTCGGAGACCAAAATCTCTAATTAGGCATATTTTCCTTATAGCCCTAAAATCATGAAAACCTCTATGTAGAGAGGTGTACAGATGGTAATAATAAACTAAGGAAATATTTTATGACCTAGTATGGATTTAAATTTATATACCAAGTTTTAGATCTAGACTCTTAGTGGAAGTGTCCTTTTCTATTGTTTCTCTCTCCCAGTTAGGTCTCAATTAGGCCTCCCTACCTAGAGACTAAATTTTGGTTCCACAAGATTAGCACACATGTGAAACATAAAATAAATGTTTAGTTCAATTTTATAAACTCATAAAGATCATCCATGTCAATCTTTAACTTCTAAGACCTTCTACTAACCTCCCAAGTAGCTTAAAACAATCCATTTTTACCTATTTCATATAATTACATACCTATAAGTACCAACTAATGGCATGGGGTGATGCTTAGGAGAGTTTTAGACATTATAAATTCCATTTAATAGGTCACCCAACTCATATGGAGGCATTATAATTTTTTTCCCTCTCATCAGGTCATATTTGGTCTTCTAAGCAGCCTAAAGGTATCTTAGGGTCTTAACAATGATTCATATAGTATGATCCACCAACTTAAGTAAAAATCCCCAAACATGAAATTTGATTAACCTATATAACAAATCAAAACTCCTTTTTATACCATGAATATTTTTAGGAAAGATATGAGAAAAATATTTGTGTCTCTCAGGTGGTTGAGTGTGCATTTGTGTGTGTGTGTGTGTGTGTGTGTGTGTGTGTGTGTGTGTGTGTGTGTGTGTGTGTGTGTGTGTGTGTGTGTGTGTGTGTGTGTGTGTGTGTGTGTGTGAGAGAGAGAGAGAGAGATTTGTAGGAGTAAAAATTCTTGGTTTGGGTTAGAAACACCTCAATGAGGTCTACACTATATCTCCTAAATTTTTATAATGGTCTTCTCACCATATTCCTCCATTAGTTCTCTTGTACCCTCTTTAGTCCATACCTAGAGTTCTTAAGCAAGACAAGGCAAGAAACCCTATTGTCTGTGTTTGAGTTGTTCTTTACCATTGTAGGGTATTAAGGCTTATTAATGATCCAAAGGATATTTTTAGATGTTTCTTATTTTTTTTAAATGTGGTCCATTGTATAGAACTCATCAATATTTTTCTGACAACTGTTGGAATGTGAAAAAGGGACATCGTATGCTCAGCTATCATTGGTCAAGGTTTGGTCAATAAGAGTTTAAATCTGGTCAAAATAGAAAAAATGATGGTTTTAAAGTGTTTCTAAACTAGTTCCATGACATAGAACTTGTCACAAGATTTTCAATGCATTTTGAATGAACCAATTTTGAGTCTGTATGCAGAAGCTATGTCCCGTTGAAGTTTTTAGGCAATAAAGAAAAAATGTGCAGGTATAGTGACTGGACATACACGTGGTCCAATAGATTCTTGACATGTGAACCAATGAAATCCTTACATTTTGAGTGTATCCAATAGCTCCAAAATATTCTCCAAGATTTTAGACAAATCCCATTTCCTACGGCTTGAGAAATGGGATTAACTCCATGAATATCTCTTTCCCCAAAAATGTGGGATATTTCCCATAGAAATTGGGATATCTCCCATAGAAATGCATGAGAGGTTTATCCAAAGATCAAGATATGAAGGGTGGTTCGACCCATTGACCCTCATCAACTTGCCACACACCATTATGGGAGATAAGGCTAAGAAGCTTAAATAAAGGCTTGTGCATAGGGATGGATAATGAAGAAATCCATAATTTGTGGGTTTTGAAAAACTGTATAAACCCATGAACTTCATTTGTAAACTCATTCTAAGAGAATTCCAAGAGCACTCCAATCTCTCACTGCAACTCTTCATTACAAGTATTTGAGAAGCAAGCTTTGCAACTCTTCTATTCCAAGGTTTTGGAGCATTGGAAGAGCATTTTATGGGACTATGAAAGCTCTGATTATCTATTATTCATAGGGTGTTATTAATTTGAGTATTATAATAATAGCTCTATTAGAGGAGTTAGTACTATTTATAGGCCATAGAGAAGGATCATTTTATGGAGCTGATGATTGATGCCTATTTTGACTTAGCTCTGTGTAGAGGCTCTTGGAGGTTGTACAGTAGAGGAGAAGTCAACAGGAAGGTGTGAAGCAAAGAGGTCATGCTAGAACATTGTGAAAGCCTTCCAAGACTAGTCTAGGTCTCTGTAGGACCGATTGAAACTTGAGTTCATGATGGATTCATTATAGTTTTATGAGTTTTAAATTTGTACTTGCAAATAAATTTTTATAATGAATCAATTTATCATTTAAAAAACCCAAAGATGTAGGCATCTGTAAAAATCCATTATCAACTTGTGTGAAGTGTTCATTATTACTTGCATTGCATTATTTTTAGTTGATTATATTTTTGGAATTTATTTTTGGCATTAAAACTAATTAGCACTTCCTCTTAGTCATTTTCTAATGCAATTTTTGGTAATTCTGAGAAACAAACCAAAGGTATTGGCTCAAAACTATTATTTAAAATGGGTTTTTATAGAAAAGGTCTTGGAAAAAATATCCAAGGTATTACTAACCCAATATAGGTCGAGGATCATCCTTAGTTTACAAGTTCGGGTTATGCTAGTGAATGAATGGAAAATAGAGAGATTTCCAAATACACTAAAGGAAGACAAGATTTCAATAGCCAAGTGCTTATGCCACTAGTACAACATAATTCCTCCATGTAGAGGAAAAAGTCATCACAACATGATGATGAAAGGTGTAAACAAATGACCAGAATAGGTAATGAAATTCCACCTCCTCATTCCTATACTTAGTATAGCACTAGATAAAATTATTTAAATTTTGAAACTTTTAATCCTCTTTTTCAATATAAAAAATATGGCTATGATATACAAAAAATATGGAATGTTTTTCCTTGCATTTTTTATGGGTTAAGTAATCATTTTGTTGCCAATTATTAGAAAAGAAGGTCATTGCTGAAAAAGTTGATGCCTTTCATCAGAAACAAGGTAGTTGCTAAAGACCAATCTAGTTATTTAGAGGCGAGAAATGAAAAATGTGATTCCTCAAACAAGGAGGCCAAGAAGAACTTTTGTGCTCATTTTCATGTGAATGGGCATCAGGTTGAGCAGTGTTGGAGACTTCATTTATCTTAAAATAATAAGATGAAGATGGAATACAGACATATTACAAAGGTAAATGAATTTCTTAATCCACCACTATTTGATGAGTCAAATTAGGTATTTAATAAGGAAATAAAACCACCTAAATGAGATAATCCGATGAAATGGGTTGGCAACCAGTTCCTTAGTTTTATGTATGCATAGTTGGAATTGTAGATTAGCATGCAAATTTTTCAAAGCATCTTTGGGATGTTTGATGATTGATGAAAGGAAAATTAGCCAACGTTTTAGCTTTGAATATTTTTGGAGTAACCAGATTAGGAGAATCTTACGATAGTTTTATCATGCTTAGTTTTTCTTAATTTTAATTAACTCCATTATGAAGTTGACAAAAGTATATGTAGGTTGTTTAGGACATGTTTAGTGTACTTACTTGATACTTTCAATTGAAGTAGTTGTTATGAAATTGAATCTAATTATAGAATGTATAAGATGTAATTCAAGACCTATACATGGACAACATTTTGTCTGTAGTTGTACTAGGTGATATTTTGTAGTTATAGGCAATTCATCATTTTGGGAATGTAACCAGTGATAGACAAATTATGATATCCCTATGTTATACAAGATATCTTATTCACTGGCAAATCATTGAATTAGTCAGACACTTGTCTCTTTGACATTGAGATCTCTTTTTCAAATTAATCATTTTATGTGATGTTGTGCTTGTAGTGAATTGATTATTTTTCATAGGAAAGGAATGGTATAGCTTGCTCATATCAGAATATCAATTTTAGAGGCCACAGAGTCCACTATAGAGATCTTGATGAGGCATTACAAAGAACCAAATCTAGTACTAAAAAATTGAATATTTCAGATTTTGGTGGAACAAAAGCCTTCTCAGTGGGGAAGCATGATCTAGAGGATATTTTTAGATATTCTCTAGTTTTCTTTA